>JAJEJO010002301.1:205539-300013 GCA_020662805.1 Glaucomys volans | reverse complement strand
AAGACTCAATGACTTTGAACTCAAGAATAACCAGTATTATCCATTATCCATTTCTATTTAGAGAGCACTTATAATCAGTTAATTTTGCTTTAAAGAAAGCACTCAAATGTTTCACCAAGTATTGTATGCAATCTGTGCCTTCTTTTAAAATCCCTCTATGCTCATAAGCTGCTATGGACACAAAAAGTCTCTAAATGATCCTTTCCTGTGTACACTGAGAGCACTTGTGCTAAAATACAGAGGATCTCTAGCAACAGGAAAAGAATGAACATTTGCCTACTGAATATGGAAATTTTCTGGAATCCAAGACCTCCTTTGCAGTACTTTTCTCATGTTTTATGTTCCTGGTTGATCTTGCAAATGTGGACTGTCAATGTACCTTGTCACCAAGGGGCATTCACTTAAATAAAATCAAAACCTGCAGGCAAAATTGCCCAAAAAAAAAAAAAATGCATAGCTTGCATTTGACAATGGATTCCTAAATACAACATAAATAAATAAATAAATAAACAAACAAAAAAATGAAAGAGATTGGATTTCATAAACACTGAAAGCTTTTGTGCATTGAAGGATAAATGAATCAACAAAGAAAGTGAAAAGACAATTCACAGAATGAAGAAAATACTTATATAAAGAACTTTTACAATTCTTACAAATAAAAGGACAAATGATTCAACTTTAAAACATGAGAAAAGAATCTAAATTTCTCCAAAGAAGATATGCAAATAGTCAATAAGCACATTAAAAGAGGTTCAACATAATTATCCATCAGTGAAATACAAAATAACACAATAAGATGTCACTTTACCTCCACTAGGATGACTATAATTTAAAAAAAATAAAAGACAACAGCATGCTGTAAACCTTGGGAAAATACAGAGACATTGGAAATCTCATACATTGCTAATGGAATGGACAATGATACAATTTCTTTGGAAAAACTCTTGGAAGCTCTTTAAAATATTAAATATAGATTTACTCTGTGATTAGCAATTCTACTCTAGGTGTTCAAACATGAACTTGTACACAACTGTTCAGAGCAAAATATACAAACAACCAAAATGTTCATCCACTGATTAATGGGTAAACAAAATGTAACATATCCATATGGTGGAACATTACTTAACCAAAAAAATAATGAAGTATGGTACAAATAGATGAATCTACAAGTATTATGCTAACTGAAAGAAGAAAGACACAAATGGCAACATATTATAATATGAATCCATTTATATTAACTGTCTAGAAGAGGCAGATCCATACAGACAGAAAGTAAATTACTCCTTGCCAGGGGCTAGGGGGAGAGAGGAATTGGGAGTGACTACTAAAGAGTATAGTTTCTTTTTTGGGTGAGGAAAATATTCTGGAATTAGATAATGATGATGATTATACAACCTGTAAATATACTAAAAGTCATTGAATTAATTACTTTTAATGATGAATTTATGGTACATGTATTAATCTATTTTCTGTATCTATAACAAAATACCCGAGGCTGGGTAATACATGAAGAAAATAAATTTATTTAGCTCAAAGCACTGAGATTCAAGAGCATGACGCCGGCATCTACTTAGATCTGGTGAAGGCTGAATCATAACACAGCAGGTGGCATCATGGTGGCTGTACATGGGAGAAAGAGTAGTGTGGTGAGACAAGAAGCCAAAGAGATTCAGGGTCCAGACTTGCTCTCTTTATAACAACTCATTCACTCTGACAGGAACTAACCAGAATCCCATGAGAACTTCATTAACCCCTTCTAAGGCTGGTGATCCCAGCAACTTAACCACCTGGTGCCCACTTCTTAAAGGTTCCACTGCCTCTCAGCATTGCCACATTGGAGACCAAGCTTCTGGAACATCAACCTCTGGGGGCACACCTAAGCCATATCCAAACTATAGCACTGTGGTATTTGTGTTATTACTCAATAAGAGATAGAGTGAATAGGAGAAGATAGAGACAGTAAGAGGACCAAGATTTCTGAGAGTTTCCCTTTCAAAGTGAGCAAAGGGATGAGACAGTTTGAAAGCATGGGAACCCAGTGAGGGATGGGAATCCAAGTCATTCTTATTCTTAAAGACTATGCTTTCAATTAGGGACAATGATGTAATCAAGTGGAGTGACTGAGGAAAATAGAGGTGGATATGGCTAGAGGGATGTCACTGAATGAAGGGGTATGGGATTTGATGCAGAAGTGTACACTTTGGCTCTAGGAAGCCAGCATATGGAGATAGCTGAAACAGGAAAGTAGAGAGTTTGGTGATGAAATTGCCCATCTGCTATATGGAAATTTTCTTTGGTGTACAAAATGAGTTATGTTCCACAGAACATATAAGGAAACTTCAGCATTCCCAGTGAATCCAAGAGGACCTAAGGATAAGGCACAGTGGGGGGTGAGGCAGCTGGGCAAGACCCTAGCAATCATCTCCTTCCAGGCACACCAGTATGAACTAAGCTATTCACACACAAACTGCCTTCACAAGAACTGAGAAGCCAGATGAGAGAGCATAATGCCTGGTTTTGAAATAAAAAGAAAAGATGCTTTAAAGAGGGCAGGAAGAAAAGAGTTGCCAGCATCACCCCTCCCCCGACTCCAGTATGGAGAGGGACACCACTTGCCTGGGGAGGAAGAAGGAATTAAATGCAGACATTAGTCTCAAAACAGTACCAGACCCATCACAGTGAGACTTGGCATCAAGCAGAATGCCATGAGCCCTACCCCAGGCCAATACTTACAGACTGAATCTCTGGAACTATGCTAGTCTGTCTCTGCCACCCCTCCTCCAAATTCAGGTAGCACATAGGGGAGGAAGACCCCTCTGCACCAAGTAGGGGAGTGTGTATTCACAGACTTGAGTTTTGGCCTGCATCATTGCCAGCTTTGGAGTGAACCTGGGGCAAATGCCCCCAAGCTGCACAGGTTCCTGGAGCTGTGGAGACTCAGTTATGAACTAGCTTAGCATAACCCTTGATGGCCAAGGGACTGATTCTACCTCCTATTTCCCAATCTCAGATAACACAGCTATCCCCAGGTCAGTATTCACAGATAGAGATTTCTAGACCTGCCCTGGTACTAGACACAGACTTTATTCCCAATGGAATGGATTCATGTTTCAACCTGTGTCATTGCTAGCTGTGGCATGGGCCTACGTGCAATGCTGAGACTGTGCAAGCTCTTATGACTGTGAGACTCAGGCATAACCCAGCTTAGAGTCAGCTTTGGTAACCAAGGGACTGCCTCTACCACTGCTTCAACCTTAGGCTGCATAGCCTGGAGCAACACTCAATTCACTGAGAATAGGACAGGTCGTCAGCACAGGACTTTGCCTTGGCACTCAGTGCCAGGCTGGAGAAACCTAAGGCAGAGAAGATTTTAACAGCCTCCCAACTCAGGCCAGTGTCTACGGACCAAGCCTCTGGAGCAGCCCAGTGCCAGGCAGAAACACATGACACCAGTGTATTGGGTTTTTATTCTGGCCAGTATCATCTGTGGTTGCTAGCACCAGACTTAGGCCATGAATCCATCTCAGCCCATATCACTGTGGGCTTTGGTCAAGTGCTATGGTCTTGGCAGGCAATGAGTTCTGGGTATGGCAGTATTAGTGGCCATAGGTGTGGCATAAGAGCCTAGAGTTGGGCAGAATCCCAGAGTATTCAACCACAGGCTGGAGATTATAAATGAAGCATCTGAGAGAGGCTTGGGGAAATGAACTATCACTTTTAGGTACTCTCCCCATTCACACTGAACAATATATCAATTATGGGCAAATATGGACTTGAATCACCCTCTCATATTGAAATAGTGCCAATGCACCAATGGCAGCCTTGGCAACAAACCTGGGCTTAGGGCACCATGTAGCACTAAAGTAGAAGAGAAAAAAAGCAGCCTGCTTAAAATTTCTGGAAAGACAGGCACAAAGACAGATAACAATGACTGGAGTAAATACTTAAACATTTAATGCCCAGATGATGTTGCACACCAAGCACGGTTTTCTGAAAACGTTCAGAAAACCATGACTTCACAGAGTTGTCCAAATAAAGAGCCAGATATTGATCTAATAGTAACCAATATGATAAAACTCTCAGATGGAGAATTTAAAATAGTCATTTTAAAGGAAATTCAATGAGCTTCAAGAAAACACAGAAGAACAATTCAGTATTCCAAAAGCAAAACTTAACAGAGAGATGGAAGCAATTCTTTTAGAGCATCCAAAAAAATCCTTGAGCTGAAAAAATATATTAAGTGAAATTTAAAACATGATACATCAATAATAGAATTGATCAGAGAAATGAAAATTAAAAACACAATAAGATACTTCACTTCAGTAAGAATGCCTATGGTCAAAAAGACAGAAGACAAGAAGTGCTGGTGAGAATGTGGAGAAAAGAGAATGTTTATACACTCTGAGCAAGAATACAAATAAGTATAGTCATTATGGAAAACAGAATGGAGGTTCCTCAGAAAATTAAAAATAGAACTACCATATGATCCAGCCATCCTGCTACTTGGTATGTACCAAAGGAAATGAAAAGAGTATGTTGAAGAGATATCTGCATTCCTGTGTTTACTGTGGAACTTCTCACGATAGCCAAGAGAGGGAAGCAATCTTAGTGTCTGTCAATTGATGAATGGATAAAGAGAACATTATGCATATATTTAATGGAATGTTATTTATCCATAAAAAGGGAAATCCTACCATTTATAACAACATAAATAGAACTGGACATGGACATCATTATGTTAAGTGATAAAAGTCAGACACAGAAAGAAGTACCATATGATCTAGCTCATATGTTAAAAGTAAAAATGTTGATCTCAGAAATTAAGAGTGTTATAGTGGTTGTCTGAGGCTGTGGAGAATAATAAGGAAGGGGTGGGTGAAGTTTGTCCAATGGTTACTATGTTGCAATTGGGAGTAAGAAGCTCTGGTATGCTGTTGCACAGTAGGGTGGCTTCAGATAGTGATTGAGTGCTATATATCTCAATAAAAGGTGTAAGAAAGAAATGTGAATGTTTTTGCTATAGAGAGGTGGTAAATATTTGAGAGATAGATATGTTTTACCTGAGCTCAAAATGCATACATGTATGCAAATATCACATGGTTCCCCATGAATATGTATGATTTTTATGTTTTTATATGTTAGTTAAATATTAATTTTTTTAAAAAGAAAAGGTGATCAAGAAAGTGTAATATTGGTGAAAATATAGTGAAATAGATCAGTGTAACAGAATCCAGAGAGCTCAGAAATAGGTCCACATAAACGTACTCCACTTATCTTTGACAAGTGAGCCAAGATGACATGGTGGAGAACAGGTCATCTTTCTATCAGTGACACTGGAGCAGCCACTGATAGTAAAAAAAAAAACAAACCTAGACACAGACCTCACATCCTTCACAGAAAGTCATTTAGACAAATGGTCTGCCACCTACTCTGTGAAAAGAGCAACTTAGAATTGACTGTGAATTTCCCAGGCTACTCCCAGTGAGGGGCTTTGACTCCTGGGCTGGGAGGCTCTTTGGTGCCAATGAACCAAGGTAGTTAGCATCTCCCTGGCTGCTCTGGCCAAACCTTCAGGATCATATCTCAAGGACCCAATTTAAAGGAAGTCATTCCTAAAGAATGGGCATCTCTCTCTCTCTCTCTCTCTCTCTCTCTCTCTCTCTTTCTCTCTCTCTCTCTCTCATGCTATCTTACAATTCAGTGGGAAATATTCACCTGGAGACCAAGCATTAGATTTTGAGAAGTCTTGACCAGTTTTCATCATTCTGAGGTATGACCCAAGGTTGTGCCCCACCCCCATGGCCACAGAGACCACATAGACTTTATTCCTTCCTTCATTTGCTTGTTTAAACTTCACTATATTTCCCAAGTACTACATGGTGCCAGCCTAAGTGTGTGAAGCCTGAGGAAGGAAGGGGTAGCAGAACCTGACACAGAGAAGGGGAAGTGGAAACTGTGTGGAGCAAGGCTCTAGAGAAGACAGAGGAGCCACCTGCATGGGCAACCCCTTGGGCATGTCCTGGGACCTCTTAGAATCTCAGATTCCCATCTATAATGTGAAGATACCAACAGGATCTACTTCATTGGGCTGAAAAGATGACATACACAGCAATTCAGATTGATATGCTGCAGAAGACTGGTGTGGAAAAAACTTGATCCCTGCTGGAAATGGGCCACTCCTACATGCTGGCAAGACCTGCTCCCCACATGCCACTCTGAGAAAGAGTCTCAGCCCAGGTGACTATAGAAGATAGGTCAGCACAGAGCAAAGAGGCAGGAGATCCTTCCCTAGAGAGACCAGTAGCGGTAACTCAGAGTTACCTGAGGGCAGTGTTATGAATAAATATGAACCAGAAAGTGACAGGCTATCCAGTGGCAGGGATGTGGGCTGGTGTCCCCAGGCAGAAGTGCTCCTGGAGGACCCAAGTAAGGATTGGTTCCCAAGCCTGCAGCCCTCCTCCAAAAAGAGGGCTTCAGGCCCCAAAATAACTGTTCCCAGACCAACAGAGCCTGATGCCAGCCACCACTTCTCCTTAAACAGAAGGGCGGCCAGCTATCCTTCCCCCTCTCCCATCAGAGTACCAGCTTAGCATTCAAGGCAGGGCAGACACATGCCAAAGTCCACTCCATGCTCAACGGAGCTCTGCTCCTCATTGATAATGGTGACCCCTGCAATGGGCCTCAGTTCTTATACCTGTAAAAATGGGCATGAATACAGCTGCTGCCAGCTGACAAATTACAAATGCTGTGAGGAATTGCACTTGTGCATTATGCTTACGCACTAAGAAAAGAACTCCCCAAAAGAGACGGAGTACTCTCTGGGACAGGAGGGGGACATAGTTATACCAAGGCTCCGTGAAATCTGGCCGGTCTGATAATGTGATAGATTAGTTGCAGCGCCTTATAGTCCCTCACCTGACACACAGAACTCCCAAGAGGGAGCCCCTGCCATCTACAGGGAATGTGTGGGTCAGCGGTGTCCTCTGCTGGCTGCATGAAAAACTGCAGGCAGTTGAGAGGCTGTGCAGACAAAGGTCCTACATCCCTCTCCCTGTTGATTCCCTCCACATTCACAGAGGGCTACTTTGCATCAGCTGCCCTGATAGAACAGGAGACAGCTTGATTCTCTAAGCCTCCATGAGTTCTATCCTACTTTCCCTGCTTGCCCCATGACCTGGTCTGATAGGAACAGAGTCTCCCTTCTGGCTGCCTTTCCCATCCCTATTTGTCCACAGAGCCCACATCAGTGCCACATAGCCCTGGAGAAGCCCAAGGTGAACCACTATTCTTCCCAGAAACCCTGCGAGGTACTGGACAATAGCTAAACCTTTTATGTCTACTGCATCTTTACCAGGCTTACCTCAAGCCTGGAACCATCTTTACTCTCTTGTAATAGTTGGGGAAACTGAGGCTGGGGGAGGTTCTGTAGTGCACTAGAGGTAGCTCAACCTGAAGGTTGCCCTGCCTGACCAAAGAGTCCCTGTTCAGGTTTCTCTGAAAACCTCAGTGCATGCTCTGCCCACAGTGGCCACAGCCATGGATCAGGCTCCAGTCAGGCTTAGTCTTGCTTTCCACTCTATAGGCAGACTTGATCAGGACCTCAGCTCCCAAGACTGCTCATCATGTTACCCAGAGGCTCTGACTTTGCTCTTTGCCCATAAGCCACACCCAGCCCTGGACAAGCAGGCTGCTGGGCTCAGCAACACTCATTTCCTAACATTGGTCCTAAGGCAGCAGACACCCAGGGCTTGATGCAGGATGCCCCAAGACCCTCAGGATAGATGATGTGACACTGGGACAGGTTTTTGTGGTTAGATGCCCTGGTGATGTGGAACAAAGCTGAGAAATTCCCGCACATAGCAACCTTTTGCTGCCATAAGTAGCTGAGCTCAGTCCAACACTGCCAGAAGGCAGCCTGTTTGCTGGGCCCTGACCACTGGGAGCCCTCAGTCCACACACCTGCCCTCTGCAAAGTTAGCACATCACAACCATCATCAAATCAACTTACATTTGTGGAAAGCAACAAATAGTCTCCACATTCTCTTGTCACTGAGCAGCACAGAAGCAACGGCACAAAGTATTACAACATTTCAAGTCTCTGGTGCTTGAACTGCTCCCAGATAATAGCATGCTGTTTAGGAAACAGAGTTCTGTGTCACTGAATTACAATGGACTCCTGGTATGTTCTAGAAATCATTATATAATAAGTTAAATAGTGGCAATTCATTAAGTACTATTCATAAATTTGTAATTCTGCTGCGATGCAATTTGAGAAAAAGTAAAACATAAAAAGTTTTTCAGCTAAAAACATTTATTGATAATTAAAAACACATTTAAAGAAAAAAGAGAAATTAAAATATGGCCTTGTGGTGACTAGGAAGTTGGACCAGCAGGGTCATATGGAGGCTCAATGAAGCCAGATGACACATTCCCATTTTTTGAATGGTTGTGTCCAGCTCCTGAGGAAAGATAAAGTGGACAGTGATCCCATCTTGAAAACCAGTTCTAGGGTTTCCCTAGGGAGAAGGTAGAAGAGGATGTCCAGTTGCTATGAACAATACAGATGGGTTCACTGGAAATAGACTTTGGGAATGAAGGAGGAGGTGCCAGGGGAAAGCCTGGCAGCCAGTGTGGGGCATAATGAGAGCAGAATGAAGGCTTCTGTTTCAGAGAAAGCTGAATCCTATGTCCAGGATGGGGCCAAATGCTCCTGACAGATGCTCCATCTGGATCATAAACTGTACGATGGTTAATCTATAGAGGCTCACATTTATTCACTGTTTCCATTTTGTCTCAGGTCTGTACCTCCTGCCTAGAGATGATGATTATGACCTTTCTGTTCAAGAAAAGGACGTGGCTCAAGAAGTAATGGTTCTATTAGTCAACTTTCCACCACTGAAACAAAACACATGAGATAAACAACTTATAAGGAAGAAAGGTGTATTTTGGCTCATGATTTCAGTCCATGGTTGGCTGGCTCCATTATTTTAGGCCTGTAGTGAGGCAGAGCATTACGGCAGGAGCACATGGTGGAGCAAAGCTGCTCAGTTCAAGGTGACAAGAAGCAAGAGAGAGAGAGAGAGAGAGAGAGAGAGAGAGAGAGAGAGAAGATGGGGGAAAGAGGCCAGGATTTCAATGTCCCTTCAAGTGCACATCCCCTATGACCTAACTTCCATCCACTAGACCCTACCACTTAAAGATTCCACCTCCTTCCAATAGTACCAATGAAGTCTGCCAAGGCTGCCAATCACGTCTTCAATACATGGGCCTTTGGGAGACATTTAGGATTCAGAGTATAACAGGTTCTTTCCAGCTTTTCTTTGAGACCCTTGAATCTGTAGCTCCAGTTCATAATGTGGACATGTCTGTGCACCAGGCATTTCTGAGCTCCTGCCTTCTTCTATCCCAGTGTGAAACATCATGAGAGCTTTCCAATTCACTAGAACTAGCACTGAACTGGACCATGGCTGGTGGGTCTCTGGAGCCTCTGTACAGAATATCTTTCTGTCACTGGTTGAACAAGAGAACCATCTAAAACTGCCTGACACAGCACCCTCCCCATCTCCCACTGAGATCCAGGAAGAGCAAGATTTGGTCTCAATTGCCTAAGGTTCTTCTGCCAAGAAACTGCAGTGACTTCTGGGATCACAGATAGAAGAGCTGCATGGAAGGCTGAAGCTCCTTGCTAGTTCTCCAGGCTGCTGCAGGCCTCCCTGGGCCCCCATGGCCAGCTGGGTCACAACACTGAGATCATTGACCAGGGCTCTGTCCAGAATTGAATCTATGCCTAGTAACCAGGGCAGAGAGGGGGAGGATGGCAAAAATAAACTCACATACCCTTGACTTCATTTTGCCATTCCTTAGAATTCACACATTATTGTTCTCTCTCATCAGTTTCTTCCCTAAGGAAAGCTTAAAATCTCTGTCCCAGGAATGTCGAAATGATATAATTAAAAATATAAATATGTACAGTGTAAATTTAAATATTTTACTAATTGAAATAAATACAAATATACATCTTGATAATATCAGGTGAGCACACATTTATTAAAATTCACTATTTGGATGACAAAGAAAACTTGAAAGTTTTTTGAAAAGTGCAAGTAATGGAAATTTTTGTCTGCAGTTAGCTATCAGTGAAACTAGAAACAAGTGAAAAGTTGAAGTCAAAAACAATAAAATGGAAATTTTAGAACTTCAGAAGTAAAATTTTGGATCAAGAAGTAACCCAAACCAACATACAGCTCAGAAAGTTAGGAATGGAAGAGAGAAACATAAGGAAAGAACAGAAATAGAAATGAGAAACAAATTAACTTAGAACTCAGGAATCTAAAGGCTTTGATTAAAAAAAAAAAAAAACCGGTCCATAGGTAATGCTGATATTTCTTCCCTGGGAATTACAAACTATTATTAAAGTTGTATTTTACCATTAAAAAAAAATAAAGGCTTTGATGTCCAAAATCCAAGAGCTAAGTAAAAAATCATTTTTTTTTTTTTTTTTTTTTTTTTTTTAGGAAAGGCATAAATTTGCAATTTCAGGGAGGTGGAGAAATGAGGTGGTAGGGTCTCCTGGGAAGGACAAGGCATACCTGGAAGGGACCAAGATGTGCTACTGGGCTCCTCTCAGCCCCAGTAAGAAGATAGAATAGCTCAAGATCACTACCAGGTGAAGGGGCCTCACTTTTCCCACTCCACCCAAGCTCCTTTCAAGAGGAGGCACTGGGCTTAGGAGACAGAGAGGTACAAAGATCCCTGGGGGTAAAGGCAGGGGCAGGGGCTGATTGGGTCGTGGTGCTACATACTTTTCTCAGAGGAGCCTCTAGGAAGCCAGAGCAGAACTGGGAGGCCAGGACTGCCCCTTCTGCTGGAGAACACACTGGACTCAGAACTAAAGGAAAGACTAGATCTCAGAACGCTTCAGCCCCAGCAATAGTCCCTACAGAAAGCAGAGACCAGGCCAGTGTTGGGGGCAATCCAACTCAGAGAAGTAGAGGGAAATGCTGGCCCATCCTGGTCTGGCTCCTGCTTTTTACTTAGAAGTGTCCTTACCTGCATGAGCCTTGGTGTCCTCTGTCTCTTGGGATCCTGAATAGCCTTTGCAGTCAGGAATTACTATTCTCTCAGGCTGCATGATTGGTTCAGTCGCTGTAGCCTCGGATGTGAGGGTTTTTCCTGACCTGAGCCTGCATCCCAGGGTCTTCCTGTAGTACCTGAAAACCTCGAAGGTAGCCCCCTCAGACTCTGGGACAGAGGGGATCCCTGATCTTCAGTAGTCAGGAATGCCGCCCCCCCCCCTTCCCTCCAGAACACACTGATCTTGTCTTCTGCCACCTTCAGGCCAGGGCTCAGCCATCTGGCCTATTGCCTGGGTTGCTAATTCCCTGTCCTTATTTAATGGCACCTCTGACCCAAGGATTAACCAGGTGAACAGGACATTTACATTTCAAGAAAGAATCAAATTTTCCTCCAGCAAGTTTGTACCAAGTTACACCCCACAATGTTTAGGGATATCTATTTCCTTTCATTTTTTGTGAGCCTAGATTTTAAGATCTTTCTTTTTCTTTTTGCCATCTGTTTGCTAAGAAAAAATGCATTTAAAAATAGTTTTTATTTTTTAAAATGTAAGTGCAGTCGAGCAACTTCTGTTTCTTGTAGCTTTTTTCATTTCTTTCATTATGTTTTTTCATTCCTGTTCTTATATTTTGTCTATTTCCTAACTGAGGTTTGGTTATTTTCTTACTGATGTGGAGTTCACTCCATTTGGCATTACAAATACTTTTTAATGTGTTACTTATCTTTGCCCTTTATTTACCTTTGTGTTTTTTTCTTAATGCATATGAATTTCATTGTTATGAAATTACAAGTGATTTGGCAAGTGATTAAATGTTTGTGTCCTTGCTGTGTTATCAGATTTCCACTGCTGTGACAAAATACCTGAAAATATTAACTTAAAATGAAGAAATATTTATTTTGGCTCATGGTTTCAGAGGATTCAATCCATAGTCACTTGAATCTGTTGTTTTGGGCCTGTGGCAAGGCAGGACATCATGGGTGGAATAGGCCTTATCTCTAGAGTCTCTTGGAAGGTTATAATCACCATTTTAGTCAGTTTTTTCATTGCTAGGATCAAAAGACCTGACAAGAACAATTTTAAAGGAGGAAAGTTTATTTAGGGCTCATGATTTCAGAGGTCTCAGTCCATAGATGACCAACTCAGTTCCTTTGGGACTGAGGTGAGGCTGAACATCATGGCAGAAAGGTGTAGAGGAGGAAAGCCGCCCAGAACATGGATCCAGAAAGCAGAGAGAGACCCCCACTTTCCAGGTGCAAAATACATAGCACAGCTCCAATAACACACCTCCTCCAGCTGTATCTTACCAACCTAGAATTAGCACCTAGTTAATTCCCATCAGAGATTAAGACTCTCATAACCCAATCATTTCATCTCTAGACTTTCCTGCATTATTTCACACATGAGCTTTTGGGGGATACCTCACATTTAACCCATAATCTCTATCACAAAAGTTTTTATTCCCCAGTCTATGGTATGCAGAAAAACACATTCTTTTAAATCCAGACATATTCTCCTGGCACATTAGTCAATATAGTATAAGTGTTTGGCACTACAGAGTATACATCCTGAACCACCTCATTATGGTGGGCATATCTTAATTATCTTTTAAAAATAAGCTGCATATCCTTCAGTGTTTCCTGTCTTAGCAAATGATGATTTATTTTACAAGTTGGGCATTTCTTGCTCTCCCTGGAGTCCTGTTTGTCCAATCATTGGTCTTCACTTATTAATTTCAGGGGATGGTGGTTCTAGCTTTTTCTCTGGAAGTCCCAGCAGGACCAGCTATAGACTTGGTGATTATTCCAGAGGAACTTTTACATAGAACCATCCCAGAGCAAAACTCACTGGGCAGAGGTCTCAGCCCAGAAACAACAGGACATCCCGGCATGTACATGAAGCTGTGGTTCAGAGTCCATTCCCCTACCTGACATTCAATGGCTGTGGAAATGAATGAGCCTGAATTTCTCCAGAGATGTAATTTAGATTAGTTTGTTCTCCATCATCAGTTACACCTATGGCGTCTGTGGGGAAATGTGGATTGGTGTCAAGTCCACTGGAGCCCTTGGGCTCCTTTAGTCCTCATCAGAATATTTATCTCTTTATTAAAATTTCCCTGCCCTGGAGAAGATTCCTGACCAAGCTAAGTTCCCTGTCCAGTTTGAAAAAGTAAAAACCCCACTGTTTCAGTTTTCTTCTCCTTTTTTTTTATTTAACTGGTTCATTTCTGCCTTATTTCCTTTTTAAAATTTGCATTTTAAACACTCCCTTTTCTGGATGCAAATTCTTTGCATAGAAAATTATACTTCTTAATTAGAATTTTAAATCTCAGTGACTTTCCTCTTTTAAGCAATGACTCAGAAAGAAAGCAATCTTGAATTATTTTTCTACATGCCAAAATTAATGAAAACACATGAATAGACCCAAATATACATATAGTTTTTATATAATTTAAAAAGCCAAGATTTGTATTTGTATTTGTATTTATTGATTGATGTTTCAGTATGTTGACTTACTTAGAAATGAGTTCCATGTTTTATCTCTATCACATAACTTTTGGACTTTAACAGGTGTCAGGGTTATTTTAACAGTTTTAGTTTATGTTGAATGCTCATTTATCTGAAAGTCAATTTGAACAGAATTCCTTGGGAAATGTTGTCACACAGACGTATTTACATAAAGGTAACATACATAAACACATATATACAAAAAAGTCTTACAGCTTTAAAAGACATCATTTAAATTATGTTTCTAACAAATTGGGACAGAGTCACCTGTTCGATGTCTACTCTAAGATTGTTATTTGCAGTCTTATGAAGATTGGGTACCAAATTTTTCAGGCAAAGTTGTTCACATAGCAACTTGGCTTTTTTTTTTTTTTTAAAAAAAACCTCTTCTGCCCTTTTTTCCCTCAGTATCTAATGGGTTTGAGGGTTAACTCTTAAGTGTTTTGCATTTCATTTAGGACTGGCAGAAATAACAAACTTCTGAGTGGCCTTGGATAAAAAAATTACCTAAGTATAAACTGAAACCAGAAGAATAAAAAATGCAGAAATCCAAAGGTCTTTACATGTTAACCCTAAAACTAATAATATAATTATTATTAGTTTAATAATTATCTTAATGGTGCTTGCAAGAAATGTTATAAATTGGGAATGCTGATCAAACAAAAATATTAAACTAAGCATGAAGAATCCAATGTAGATTTACCAGAAATAGGCCATCTGATGTTACCATAAGCTCAATAGTATTAAAAAGGCACAGAAGAAATCCCTACCAAAAAGTGGAGCGACCAGCAGCATTTCTCCTAAAGCTGTTCCTAGGAATCCTGGGGGCAGTTGCTTTGGTAAATCTGAATCAAATCCTGCCCTACTGTCTCCAGGACCCATTTTCTTCAGATTCCAATACATGTTGTGATCAAACAATATTCCAATAGAAAACCAAATGCAGAGTACTCTTCAAGCAAACAAATTTCCCCCTAAAAGAAGCTTGTAGTATTAGTCCATAACATTTTCTCACACCAATTAGTACTGCAAATGACCCAAGCAAGATCTAAGTATCTATTGAGCCCAAAACAGCAGAAGTAGAGGATTCCCAGTTCATACCAATGCAACTTACCCAGTTTGGAGTCAGTCACCTTGCCCCCTCCCCTACCCCCCCCCCCCCACTTTCCTCCCACCAACAAAGTGGTTGTAGGCAACTGATGCTTCAAGGATGAGAAAAGGCAGAATTCCCTAGACAAAAGAGTCTGACAACTTCTGGAAATCCCCTACAATCCCAATCAGGGGGTCAACTTATCACTAGCAGATGACTCTCATGAGAAATTGCTGGTCCTATCAGTAGCATAATCCAAAAAGCTGAACAGCCTATAGTACATTACTCCTGGATGACTTGGCAAATTTGTTACTGGTCCTGGTTTGTCTGCTTATCATTTGAAAGTCAATACCTGGAGACAAGAATTGGTGGGAAGGAAAGCAGCTTTATTTCAGGGCTGGACCTAAGATAATGGGGCAGGCTATTATTCTCCTTCCCCCAATGCAAAAAAAAAAAAAAAAAAAAAAAAACCCAAAACAGAACAACAACAAAAAAGAAAAACACATCTTGTGGAACTCAGGTATGTGGAGGGAAAGGAGATGTAGTTGTACAATGATCAAGTTTGCTAGGTCTTCATCATGCAGGATGTGCCTCTTTTTCTTTGACTAGAGCACTGAAGTGGATCTTGACCTCTTTGTGTGGGGTCCATCCACTTTTCTGCAAGCTAAACATCACAAAAAGTTACATGCTTTGTGTTAGTTGAAGCCCAGAACTGAGGAATGGGAAAGGTGAAACACTTTCTGGTGCTATCTGAAGATCATCAGATATCCTGATGTTCTGGTGATTATGTAGCAGATTATTTAATAGTTAACATCTTACTTACTTATGTGTTTTCTTTAGAATTCAGAATGCTGGGTAAAGGGAGGGGAAAAAAATTCTGCCAAGGTTCACTCCCAAAGAAGCTGTCAGTGTTCTAGCAGGAGATCTTGCAGCTTTGAAACTAGGCATCTGTTACATTGCCTGGGTCATACCTACTCTGGAGAATTTGTCATGGGTGAAAGTTCACCACTCCCTTCATCTCAATGAAGCACTGCTGAGATGCTAAATCTTTTACCCAGAGTCTTCTCACATTTCCCTCCTTCTCTATCCACTATCACCTCTAAATATCTCTTTATGCCTTTCAGTCCAGACTCCTATTTCCCCATCCACAGTAGTGCCTACCTCCATTTGATGTCACACTCCTCCAGCCCATCTGTGGGAAAGGAGGTGTGTCATTTCACTGTCCTCTCATGGTTACTTCTAGTGCTGAAAGAAAATGTTGAGTGATCATTGTATAAATTCTCATAGAAACAGTGCTACTCTCAAGAGGTGCTAAAAATATCCTACAGAATGATTGTAATTTACATCTCTGTGCAGCTGAGACTAGAGGAACCAATCAGGATAAGCAGGATTCTCAAGTCTTTTGGAACCTCTTTTCTAAGAAGGGTTCAGGAGACAGGAGAAATGGGCATCTAGAATGCATTCTCTGAGGTGGCCAAAGTTACAACAAATACCTACTCTATGCCAGGCCCTGTATTGGAGCCAGGAATGAAATGGAAAGAGAGAGAGAACATGTAAGAGAAAGAGAGAGAGGGGGAGAGAGAGAGAGGGAGAGAGAGAGGGAGAGAGGGGAGGGGGGAGAGAGAGAGAGAGAGCACACCAGATGTAAGGAGGGCCAAGGCCTATGGGGGCAACAGTCATAAATAAGCTAGCCCTAACATTGATGAAGAATTAACTTGGAGAGAAACTAAATGTGGTGATGGGTGTGTTGATAAGCTTGGTTATGGTAATTATTACACCATGTACTGAATTGTTACATTGTACACCTTGAATACATACAGTATTGATTAATTATACCTTGATAAAACTGGAAAAAAATTTTTCTTATTTGGGTTAATACATCATCTTTGGTGTATGAGCTATTACTATTACCATAACATAATTATCAATAATAAAATAGTTATTTAAAAATAATTAGAATCTTTGAAATCTTAGTATCAGATAAAGATGGTGTTATGCTTTGGGTCTGGAATGTGCCCCAAAGTCTCCCATGACCCTGGTGCAGCCTGTACAGAGGTGGGGCTTCAGGAAGTGAAGGATCATGATGACTTTGACATCATCAGTGCATTGATCCATTGATGACTGATTGGGAGGTAAGATCTAGTTGGAGGAAGTAGGTCCTGGAAGAGTTTATCTTCTCTCCGGCCCCTTCCCCTCTCTTGCTGCTTCCTGGATCCATGAGCGGTGCAGCTTTCCTCTGCCACATCCTCCCCAATGTTCTGCCTCACCTCAGACCTAGAGTAATGAATCCAACTGACCATTGACTAAAACCTCAGAAACTGAGTCAAAAGAAAATTTCTTCCTCTAAATTGTTCTTGTCCAGTATTTTGGTCACAGTGACAAAAGCTGACTTACACAGATGGGGTTGAGCATAATTTATGGAGAGTATCTGGAAGTATCTTTCTTCAAGTTGAAAAAGCTGAGGCTGAAAGGAAACAGAACTACCATGTGAAGAAAAGAAAGAAGGATGGACAGGTGGATGGAGTAAAGTGAAGGGGTTGGGCCCCAAGGGAGCCAAAAGAGAAAATATGTTTTGGCATATTGTGTTAAACACTGAACAAGACACTGGAAATGGAATGGAGGGGTTTTTCAGAAACACAGAAATTTCCAAAACCCACAGGATGAGATGGAACCATCCATAGCAGAATGATGTGCAAAGGTCCTGAGGCAAGAATGAACTTGGCCTGTTTGGAGAAGTCAAAGAAGCCAGAGAGTCTGGAGTAAGGTAGGGTGGAGCAGAACTCAGACTGTGGACCAAGAGGTGGGTACTGAAAAGGCATGCAGAGGAGTGACAGCCTACTGACACACACAGAATTGACCTTCCTTGCTGGTCACTCCCTCCTACCTTCCTTTGCTACTTCCACATTTTCCCTGGCATTTTGACACTTGAGAGCTTCATGGCTCAGAAGCTGACTCTATTGTTTCCAATAATTATTTTGCTTTTTCTGCCCATAAAGCCCTTCTTCTGTAAACAACCATTATGTTTCAAAGGGCTTTTTCATTCACATGTGTTCTTGCAAAATGTGTGTCATTTTCCATAACGTGCAGTATCTCATTGTATGGCCTGGGGAGTGGCTTTTCCAGGCAGAGTCTCCCTCACACAAGACCAAGGCCCTCCTATCTTTTGCCTTTCTCCTCTCTTCTCCACCACAGTCTTGGATTTCCTCTATACCTCTGCCCTCTCTGGCACCCAAGTCAGCCTCCTCCTCCAGTGAGGGGAGAAGTCACACAGATCTGCCTTCCACCTGTGTCCCAGAGCTGACTCCTTCCTAGACCACATGTTTGTGGGAACTGCAAAGGTCTCACCTCTGAGCCAGTTCCAGTTCTGCTTGATTGGGGCTCATACCAAACCTGGCTATTCTCTTCATAGCTGAAAATGTGGGAAAAGGAAATGTGCACCCACTAGACGTTCTGACTCCTCTCTCTGCAGACCACACCCCTTCACTTACACACTTCATTCTGTTTCACTTACTCAACCTTCAAATGTGACCCACCTCCTGCCAACCTTACTGTGACTAATGCACAGGAAGGGATGGAAGAAGAAGTCACAGAGAAGGACCAGAGGCAACCATGCATGTGGTCAAGAGACTGAGACACTAAGACTTAAGAGCCACTGGCCAGTCTAGGGCCCTTGTCACACTCCAAATCCTTTTTGGTCCTCAGGTCCCCACATGTAAAATGGGGATTCTAAGAATGTCTACTTCAGAGGGATGTGGGGAGGCACAAATATAGCGAAGTGGTGACTCAACACAGGATCTGGTAGACCAGAAAACCATGATGGGGTCAGAGTCCTACACAGGCCTGGGGGTTAGGGTAACCAGAGGGCAGGACCCAACTTTCCTAGGGATGAGGGAGTCAGGTAGTAATTACTTCATGGAGGGAGCAGCTCTGGAGTTTTGCAGACAAAAACTAAGCATAGGCTAATTGCTCCTAATGAATTTTTATTCATGATCCTAGCAGGAACTATTAACAAATATGTATTTTACTTTTATATAAACAATGTTGGAAAAAAATGATCTTGTTTCTCTAGGGGGTAGGGAAAGTATAAAATTCTGAATTTTTAATACAAATAAAGCCCAAGTTAGAGGAACTGGATCACCTGCAAACCCATCCCTCCCTCTGCTGCAAGAGAC
This sequence comes from Glaucomys volans, assembly GCA_020662805.1. NCBI lineage: Eukaryota > Metazoa > Chordata > Mammalia > Rodentia > Sciuridae > Glaucomys > Glaucomys volans. The sequence continues at coordinate 281,176 of JAJEJO010002301.1, read as the reverse complement.
GAGGCTGGTGAGGCAGCCAGGAGCCCTGTAGAGGAACCCAACTTCTTTGTTACTCACTAGTTCAAGAGTTTGATGACAACTAAGGCTTGAACTTTATTTTCCCTGCCGAGTTTCCCTTCCTTGATGAAAAGGGCTGAGGTCTCTGTGCTCCCGGAGGCACAAGGGAGCAGGGAATCTGTTCCCTAAATGAGGCTTCCTGGCAGCCTCTCCCAGCCAGATCCAGTGATGTGTGCCTTGCAGAAAAGCCAAGTCCCCGGTATTCTTCCTGAGCCTGCATCCCTGGGAGCTGAGAAGGTGGAGGTTTGCTGTGTATGGCCCAGGTTGAGGATGGGTGCCACAGATGGAAAGGCAAAGGAGTAAATAGCTTCAAAGACAATTGGGAGACCAAGGACCTCTCAGGCCCTTATAGGAGATATGTACCCCAAAAGCTACCCTAGCAAAGGCAGAATCTCCTCACGACCTCTCAGGCAACCAGGAGGCAAACCCTGCACTGGGTCACTATTTAACACTTGGTATCTTGACCTTAGGAATAGCCTCCCTGGAAGGGACCCCTGAGGGGTCTGCACACTTATTCCAACAGCACTCAGACTGCAGAGGGCACAAGAGCCAAAGAAAGAGAAAAACTTGAAGGGCACAGGGCTCCTGTCCCCTGACTAAGGGCAGGCCATCTGTGCCAACACAAGCTGCTGTCCCCACTTTAGGAGGTTCAGACGGGTCTGGATATGACTGAGGCCATGTACCCTGGAGGTCCAAAATGCCAAGCCCTACACATCCCTGAGAGATCAGGGGACTCAGATTATAAGGCTGCTTCTTAATTTCAAACTCTAATCCAGTCCAATGGGCCAAGAGGCCCAGTTGTCCTGAACAAGCTTCTGGAACAAGAGAGGCAAGTGAAACAGTCTTTCAGTTCCATCCTGACTTCCTAGAGCATCGCCCAGGGCCCATCAAGAGCTGCTGTGTGAATCCCCTAGCTCCTAGTAAGCCTAGGCCTGGGCTTTTGGGACAGAAGCCATATCAATCTGCTTTGTTATTGCAAAGGTCGATTTCTGGCATGAGACCAAGGGGATTCATGGGGGAGGGACTACTGAGTCAGAGATCCTAGGATCACATCTAAGCCCTGATATATGTAGCTGTGAGACCTTGTGAAAGACTTTGTGCTTCAGTTTCCTCCTTTGTAAATAGGGATAATAAAAGGTGCTACATCATCATGTGCTGGAAAGAACATGTGAGACCAGTGCTTAGCTAGATCCTCACACATTACAGGTGCTCAGGAGATATCAGCCCATTATCCACAGCAGATGCCTAGCCACGTGGGGGGCTTGCGAAGGCTATGACTCAGCAGTGCAGCTGCAGATGTGGAAGGGAGGCCAAGCATGCCCAGGCCCACAAGAAGCCCTGAGGTGTGTGTACTGCACTGACATGGGCAATACCCAGGGTGGAGGAGGTGGCCTAGGTTTTGGGAAGAGGTGAGTGAGGGACTTTACTCCTGGCAAGAAGGGTCTTCAAACTAAATCAACATTGCTCTTGTCTAAGGGACAGGCAGGGAACATTGAGACTGTCCTCACAAAGAGACCTGACCTCCAGTACCAGGAAGCCCCTGCCCCCTGCCATTCATGGTGATAACAGGATGGACCAAAAATCAAAGGGAGCTGACTCTGCCCTGAGGATTAGTGGGTAGGAAGTCATGCCCCAGCAGAGTTGGAATTTAAGATTTAAGAGTTGGAATCCTAAAGAAGAGCAGCATCCAGGGTGAGGCCAGGCCCAGCTCCCACCAGTTCTAGAATACAAGCTTCTTGGGAATCTCCCAGGGGAACTCGCTCCTTCCAAAATGGCCATAGCATGCTGTCTTCTGGTAGATTGGCTTCTTCAAATCCAAATCCCTGCATGTTCAGCAGAAGAAAAGGTCATTTTTTAAATTGAAAAGGAATTTCTCTGAATTCAAGCATAAGGGCAATTAATGGACAGTCCTTTTGTGGAACTTCACCACCCACATGCATGTTCTACCTATGTCTCATCACCACCTTGCTCTGTAGCCTAGGAAATGGAAGCTCAGATATTCAGAGACATCTGAGCACTCATATGCACCAGGAACCAGGATTTGAACTCTGCCATCTGGTGCTTTTCTCCTCTCTACTCCACTTCACTGGACTGGTCCAAGCCAATGGCTTAGTAGCCAAGCTCCAGAAAACAGGAATAGCATGAGATGTGGGAATGGACTTGCCTACTCAATTCCCAGATGTTTTGCCTTAAAATTACTTTCCTGAGATTCCCCCATCTGCTCAAAGTTGGTCCCACTTGAGTTAGCATCTTCTGGGCCAGTAGGGATCTCATGCAGCCTCCTTCCATCTGAAAACCAGACCCTGTGCTGGGGGTGTGCACTCTGCCAGGCCAAAAGCCCAAGACCTTCCTACTTGTGAGAGGTTGGAAAGTTCTTCTTTCTGCTTCCCTTTCAGGTGGGCTGCACATCTGGGCAAGGGAGGGGCAAGGTCCCAGGAATTTTACCTGACAATGACACCTGGTCGAAGGTCGAAGTTCTTATTCACCACATCGAGTAGCTCTCTCTCTGTCTTCTGTGAGGTTCCATAGGTGAAGAGGGAAATGGACAGTGGCTCTGCCACACCAATGGCATATGACACCTTCCAAAAAGGCCAGGCTCAGTGACTGAAGCTTCTTACAGAGACCTGGATGTCCTCAGGCCAAGGCCACGGGACCACACTTCTCCTGCCCCATCAACTCTGATACCTTATCTTCCCAGCAGCCCCTATTATCTTCATAAAGTGCCACTCCTGTGATGTTCATCTCCCTAAACACTTCTGTTCTGCCTCCCTCAGCTTTCCAGAGCACTGACCATAGCACCCAACCCTCGGCACAGAGTCACAACACTGGCAAATGTCTAACTTTCTCAACCAGGCCAACATATTATTCAGGGTGGAGCTGGGCGAAAGCCATCAGCAGGGACCGGCAGGTGGAGTCAGGACAGGAGTGGGAGGGGTGGCCTACCTGGACAAGCACTCTCCGGCAGAGCCCTGCTTTCACCAGGGACTTGGCCACCCAACGGGCGGCGTAAGCTGCTGAGCGGTCCACCTTGGTATAGTCCTTTCCAGAGAAGGCCCCACCACCATGAGCCCCCCAGCCGCCATATGTATCCACAATAATCTTGCGACCAGTGACCCCTGCATCTCCCTGCAAAGGGAAAGAAATGGAAGAGATGAGAACCAGAGCTCCTGAATAATTGGAAGGAGGAGGAAGTCCTCAAGAAGGAAGTCCATCTGCAGGGATTTTTCAAAGACTCCTTGGCTGGTAATTAACCAGAAACCTCAGGCTTTTGTCTGTTTTGTCACTGACCAGCTTTGGGAATCAGGTAACCTGTCAAAACTTCATGATAAAAGTACAAAAGACGAGCCAGAAGTTTTCTGGGGACACAGCCAATCCATGCCCCCATGCTTTTGTTTGATTCCATCATAAGGAGAAATCCAATTACAGACAGGAATATCACAACCATAAATGCAACTTTGGGCTATGACCCTGACTAGTGCCACCAGCAAATGCCATGTTTCCCATGTCCAAAGTGTGCCCTGTGTAGCATCAGTCGATAGAGATGCCTTTTAAAGGGTGGGGACCCTATGTGAAATCATTTGGGATGAGTCTGCTTTCTCTAACCCTCCCTTTGGACATCCACAGTTCATACTGGTGTGTTCAGGCTTTGAGAAGTCCTACCAGAATAAACAGTAAGCCTGAACCTCTCTTACCCTGCATTTCCACACCACATTTGTTCCCAGAGCCTGTTAGGGGGCTCACCCCTGTGGCAAGGCAACTGTGGTCCCCTGGCAGCAGTCAGCTGCCTCTCAGAGGTGCTCTGCCAGTCTCCGCCACCTCACTCCTGCAGTTCAGGGGAAAGCAGGCAACAGGTGTTCCCACTAAACACACTGCCCTACCATGGTGCCCAGGAGAGCTGGAGGCAGTCATGGCAGATAACCAGCAAGTGCCACCTTGGAGGAATCAGCTATGAGCAGGCACCACAGTGAGGATGAGTACCCAAGCAGGGAGAGGCAGTGGCAGCTGTGAGCAGGTAGGATGGCATTTGAGATGGCCAGAGGGGAAGGGTCAGGCAGCGCTAAGTGGGAGACTCCTAGGGACAGGTCACACCTTCCTGGCATACTGACAGATACACAGTAGGCCCCCACAGACTGCCACTAAATATACAGAAAATATATTGACTTCACCTCTTTTCCACGGCCAGACCTGGCTGAGCCACTCAAAACTCTCTCTTGCCACCTGTGTACAACTCCAGTAACCAAGACCCAGTGTACCTGGGGACCTCCGATGACAAACCGGCCGCTGGGCTGAAGGTGGTAAATGGTATCTTCATCCAGATACTTGGCTGGCACCACGGCCCTGATCACCTGCTCCTTTAGGGCCTTGCGCATGTCCTCCAGCGTAATGTCTTCGTTGTGCTGCACGGAGATGACGATGGTGTGGATGCGCACGGGGATGACGGCGCCATTGTCCTGCATGTACTGAACAGTCACCTGTCCATGAGAAGTGCAGGGGAGGCATGGTGAGGTTGAGGCCTGAGTTGACAACATGTGGTTGCCAGGCAGATACCCAGGGGACAGGTAGGGTTCCCAGGGGCCAAGTGTGACCTCTTGCCCCCAAAGGCCTTCAGAAAGCTAATGTGACATGTCTTTATGTTTGAAAAATTGCCTGGTTCTATATACAATGGGGAACACAGCATAGCTATTCCCATGTGTGACCACAATTAGCATTGCTTAAAGACTTGAGTTACAGCTGTGACCCACTGGGCACATTCTCTTTTATCGTAGAGGGTTCTGGACACCAACAAGTGTCTCCCTGGTCAAAGCTCTCTTCTAACCCTCCATGTCCTTGGGCCAAAGTGACTACAGGAATCCACAGGTCAGTGCAGGAACAAGGACACCTTGGCCCTGAGCTGTGAATGTTTGAGAAGGCTTTGACCAGAAAGACATCTGTTGACACCAAGAGCCTCTGAGACAGAGAAGGCAGTCTGGTGGGTGGCCCCAGCACCCTCAGTGGAGGAGCCCTGGGACTGCCTGGGGCCATCAGACTTGCCTGCTGCAGGGACAGCATGAGCAGGATCCTGGCCAGGGGGTTGAGATGGAGTGGACAGCAAGCTCCAGACTGCCTGCACCTCAGAGTTTTTCCAAAAGAAGGGAGGAGTAGAGTCCACCTACTCCTCCTAGAGTGGAGGGAAGGAGTCTGCCCATGATGCCCTGACAGGTCGGGTCAGAGCATATATAACATTCCTCTCCACCATTGGCTGGCTCTGTGTTCATCCTGTGCATTAACAATTAATGTTTAAGACATCACAAATGAGAAAAACAAAGTGATGGAAGTGAAATGATTTGTGTGATGTCACACAGCCAGTTTGTGAAGGGCCAAAGAGCCAAACTGCTCATTTTGGACTGATCCAAAATCTCGTATTATTCCCACTGCAGTACAGATGAAATGCTTCTCCAGAGACCCTGTCCTTTACTGACTTGTCACTGAGTACAGGAGCCTGATGTCTCAGATGGATGTCTGTTGGTGACAAAGGAAAGCAGCCTTTGTATCCTGGGTTTGCACTGTGAGTGGGAAGGAGTTGGCGAAGATGGCAGATGAGGTTGGGAATAGGAATGAGCACTGACTGAATATGCATGAAGCTACTGTGTGCTAGAAGCCATGCCAAAAATGAGAAGCTGTTACTACCCAAATTTATAGGGGGTTGGTAAGAAAGCCAAGGTTCCAGAATGTAAGAGCCTTGGTCAAGATCACACACACAAGAGCTAAGGACTGATTTGGAGTTTTATGGTCTGATGGCCAGGGTTCTGTTCAGCAGAAGTCTGCTACTTAAGACCCCTGAGTCATAGGCTAGACCATAGACCCAACCCTAGCTAAGGCAGTGTATACCCATGAGTGATGCCCATAGGACTTGAAGGCACGAGGTGCCTGCAGGGATACACTTATGCTGGATAACCCTGGGATGGACACTGGCCCACAGACACAGGACTGTTCCCTAACCCAGAGCCTGGTTAGGGCAGCAAGCAGTCTCCCTGGGGCTATTCCCATAGCAATGACTCTGCCTACCCATGGCCCCTCAATTATCTATCAAATGTTGACTTCTGCTGTTTCCTGCCTGGTCTAAAGAGCTATAGGGTAGGATCCAGAAGAAAGGAGAGCAAAACCCCTGGCCCATCTGATGCCTGAGTGAGATGGGCAGATGCACACAGTCATTGAGCACTAACCCTTAAACCCTGAGTTGTCCACACATGGAGGGCATCAAAGGGTAGGTTGGGGTGGGATTTCGCAAGAGAGGAAACTCTGGGGCAGGCTCTCAACCCAAATGTACTGCATGGAGCCTCAGAATAAGGATCAGTTCTGAGGAGCTGCCCAGGCCTGTTCTCACTGCTCTACTGGAGAACTCCACCCCTCACCCTGGCAAACTGCATGCAGCGTCCTTGCAGAGTGGCAGAATTGGGTGGCAGAGCAGAGGGCTCCAAGCACTGCTCTTATCTTCTCATGTCAGCAAGATATGGGGAAAAATACACCATGGAAAACACAGCTCTGACCAAGTACAAAAATAGCAATCACCTTGCCACCCAATTCTCAGTATCAGCAGCAAGAATTTGTTCAGGTGGAAAGACTCATCCTGTTCACAGTCAACACTGGTTAGATGATGAAAATCCTTTACAAACAGGGCCTAGGGAAGGAGGCCTGTGATAGCTCCTGGCACAGTGCCACTTGTACCAAAGGAGCACAGGGAGGGAGCCAGGCACCAGATGCCCTCCATGGGGCCATACAGGGCACTACTGGCCAACCTGTACCCTCTAACTGGAGCTGGCTCACAGTCCACCTGTGGCAGGGGAGTGAGGCAGACCCTGACACCCCTAATAGCATCTTAAGAGAATTCAGTGCAGGCTCACATGAAGGGAAGCCCTAAAAGAGCCACCCTTCCCACTTTCCTCAATGACCCTAGGCTTGGACACCTTCTATTTATTATCTAAGCAAAATGAGGGAGGCCTTTCTTATTTCAGCTAGTCAGAGAGGTGGATCCTCCATTGCTCACTCTCACCCTCAAAAAGGAAAAGTTCAGTCAGCTCCCCTGACTGCTTTCCATCCCTGTTCTGGGTTTTCCTTCTCTGTGAGTCTCCATCCTACTTCTAAATCATAGCACCATGCTAGGGCATGCCAACTTTTCTGTGTCCCTATCTTTTAGCACCACCACAATCTACCTGGGTAAGCTCTCCTGTTCCACAGCCTCCAACAACAATGAGAAAGGCTGGCGAGCCCACCTCCCACCTTGAGTCCCACGTGGATAGCACAGGAAGCCCTAAGGAAGGGTTCTCTTCTGGCCATGAGCACACTTACTGACCCTTGGTACAATCAATCTATGACTTCTGCCCTGTGTGTAGCCTCACATGTGGGAGAAAGAAGGAGGCATCTCTGTGCCACAGGAGTAACAGGACAGAGCCACACACACCATGTTGAACTGTGAAACCACAGGTGCCAATTCCAAATGCAGAAGCAAGAGAAGGTGCTGTCTGTGGTGACCAGCTATGATGTGCATGAGGAGATGGGAACTTTGCTGGTCACCTGTAGGCAAGTGATGGACCCCAAGTAAGGCAAAAGGTAGGAGCACAGATGTGAAGCACTAAGTGACAACAGGAACCTTAGGGAAATGGTGCTACTTAAGCAAAGATGGGGAGAGGTATGGATGGAGGAAGGTGAAGTTGTAAGACTATACGAGGCTTTGAATGCCAGAGCGACAGATGGAGTTCTCCTTCCCCCACAGGAAGAAGCAAGAAAACATTGAATGGATATCAGGAAATCAAAGTGAAGCCTGTAGGAATTTCTAAGCAGGAAGAGCTGTTGGGAGGGCAGGGCGGCCTAGTAGGCAGTGGGTAGCTCTGGTAAAATGTCAAGGAAAACTGGGGACACAGGTAGGGTACTGAGTGGGACTGGAAACAGGTGACACTGGTCCACATGTAGTGGGCTATCAGGAACATGTGCTTGAAGGGTGAGAAATGGGGCTAGTGATCTGGAGAGACCTGCAAGTGGACAGATGTGGGTGCTAAGTTTGTGAGAGGACAAGTGGGACCCACAAGCAGGATGGATGGAGGGAATGCATGGAGGGAGGGAGTAAGTGGAGGAAGAGATGCCAAGACTTTGGGGGATGACATGTTGGAATGTGGAAGGGAGCCAGGGCAGGAGGCCATTGGGAAAAGGGTCATCAAGGTCATCAGGGTTAAACAGGGAGGAGTCATGGGGACTGAAGAGCAATAGGAGACCTTCACATGTGCTAACGATTGCATCACCACTGACCTTCAAATAGGGACTGCAGGACAGATTTCAACACAGCAGGGAGCAGAAAGGCCAGGGTCCACAGGGTTGACCCTGGACACAGTGGAGGTAAAGGCCTATTATGAAGAACAAAGATAAGCAAAAGGGTCACAGTGAGACCAGGCAGCACAGACGGCCTTCTCAACATGTGGAGACCTGTGCATGTGGAAAGACAGGGACCCAAATACTTGAATGGTTAAGAAGTAAGTCTGTGGCAGGAAGTGGGAAGTCTACGTATGACAACAAAGCAAAAAAAAAAAAAAAAAAAAAAGAAAGAAAAAAAATAGAATGGTTTGGGCGGTATTTGGGTAGATGGGGAGAAGGAGGGGAGGTACTTCTAGAGTGGAAGAGTTTTCAAATAAATAGCTCTTTTCAAAATGGACAATTCTTTGAGTGTTCAGACTGAGCTCTGCAGAGGGCCAAGGAAGCAGCTCACCTGAGTCTTGGAGTCTGGTCTCAGCCAAGGGAGGACACCGGAGCGCCTCAGATCTGCCATACGGGCATTGAGCTTGTGAGCGAGGATAATGGTGAGAGGCATGCATTCTTCTGTCTCATCAGTGGCATAGCCAAACATCAAACCCTGCAGCCAAATAACAGGGAACACACACTGAGCAACATCCACTTAGACCAACAGGACAATGGTTTTCTCCAAATCTAAAATTTCACTAGTGCTTCAACATTTATTGGATGCCTTATCCATGGAACACTTTGTGCTGGGCATTTGCAAAATGGAAGACATCATCCCTGGTCCCCAGCACTCTAAGAGGGGGTAAGATGAGAGAACCCGGGCTCTGGGAATCTCTCTACAGTGCATCATCCACTGCATTTTTTTCAATAATTTCATATTGGGTTAGGCATCTGAGTTCTGAATGACAATTAAGACCCTTGATTTTCATTCCATGCAGTGATTTTCAAACTGGGTACTGGGGGTGCCTCTGGAAAAACCTAAGGGACATGTGCAATCACAACCTTTCACAACATAACATGGCCACAACCTAAAGTCATTGCCATGAAGCAGGGATGTTCAAGTCACTCCGGGCATGTTCCCTCACAGCTCTCATGCAGCACGATTGTCTCCCCAACAGTACAACTAATCCATTGCCTGTGAATTTCCCCAGTTTGCTCCTCAACACAGATCACAGCCTGGTCCAAGACAGACAGCACTGGAGTGAGGTCCCCACACAGCTTCCACAACATTCATATACCTGATCTCCTGCACCAACATCCTCTTCATTTCTGTCTAGATGGACACATTGGGCAATATCTGGGGACTGTTGCTCCAGAGCCACCAGCACATTGCAGGTCTTGAAGTCAAAGCCTAGGCAGAAGGGACACATGTCAGAAAGATGGGGATTGCCAGCTTCCTGGTGGACTGCATATCCCTGACATGGTCCCTTGTGATGGGGTAGGTGGTCTCTAACCAGCAGGGATCTGTCTGGGTCCACAGCTGCCACCCAGGATAGTGTAGAGAGGTCATGTATCATTGCCACATGATTTTTTGTCAGAGAAGATTCTCTGTGGTACATTTTACAGTATTCCATTATACCTCAGTTTAAAAAGTACACCCTACATGGAACTGCAGCATAAAAACCATGTGACACTGGCTGATAAACACATGAGTAACTCTTAGCCCTGTCCCTTAGGTTTTTCCAGAGGTGCCCCTAGTACCCAGTTTGAAAATCACTGCATTGAATGAAAATCAAGAGCCTTACCTGTCATTCAGAAGCTTAGGTGCCTAATGCAAGTATGAAATTACTGAAAAAATGCAGTGGATGATGCAGTGTAGAAAGACTCCCAGAGCCCAGGTTCTCTCATTCCAAAATGAGAGGGCCAGCAGCAAATGGAAAAACCACATCCCTGGGACCAAGGCCCCCATCTGCGAAGCTGAGGCACAGAGCTGGAGGCTAGGTGAGATCAGCATGCTGGGTGCTGGTACAGGAAGTCTAGCAAATAGTCACCCACTGCAGACAGCCCTGGAGGAAGCTATAGGACATGAAAAGCATGTTTCCCTCCCTGTCAGCCCTCCTACCTGGGTTGGGCTCAGGTACAGGGATTGTGAGGAGCCAGCACAGATGCTCACCATGAGCCCACTAACCTCTTTCCCAGAACCCCAACAGCACCCCCTTTCCAGTCTGTTCTCCTACCCACAATGCCAACACTACATTGTTTATGTTCAAGCCTCAGATGGAGATCTCCTGCCAAAAAATGAAATGCAAACTCCTCTGTTCAACACAACCCTTGCTGCAGGAAATCCTTTAGGTAACATAGATTCAGGATTAGTCTTCAGGACAGTATGCTTTTCCACCTCTACTGGGTCTCTCTGCCTGCATTGCTCCTCTTTGGTTCCCCTGCCCACACACATACGTGCCCAGACCCTACTTACTCTGAGCATATGGTCCTGGACATTTACCCCTGCAGTTTGGCTCCCTCCTTGTTTACTATGCCACAAAATCTCCATGCTTAGTGATATCATCTGAGGCCAGGCAGTCCCTCCACCAAGGAACACCAGGTCATCTTTGCCCTTTACGCCTCCTTTCCCCCAGTGGCTGTTGTTGAGCATGCAAATCAATGGCCAGAAAGCGGCAAAAGGACTCCCTCATTCTGGGTTTTTTTTTTTTTTTTTTTTTTTTGGTACTGGGGATTGAACCCAGGGGCATTCCACCACTGAGCCACATCCCCAGCCCTATTTTGTATTTTTATTTAGAGACAGGGTCTCAATGAATTGCTTGGGGCCTTGCTAAGTTGCTGAGGCTGGCTTTGAACTCGCGATCCTCCTGCCTCAGCCTCCCAAGTGCTGGGATTACAGGTGTGCGCCACCACGCCTGGCCCTCATTCTGCATTAGACGTTTCGCATTTACCTAATTACTTTCTGTATAAATAGCAAATCTTCCCAGTGCTGAAAACCAAGCAGGGGCTTCGAGAGATTTGGGAAAGCAGAATTTAAAAACCAAAGGGAGAGGGGAAGAGTTTGAAAAGGGCTCTCGTCCCCTTTGTGTAAGGAGCAGCTGACCCTGCCAATGTGGTCATCACAGCCCTTGATGGGCCACTTGACACCGTCCTTGGGCCTGTTGGGTAAGGGAAACTCAACCAACTTAGCCCAACTTAGCCAGAGCTGGGCTCTCTGTCACTTATCCCTTACTGGGGGACATTACCTCCTGGAAAATTTCTCTGCTACAAATAAAAACATTTGCTCTTGAATAAGATCTAAATGTATGTACACAAATTGGCTTTTCCTAGTGCACAGGAGAAGGTTCTGCATGGTGACATCTCAGGAAGCCCCTGCTCTGAGACAATGCATCCCCTCTATGAACACCCTCATGTCCTGATGGAGGGAACTCATTTGAACACCTTGTTTCTCTTTCCAGTGATTCTTGACACATTCCTAGAAAATGTCTATGCATTCTAGTGACTTAATTGCTTATGAATACTTTGAGTCAACCCAGACTATGGTTGAACTAAGTGTCTCATCTGTGAGTGGTTCTCTCACTTAAAAACATGGGACATAGGCATCTCTATCCTCTATGACCCACTATGATGAGACAGAGACACAATCAATATGTGACAGATGTAGAAATGAGAATCTTCCAACAATCATGGTCTTGTTCATGAGTCTTGATTATAGGTCTGAGTATTAGCAGGTTGTTCTTCTTGCCAATCTGAAAGGGGACCTTCTTGTCATTACCTGAGGTCACTACATTTTCCACAATGATCCAGAGAATTAGGACCAAGCCAACAGAGACTCAAAAGGAATTTTTCTTTTTTAAAAAACTGAAATTGCCTAAATATTTACTACCAGAGACTATCACAGAATATCTAAGAATTGGAGCCAGAGCCCTCCACAGGAAGCCAGCATAGATAAACAGCCCCTGCAGCTCCCTTGGAATGTTGCTGTATACAGGTCCTCAGCACCTAGCCTTCACACTTGGGTCCCTTGAAGCACCTCTAGGCTGTGCTGCTCCCTTGCCTGCCCAAGCTCAGTCATTGGAATCTGCTTCCAGGCTCTTAGTTCTTCCAAGCTTTCCTCCTCACCTGGTTATACTAGTGCTTCTCCTCAATTGCTTCCTAGGACCTGTGCCTCTATCCTGGGTTCTGGCTTCCACCACCATTTGGCACCAGGGCTAACTTGAGCCTTCCTGTCTTCTTCACCTGACTAGTTCTGGACCAAGTCATCTTTCTCCATGCCTATAATGAGGAAAAGCATGGTTTGGAGGAAAGCACAGGGATTTCAAACCTGGTGGCCTCCCTGTATGCTACCTTATGTAATTCTCCATCTGCACAAGAACATCAGAGTTTCAGAAATGATGAAGACAAATGATGCAGAGAATAGCACCAGGGCCTGCCAGAGAACATCCTTGGCAGAGAGTAGCTCCCTCCACTCAGTGCTTCTTTCTCTTCCCAAAGCCTCTGCAAGAGCAAAAAGTATGATCTCAAATGACACCAGTCAACAATGGACAGGCACATGCTGGTTCCACCAAGTTATCACACACAGTCAAGATTTTTATAACTTTGCCAGAGCCTTTGACACCTGAAACCTGACAGATGGGTCCAGAAAACTTTTTTTCTTCTGGCAGAGTTTGTACTTCCATAAAACTGAAAGCTCAGATTTGACAGCTTCAGGGGGCACTTTCTGCAGAGACCAACATGGATCCCAGACCCAGGGGCTGGCCCTCACCCTTGGCAGAGTCGTCGTAGCCAATGTGCTTGATGGCATCCCTCACTACCCGCTGGTAATCCACCATGGCCATTGAGGTGATCTCCCCACACAGCAGCACCATGCCTGTCTTGCATACTGTCTCTGAAAGGGAAAGGAAGAGGTTAGAAGCCATGTGCCTATGGAGGGAAGTTCCAGTACCCAGACCCCTCAGTATGGAGAAAAGAACTCAAGAGGACTTGGGAGGAATGGATTCCAGAAAGAATATAATGTCAATAAAAAGTTAACCCAGCATAAGCACTGAGCATCTTCAAATGCTGCTTGAAGAATGAGGCTTCAGAAAGAATCAGTTACACTTAAGTTTTATACCAAGTAATCACTTCTTGTGTGATTTGGACAACTTGTTTAACCCAAGTCTCAGTGTCAATAGTTATTTCATAAGGATAATAGGACTTGGGGTTGTATGTAACTGTCATAATGAACTAGTGAATGCATGTGATCCCTTGCTCCACTTCACTAAAATTCTACCACAGGCTGTAGGGAGTGGAATCAAGAAAGACCAACCTTCCTCCAGTTATTTACAAAGACATCAGGATGAGGTCTACCCTTGAGGGGCGTGGGTCTCTAAAGTATTCAATACAGGGGCTAGGATGCCACCAGAGAGAGAAAGTGGGTCTTCACAGTGGACAGGATCTGGAACTGACAGTGAGAATAGCAGAGCTGTGGCACCCCTGGTCCATAGCATTGGCCAAGGCCCTGATGCAGCTGGCACTGTGGGTTGGACCTGGACCCTCCAGGTTCTGGAGTCCCTGGCTTGGTTGCTGTGTTAAAACTTCATCTCAGGCCAAGAATTCATTCTGGGAAGAGCAGTGAAGATCTTCAGCCTGCACAGGTCTTCAGGAAGCAATGAAGAATGCAGGTGAACAAGGAGTCCCTTGCATTGACATTTCCAAGCTAGTTTAACATTGACATCCCTTAGGAAAGTTGTTGGTCTGGTTCTGGACAAATGATGAAGATGCTGCCCTCCCATTGCTGTTACCATAAGCTAGGGAAAAAAGACAGAGAAGCCAAACATCTGCCTTGAAAGGCTCCTGAAATGGGGCTGAAGCTCATGACCACTTGGGAAGCTACCATTGTTTCAAGTTCTTTCATCTCATCTGGAGGTTTCCTAAGGACTTTGAAGGCACACTGCTCCCAGGAGAACGAGAGTCAGGAGGCCATGTTTTGACCCAATCTTCTGCCATTTACCATGGCTGAGATATCTACTGCCATAATGTTTCATGGTTAGAAATGTTTTTCATCCCTGATCCAACATACAGAATATTCTATAATGAAGAAATCTACTGCAGACCAGAGGACACCGCTTTGGAACTCAAGAGATGATTCCAGGTCTTCTGCCCACAAGACCCTCAGTGCAGCCCACTCAGGTCTCCAGCAGGAAAGGGTGGGGTCTCTTACCACAGGCCACCTTGGCATTGGGATCTTGCTTGAGGTGGGCATCCAGCACTGCATCACTGATCTGGTCACAGATCTTATCTGAACAAGAACAAACATGTGAGAATGACATAAATAATAGGTATAAAAAACAGAGTTTAAAATAATTAGATACTGTGAGCGTACATATCAGACCCACCTGCCAAACATAATACTTTTAAATACAAGAAATCAGAAATATCTTGGAGTTTTTATTTCTTATCATTTTTGCCTACTTTTGGATGACATGTACTATATAAAATCATTGCATTTCCTAAAAAATGAAATACATTTCAAACTCAACTCTTCTAAAAGTCTAAGGAAATTCACACACACATACATTCTTTTAACTAAAATATCTCTCATTCTTGGGCACATTCCCTTAAATTCTAACATCTAGAAAAGTCCCAGAAGTAGAGGTTAAATCCTGCAATATGTATAATCAGAAAAATGAGAGATTGTACTCTATTTATGTATGTTCTATCAAAATGTATAAATACATTCTATTGTATGTACAACTAATTAGAGCAAATAAAATTTAAAAATTTTTAAAAAGGCTTTGCATAACCCATATAAATGTACTCCTATATTTTCTTCTAAAAGTTTATGGTGTTAACTCTTTTCTTAATTCATTTTTTATACCTTTATTTTATTTATTTACTATTATGTGGTGCTGAGGATCAAACCCAGTGCCTTACAGGTACTAGGCAGGCACTCTACCATTGAGCTCCACCCCCACCCCAGCCCCTATGGTGTTAACTCTTATATGTACTTCTATCATCTATTTTGAGTTGTTTTGTGCATCGTGCAAGGAAGAGATCTAATTTCAACCTTTTGCATGTGGTTAATCCATTGTTCAAGTGTCATTTATTGATTACCATTCTTTACTCATTGAATTATTTTGACACCCGTGCCAATAAATTGATTATAAGTATAAAAAAAGAAATAGAAGTTAAAATATTATTGATGTTAGTTGGTAAGATTAGGTGCTATGATGAAAAATCAGATAGAACAACTAGCTGCATGGCACTGTGGGTTCCACAATGCAAAGCACCATGAATAAGACACCACACCCAAAATGGATGAAACTTGAGAACATTGTTAAGTGAAAAGAACCAAACTCAAAAGGTCAAGAGACATATGGTTTTTCTCATATGTAGAAGCTACAGAGGAAAAAGGGGGAAAAATGAGGTAGATCTCATGGAAATTGGGAGGCAGATCAGTAGAGTAGAGGAAAGGGACCAGGGGAGGGAGAAGGAAAGGGAAAAGGAAAATACCAGGGAATGGTGTTGGCCAAACTGTATTGTTTCATTGTGTGCATGTATGAGTATGTTACAACAATTCCACCATTGTGGGCTTTTGAGCATGATACTACACATCATGGGTGCACTATAATGCACAAATAAAAATATGGGCAAAAAGACAGCATCCCCAAGTACATAGTTCTACCCAAAAGAATTCTATAAGAACACCCTACACAGAATTGCTCTTCTACAGAACTCTTCCATAAACATCTCACAGATCCTCCCTCTGGTCACTCAGTCTCCTGAAGTCAGATGTCCTCATAGCTGGTTCAAGGTAGGACTGACAGGGATTCAACAGGAGCTGAGATTTGATCATATTCTTCCACTATTGGACTTAAAGACTCTACATGGTCTACCATATGGATCATAAGTGGCACTGGGGAAAACTCTACTCTTGCTTTGGGGTTACACAAACTGAATACTCACAAATAAATAAAAATGATCTCTTTTTACACATACTACATCTCATTTAGTGTTCAAAATATCCATGATATCTGCTCCTCTTAGTAGGTTATTATGTTTTAAGTTAAGAATTCAGTTCCAGAATCAAGTTGTTCAGCTCTCCAAAGCAAATGTTAAAGTTTTGTAACTAAAGACATTAGTTAATCCACTATTAAAGGTGAATTTTCTAATTTCTCCTTCAGAAACTACTACTAAACATATTTGACCTTTCCTCTCTAACCTGCAGATGATGGTTGTAAATGCAGGCATGTCCAAATCCATAGCCTCTGCATACCCCTACCAATGAAGGCCTCCTTTGGCTATAATATCCTAAGACTTCAAGCCAACAGTATTCTAAAAAGTTATCACAGGCTGATCCTGAATGTCTCTGCTTATTTAAAGGACCCAGCTTATATGTCCCACTCTGGATAGGGAAATGCAATTGCTATGGGTACAAAACCAGAATTCAGCAAGCTTATTGAGATAGCAGTACAGATAGCATAATGCCTGATAGATAATAGTCTTTTTATGCTTTAAAAATTCCTATCAGTATCACTCAATAGGCTTACAATAGCTACCAGTTGCTTTTCTTGGAAATTAAGAAACATGAATTTTATCTTTTTAGTGGAGAAGAATTCAGCCATAAAATGACAAGCAGAAAGTCACCAAACATTAGAAGAAACTGACTTAGTTGGACAGTTCATTTACCTTGGCAAGTAAGAGGGGAATCCGATTGGGGGACTGTCATAAAGCAGACAAAACAACTGATGGATTGATGGGGATTTTCATTTTCTGTCCTCTGAAACACATGGCCATGCCTGGGACCACTGGCCACTGCATGCCAAAGAACCCACTTCCTTTAGGTGAAACAAATGTTTCTCCTAACCTGTAAGTGATCTTTATAGGACATGGAGCTGAGCAGAGTATGTTGGATATCAGCAATTTATCTAAGTAGAGTAAACCTAGAAACTATAAATTTGTGCACAATGGAAAAAGCCATTTACATTGAATTAATAATCTAATTCAAGGTTTTCAACAGCTGCACTATTGACATTTGGGGCCAAAAACTTGTTATGGAGTTGTCTTGTTCATTGCAGGATGTTCAGCAGCATGTCTGGCCTCTATCTAACAGAAAAGAGTAGCATCTTCTTGCCACCCCCACAGTTGTGACAACACAAATTGTCTCCAGACATTCAAATGCTCTTGAAGGAAAAGGGGCAAAATTGTTTCTGGTTGAGGGCCATTGACTAACACACCCAGAAGGAGTAGTAAAAGGAGATGTCCAAAGCCAAGTTCAAAGGTATGGAAGTTAAGTTTCTTTGAGAAAGAACAAGAATAGGGAAGATGGGAAAGGCAGAACCAGTGACAAGTTATCATACACTTCAAATTCCCTCAAACAAATTTGAAGAAGTGCTAAAATACATGCATCAGTGGAATCTAGCCCCCAAAGTTCTCCTAGAATAGCCATTCTCAAAGTGTGGTTCCCACATCAGCAACATCAGCACCTCCAGCAAACTTGTTGAAAATGCAAATTCTAGAGCCTCTACCAAGAAGCACAGAGTCAGAAACTCTGGGGATGGGATCCAAGACTTTCAGTTTCAACAAGTCCTTGAGTGATGCTGATATGCCCCAAGGCTTAACAACCTTTGTCCTACAATTTGAAGCTCTGAATATCTGAGCATTGTCCTCACTGTCACCAAGGCAGCCTCTCTCACTTTTCCATATCAAGTCTACCCACCTTTCAGGGACCAAAACAATGCTTGGATTTTCTTCCTCTCAAAAGTCATTGGTCTTCCTCTTAAAAGATAAATGAGATCACTAGCAACTGAAAATCTATGTCAGTACTGATCAGAATGCAGGGCTATTCATTTTTAAACTACACATGCTTTACATGCAAAAACTTAGTGATCAATGATCTTGTTGGCTTAAAGTGCACATTGATAACAGATTAAATCTTTTTTTAAAGAAAAAAATTACTATAAAAAGTTAAGATCTGATGGCCCACTTTGCATGTATCATACACTTAGCCAACCAAATGCTTGTTCTCTGTCTTGGCCCCACAGTGCTGAGATGCTGGTGGTGGGCAACCGCATGGACTTTTGGCTTCTTAATGAGTAACTGTTTTACAAAACCATTATATATTGTTTCTCCAGCTATCCCTCATAGTAAATCACACATATTGTTTTAAGATATCTAGTAAAAGTGGCTGCCTTAATACAGGCTGGGAATGATGATTTGCCAGTCAGTCCAGGACAATCTACTTACCGGGATGTCCCTCTCCTACAGATTCTGATGTGAACATGAAGGCTCCTTCTTCACTTAGAGAATGGTCACACAAGCCATCCACAGGTCCATTCATTTTTCACACTTTTCCACTTCGCTTCTTCAAGGTAACAATTGCAGTGCTATGACTTTGCCTGAGTTTTTTTTTTGTTGTTGTTGTTGTTGTTGCTGTTTTTTGACCACAGACCCACAGGCTTGTCTTTGGCAGAGATACAGGATCGCTTCTACCTAACTGCCCAGTGAGCACCTGAAAGTAAGGTGAGGATGGGCAAGGGGGAGGGAGTGGATGGAAGAGGATGTGTCACTCCCTCTGGCTGGTCTGAGCTTGCTCCTGAGTGACTCCTATATATGGAAAAGTGAAAGTGCCTGAATAATCATGTGAGAACATTGGAGGAGTCCATTTCCTGGGAGGGGAATCTTCTTACCTTTAGGAATTTCAATCCTCCCCTCTGGTGGCCCAAACCTTAGGCATCTGGTCAATGTAAGGCAAGGAAAGCTGTCTAGATTCTGAAGAAGTGAAGCTCCTTTGGGACTTCCCTTCAGCTCTCCAGCTAATCTCAGTGTTGTTCCAAGGTTAACAGTCCACTTTGGAGGGTCGGTGGCCAGGGGGAAGGGGTTAGTGGTTGCTCAGATACAAACAAGCATCAAGAAACTCTTTCCCAGAGAAATGGTTTAGGCTTAGATTGCAACACTCTGTGGCTTTGCTGTTGGGTGCTACCTTTCCTCCCCCACATCTTATCTGGATTGGGCTCCCCACCGCCTCCTCAGGGCAGAATAGGAGCATACGCCTGTACTCTGAACCAGCTGTAATATGACACAACAGACTGATTTTAAAGGAAAAGCTTTTGATTCTACATTTTTCTGCTAACAGAAATCCTCTAGAGTGTTGACTTCTCTCAGTGGCTGTCAGGCACATTATCAGGGAAGGTATTTTTTTTTAAATTACATGGACAGGTAATGGAGGACAATGGATTCTTTTGGAAAAGGATTTTTTAAAAATATTTTTTAGTTGTCAATAGACGTTTATTTATATGTGGTGCTGAGAATCGACCCCAGTGCCTCACATACGCCAGGCAAGCCCTCTACCTCTGAGCCACAACCCCAGCCCTGGAAAAGGATGGGGTTTTGTTTGTTTGTTTGTTTGTTTGTATGTTTGTTTTGCAGTGCTGAGGATTGAACCCAGGGCCTTGTGCTTGTGAGGCAAACACTCTACCAACTGAGCTATATCCCCAGCCCCTGGAAAAGGATTTTTGAGAGACAAATTCATTACAGAAAATTATTAGGGTTCAGTTTCACAAAACTTCCAGATGGTAAAGCAAACATCTATGCATTTACTTCTACATACTTGATAAACATCTCATTCACATAACTCCTGCATTATTTTTGCCTTGATCCAGAAAAGTAGGTAACAGGATTATAACTAGGCAGTATCTCTTATCTCATTCTCTTCTACTCTCAGATCTAGCTATATCCTCACACATACAGAATAATAGAAAATTGAGCTCACAGAGAATGAGTAGAGGTAGAGAAACCAGTTCCCTCTAGAATGCAATAAAAAGTAATCAACCAAAACCTTGTTCATCAAAGGTGGAACTGGGGGAAGCAAAAGGTAGGAGGCAATAGATCCAATTAGCAATTCTGTTGACCCAAAGCTCCTCTGTTGTTCTTATACAAGAAGTTCCAAAATGTTTTTCTGGCACAAATTCTAGTGTTCCAAATCTCAAGTTTTTGCCAACTGGCCAGCATGATCCCTCCAGGGAATCAAAACAATGTTGAAGGGACCTCTATAGAATAATGTGAGGGATTCTACATATACATATTGACCAAAAGCCTTTGAAGAAGAGTGAGGTAACTTGCTTAGGCAAAAGACTGATGAAAGTTCAGGGAGGAAAAGGGCACTGGGAAGGGATGGAGAAATGAGGAATCAAATTGGGACTTTCAACAACACAACCTTGACAGCACCCAGGACCTGTCCTCTGTGTACTTAAATTATTTCAACATCATTGTCCCTTTGTAAATTTATTTTGGGTACGTTAGTTTCAAAGCTAGAGACAATATGGGCTAATGTTTAATTTGAACTATAGACCTAGGTTAGCCTAGTGGTTAGAACTGCATGACAGCCATTCTGTTCTAAATTTGCCTTAGAATAAGATGAAGTTCAAATGTCAAGCACTCTTCAGAGTTCTTAGATCTAGCAAGAAGACAAAAAAGAAGGCAACAACTGCCCTTTGAATTCCAAAATGAGTAACAGCATTACTCATGGGTTGGGGAAGTACTAGGGTTGAGAGATGTCCTGTGCAGAGAAGTGATACTTTCAGAAATGTGTGCATGAGGCTCATGCAGCCTGGCCACCAATTCAGAGTGAGCAAAGGATCTGGAAGGACCTTAGTTCAGTGCCCATATTATGCATGAGCTTCCTATAACATCCCTAGTAGATACTAGGATGCTTTACATTCTTTCAGAAAAAAACATACAGAGCATGGTGGTTAGAAGTGCAGGCTTTGGGGCTAGAGTCCCAGTGTTGCCTCTAACCTACTGTGCTGTCTGAAATCAGCCTTCTAGCCTTTCTAGGCTGCTGTTATTGGGTTACAAAACAGGTTAAATAATTTCCTCCTCACAGCATAGTTGTGAGAGCTAAATTAGACCATTTAGATATGATGAATACTGAGCACACTGCTATCAAACAATAAAAATTTAATAAATACTGGATAATATTATAATTAAGTCTATATATATGCACATAATTTTCTTCTGAATTGAAAAGATTATTTATGTATAAATAATAAGGATTTATGTATAAATATATTTATGTACAAATAATAAAATATATATATAAATATATATTATTATACATGTGTTTATGTATATGTGCATATATATATACACATACATATGTATAAACATACACACACACACACATATATTTTGCATCTTGCTTTTTCCCACAATATAGTAAGGTTCTCTTTACCACCTTATTAGCATTCCACAATAAGGATGTACCATAAATTATTTAACCATTCATTCCCCAATTGTTGGATATTTTCAACTTCAGTTACTTAATATCTCAATAATGCTATAATGAAGATATTTATCATGGCATATTTTTTATAAAAGATAAAATAGAAGGCTCTGATAAAGTTGAATGAGCCAAAAGTTTTCACTTCCGGAATTTGTTTTTTCAATTAGATAAAATCAATAGCAATCCACTCAAGAGTTAAAATCATAGCTTCAATCTACCTCAGAAAGAATCAGCAGATCTTAGCAAAGACATAATTACTTTGACAGCTGAACATACAAGGACTTCCTAGCCCTGATTTGCCATCATAAATGCAAATTGAATTTTACCTTTGCACAGACTGTCCTGTTCTCCCTTACACATGAATTGTCCTAATGCCCCCAGCCCCACTGATTACTCAAGTTCAACGTCAAAGATCCACAGTTGAACTCACTTCCCAAGCAGCAACCTTCAACTCTGACACTTCACTGACAAGTCTTGGAAGACTCTTGGCTTTGAAAATAGATCTCACTGAAAGCCAGATTTGCTCCTAATGAGTCTCTGAGTGTGAAAGGGAGGACTGTCTCCAATAAGCAGTGTGCATAGGCCACTCTGACAAGTTTAATGAAGGAGCTTGAAGACACTTCATCCTCAGCAGAACCATGAGGCAGCAGGGCTAGTGTGAAGGTACTGGCCAGATGGTGCACTTTGTTGGCAGCTGCACCACCATGCCTGATGGATGTATCACAAAGAGAAGAAAGGGCAATTCTGATGATCTGGACCTCTAGATGCAGAAGCTATTTATTCATTTACTTATTAAACTATTTATTTATTAAATTTAATAAATTTTTATTTATTAAATTTTTTATTTGTTCTTTTTATTTTACATGACAGGAGAGTGTGTTTTGACATATCATATATACATGGAGTATAACTTCCCATTTTTGTGGTTGAACACAATATGGAGCTACCCTGGTTGTGTATTCACATATGAACATAGAAAAGCAATGTCCAATTTAGTCTACTGTCTTTTCAATTCCCATACCCATTCTCTTCCCTTCATTCCCCTTTGTCTAATCTAGAGAACTTCTATGCTTCCCTCCCTGCCACCACCACTCCCCTGCTTATTGTGAATTAGCATGCAGGAGCTATTTAAATGCAGACATTTCTAAACTTCAGTTAGAAGCTCTTCCAACTTAAATCATCTAGTAACTGCATAGAACATTTTCAGAAAGACCTATTTCTTTTGTCTCGTTAATTAACTTAAATGCAGACTTTCCCAAGGTATATCATCCTGGAAACTAAATAACTTATTTACAAAAGAAAGATAAAATTGATTTAGAATGTACATTTCTAAAATTTTAGAATGAACATTTCTAAAATTTTTAGAATATACATTTCTAAAATTTTAGATATATGACTTTCGTTGGGTAAAAAGTTCAAATGATATACACTCCATGAACAATGAACTATTTTGAAAAGGAAAAAAATATGGAAAGAGTTCATGAAAAAAGCAGGACTTGAACTTGGCCCCAAAGGAATGATGGAATTTAGGAAGGCAGCTGGGAGAGAGAGACCCTGGAAAGGGGAAATTACAGTCAAGAACCATAGCAGAAGACATTGTCCAAAGCCACCTGGGGATAGCAGTGCAAGAGAGGTGGGCAGGGACACAGAGGTCTGGGAAGCTGGAAGCTTCAAGCAGTAAGTACCGCTGAAGAGGCAATGAAATGGAAGTTACACCACATTATGTTGTTCTATTGTATGTTGTGTGCATGTATGGATATGTAACCACAAATCCATCCATGTGTGCACCTGAATGCATTAATAAAAAATTGGGGGAGAGAGAAATGGGAGTTACAGCTTGACAGGAAAGTGCAAGGAAGGTTGTAGGAGGAAGACTCCAAATTCAGATAGAAGAGTTAAGACTCTTGCCTTGATTTAGGAGTAACCATAAAAAACAGACTCTGCAATGTTGGCGTAATAGAAGGCAAACCCAGCTATGCATTGTCATTTTTCAAAACTATGTGGCTTTTTTTTTTGGTAGAATCATTCCTTTTCAGGTCCACGAATAGGTATCTCTGCATCTTTCCGTGTCACTTTGTATTTGAGTTAGGCACCAGCTGGGCCCATCTTACACCAACAGAACCTCCAGAGGTGGGTACCATGTTTGTACATTGTAGGTGTTTTAAAGCTACTCACTGACTCTTACCTGGAGAAATGAGCACTCTCTTATGCCAACTATCCCTAGTTAAGGCATACAAACGATATTTACATAGCGAAAGGCAAATCAATCTCCCAGAAACAGTCCCATTCTGCAATCTCTCTCAGCAGTCAAAACATCAACCATGGGGACTGGGGATATAGCTCAGTTCGGAGAGTACTTGCTTGGCATGCACAAGTCCCCGGGTAAGTAAGTAAGTAAATAAATAAATAAATAAACCAACCAACCAACCAACCAACCATGGTGCCACACACAAAGACGAATCATGGAAGTATAGAATTCAGTACCAAAAAAAAAGTCAAATAAAATAATACATATTTTAAATATATAAAATATATATATATACACTTATAAAATATATACATATATTACATATGTATATATTATATATGTAAAATATATACATATTTTATATATGTATATTTATGTATAATACCCTTATATATATACACCTTATACCTTATACCTATATACCCTATATATATATACCTTATATCCTATATATATAATACCCATATATATATGGGTATATAATATGCTTATATGTATTTATATATATATTTTATTTATATTTATATAATACCCTTAAATATATTTATATATAATACCTTTTTCATAAAAATAAACTTCATTTTAAAAGCATACTTTTTAGAAATATGTCAAGATGGAATAAAGGATACATAAAGGTAAAGAAGGAAGAGAGCTCACTGAAATGGTGGCATAGAGAACTCCAGAGACCCACAAAATCAACTAATGAGTAAAAACTGTCAGACACAACTTCCGTAGAATGGTAGAGGCGTAGCAAGAACTTGAGAACAGCTCCATGAGGAAAGAAGCTGCTCCAGTGCTGGAAAAAAGGGCTACAGCATTAAAATAGCTTGCCTACCATCTGCCACTCTCCAGTGGTGAAGAAGGCAACCCAAGCTCTTCATCTAGGCTGCAAATGCCAGAAGGTGCACCCTGAACCCCATTTTCAAAGAATCATGACTATGTGGTACCAACCAACCTGTCTGGCAACTCCCTGAGAAATGGGTGCAAGGGCTGGCCTTTGCTTTACCCCACTCTGAACAGTCCCGGGACAGGACCAGCTTCCCAGGCAGTGCTTGCAGAATACATGTGAAGGAAAAATGTTATCTGCAGGAGACTCAGGCAGATCAAAAAAAAAAAATAATAATACTGGACAGGAAAAGACTGGAAAAGAGATACATGGGGCTGGGCAATAAGGACTTTTAAAAGATACCATACATCTGAAGAATCAAGATGAAGCACATATCCAGGGCTGCACATATGCTCAGAAACGGCCTAGGAAGATTCTAAGCTAACACTTCTGCTAAAATTCAAGCTTCCTGAAAAAGAAGTGTAGGTTAAGGCACAGGTGTCAATGGCCTTGCTAAGCACTGAAGAATACCCTAACCCAGAAGCAATCTGAAAAGAATGCAAAAATATTGTGTTCTTTCTCTTTTCTTTTCCTGCTCAAATTCAGTCCCTAGTATTTCCCTTTTGCCTCCCCTCCTCCCTTTCCCTGTCTCCTTCCCTCTACTCCACTTATCTTTCCGCAATTTACTCTAAAAATATTTTTTTAGTTAGTATCTTGTTTATATCCACAAAATACTAACCAAATTCCATCAAAATAGAAGAAAGATTAGATGAAAGGGACTGAGGGGGAGGGAGAAGGAACGGGATAAAGGAAGAACAGAAGAATGAATCTAACCTACCTTTTCTATGTACATATATGAACACACCATAGTAAATGGATTATCTTAAATATGCTAAAATAATTTATAGGTGGAAACAAATAAAGAACATCAATATGGTGATAAAAATTATAAAAAAGAAACCAAATTTGGGTTCTAGAGCCAAATAGTATAACATAAATACATATTTCACCAAAGGATTCATTAGCAGATTTAGCCAGGCAGAAGAAAGAAACAACAAATATGAAGATAAGCTTTATTAGTCTGCTTTTCTGTTACTATACCAAAATACCTGATGCAGATTAGCTGTATACAGCAAAGGGGTTTATTTAATTCACATCTCTGGAGGTTCAAAATCCAAGTTTGGGTAACCCCATTGGTTTGGCTTCTGGTGAGGGCCTAATGATGGATTGTGTCATGATAGCAGGAGCTTGTCTGTGTGGGAAAGGAAGGCAGAGTGTTTAATTCAGGACTCAGGTTTGCTTTTAAAAGAACTTACTCTCATGAATGCTCAGTCTCATGAAAAACTACCCACAGAAACTACTTTAATCCCTTCCAGGGGCATCTCCCCCAATGACCCAAGAACTTCCCACTAGACTCCACCTCTTCAAAGTTCCACCGCCTATATCACTGCCCTGGGGATCAAGCCCCCACCATGTGAACATCCAGGGGGTACACTCAAATCATATGCAAACCTATACTACAGACCAACTGGTGTATCCCATCTGAGGAGCAGAAATGGAAAATAAGAAAAATGAACAGATCATAAGAAACCTGTGGGATAATACCAACTATACCAATACCTGCATAATGAGAGTTTCAAAGGGATAGGAGAGACAAAAATAGAAGAGAAAGAAAACTTGAAGGAATAATGACCAAGAATTCCCCCAAATTTGACAAAATACATGAATCTCTATATTCAAGAATATCAACAACCTCCAAGCGGGATAAATTTTAAAAGATCCCTACCAAGACAACAAAGGGGTCAAAGAAAAAAATCACAAATAAAATTCAAAACTATTTAGAGATGAATGAAAATAAAAAGAGACATATTAAAACTGAGGAGATACAGAGAAACGGGTATTCACATTGATATATATACTATAGCTATTAATCCTTAGACTAAAAAAGAAAAGGGATCCCAAACAAATAACCTATCGTGCACCTTAAGAAATTAACAAAAGAACAAGATAAACCCAAACCTGGCATAAGGAATTAAACAACAGAGAGTATAGTGAAGGTAAATGAAATAAAAAAATAATGATGCCAAAATGATGCCTTGTTCAAGTTTTCTATATTGTTGGTTTTCTGGCAAGTTGTTCTATAAATTACCACAAGTCAGGTGTTGAAGTCTCCAACTTTTTTGTTGATTTGTCTGTTCCTCCATTCAATTTATTTTTTCTTTATGCATTTTGGAGCACAGTTGTTAGATACATACATGTTTAAAATTATTATATCTTCTTGATGATTTTGACCCTTTTATTATTATGTTACTCTTGGACATATTTTTACCTTATTTTGTTTTTATGGCATTACCTTTCCATATCTCTCCTTTTTTTTTTTTTTTTTGAGGTGCTGGGGATTGAACCCAGGGCCTTGTGCTTGCAAGGTAAGCACTCTACCAACTGAGCTATGCCCCCAGCCCTTTCCACATCTCTTGTAGACAACATATATCTGGATCTCGATTTTTCATGCAGTCTGACAAATTCCATGGAAGTATTTGACCATTCAAATTTAATGCAATTATTGAAATGATTACATTTGTTTGCCATTCTCAATCTAACATTTTAAATTAAATCTTCAGAATTAGAAACATCAATATGAACTCTTGTTTAGCTTTAATATATACAGATACTTCCACATAGAAATATTTACATATGTATGTATAAGTGTGTTTGGGTTAGTATACATAAATATATCTCTTTTTTATATTGGCTGAACAGTAGACCCCAGTAACAACCAATTACCCAGATCTGGGCTTCTAATATCATTCTACAATTAAAGCAAGGAGAGCTTTTGATCCTAGAAATGGGGTAGAAAAAAAAATATAAGATGAACCTGGAGCATCTTTATAGTGCTAAGAAATAAGAAAATGCTAAAAAAAAGTGAGGTTATGTCAAAGGAATATAGGAGCTCTTAATGGTCAAAGCTAAAATAATTTGAGTAACAAAATAAATGAAGTAGAATTTATAACCCAAAGTATAAAATAAAAATCCATGTGCCCATACCAATATAAATAAATTATTGAATAAACAAGTATGGAATACCAGATGAATCTCCCATGTAGGAGAATTCCAAATAATTTATTTTGATGCTGAGGAAGTAGAATGTAACTCCTCCTCCTAAAGTCTAAGCTGCACGTGTAACTTTTTTCTACAAAGTACTGCATTGAAAGGGAGGGAACGGAAAGTAACTTTACAGTGCATCGCCCGACAAATACTAGTTCAACCAGATGATCAAGGTGACAGACCTCAATAGTGATAGAGCATACTGATGACAGTTTGTGCTCTTGATATGTGATGAAAATGATACTTTGCTTTCTTACTCCACATGACCTTAGTCTAATAATGATAAAAAGATCAAACAAATACACACCAAAGGACACTCTACAGGATACCAGACTAATACTTCTTAAAACTGTCAAAGTCAACTGAGGAAAATCAGAGACATTATTACACTCAAGAGTGGCCTAAGAAGACATAACTTGTTAACAGGAAATCTTATGAGATTCTAGAACAGAAAAAAAAAGAGAAAACATTAGGGAAAAACTAAAGAATGTGAATAATATATGGCTGCTAGATAGTAACAGAGGAATTTATTACTCAGTTGTGTTAAATTAACCATATTGATATAAAATGCCAATAATGGGGAAACTATAGGCTATATGGAAACTTTCTGTGGTATCTTCATAATAATTCTGTAAAGCTAAAATAGTTCTAATTTTTTCCCTAATTTTTAAAAATTAAATAATGATCTTAGCTTATTCACTCCTGTGTTCATTCAGTCATTGAATTTAATCATTTCCTGGCACTAGCTATATCCTGGTACTGCTCTAGACTCTGGACACAGAGACAACAAATAAAACCCAACATGTCTTGCTTTCAAAGAGTTTATCTTCCAGTGGAAAATGAAAGAAAGAACACTAAGTGACTATTAAACCATAGAAGAAATAAGCAACTACCTTCCAAATCAAGAATCATCTTTGTGAGTCTTTGTTATAAACGAGAAAACTTTTGAGAAAGGTCTAGGCAATCTGACAACTGAGAAGCATGATTTTCAAAGAGGAACAGAAGATAGTTCCTGAACCAAACAATGCAAATCCCTAGGAGGAGGCTCAGCCTCATGACCCTAGTAGGAACAGTAATTCTGAGTCCAGGGTTATGTCACAGGGCCAGGCTAGCTGTTGGCTCTCTAAAAGCCAGATTGGTGCTGGAAAATGAGATGTGGATAGGAGACATCATGTCCCATTGGGGTGCTATCTCAGTAGCAGTTGTGTTGGCAGGAAAGGTGGGTGGGCAGCCATGGACAGACCAGGCTCCACTCCAGCTGCACAGGCATCCACTTGTCCTCTGGTTCTCTAGACCACTCCAGCATTCTCTGACCATGAATTAAACACTGCCTGTACACCACCTTTAGACCTGATAGGTATCAACATGTACCCAGGTGACACTGGGAATCAATGTTCCAGGCAACTGGAAGAACATGTACAAAGGCCCAGGAGGTGAGCAATGCATGAAACCCTCAGGACATTTCAAGTAGTTCCATGAGGTTGGGGAATGGAGTGTGGGCTGGCAAATGGCAAGAGAAGATATTGGAAATGGTGGCAGATGCCAGATATGAATAGCTCTGTGGTTCCTACACAGAGTAGAGACTTTGTCCTGATGACAAAGAGAAACAAATATAGGGGTTCAAGCAAAACCTATGCACAGAAGGGGCAGAGAATCAGGTATGGATATTTACAGAAACTGTGTTGCTAGCTGCTGTTTGTGGCACCAGGGTTAGCCAGGGCTCCCTTGGAGGCAAGAGATCACATGGCATAATCAGAAAACAGGGGTAGGATTTGATACCTACCTGCATGTAATAAGTAAAGGGGTAGGAAGATTCAGGGATGACTTCCAAGTTTCTGGCCTGGGTAAATATGCAGGATTCCAAAATAGTGTAATAATGACATTAAACACAAACACTATGTGTTGCCAGGATGTATCAGGCATGGCCAGGAGGTGGATGCTGCTGCCCTGGGGGAAGTGGTACGCTCACAGTGACCTAATCTAGGTTCCTACCTTGCAAATACTGGTGTTCCCTCTTACATGAAAGTCAACATCTCACTCAACAGGTAAGGATGCATTTAATGAGCATCCAAAAAATATGTACACCAGAATTTTTGTACATTCTGTTTATAGATATAAAATATAAAAATTATCCCAAAGCATGAAGAGCGATTTGTACAAGGAATTTTAAGAATATATGAGTGTATATTAAATAAGCAATATTTGGAAGTTGTTGGGCTCACTGAGTAAACCCTATTCATTTTACATAAGCAAATCCATCCAACAAGATAAATATACAACTGAGGTAAAAATGGAACCAGCATGGGTGTGTTCATAATTACCCAGTAATTTCAGAGGGAAAAGTGCAAAGCTCGGTGGGATAGAACAGTGGGATGTGATTGGCCAGTTAATTTCCCAACCAAGGGTAGCCACAGTGGAGGGGAAGGAGGAGGAGGGGGACTGTAGAAATTCAACTGTTAGGCAGAGTATCATGAATTACATGTGCCTCTCTGGGCTTCACCTTCCAGCTACGAATAGCTCCTGCTTGTAGGAACTGTAGGAGCCAACTCTATGAACTGACTCATAATAATGTGGTTTTAGGAAATTAGCTATGACATCTCAGCTCTAAACCTCTTCACTTAGAACACTGCTAAGATGTATTTAGATATCTATTAGGCATCTGTTGGCATGCCTAAGACTTATATGTGCACACAAAATTTCCATTTTGAAATAAAATCATGACAATCATAGACTGTATATATGTTATATTTTCGAAACTGCAGATGATTGCGACTGACCTTATTAAATGTATCAAAAATAAAAAATATCATGTCCTTCACTCTAACTCACCATATACTCAACAACACAGATAGGAAAGCTGGAGTGTACACAGATTGACAGGGGACTCTGTGACCTCAGTCCACACTTCACTTGCTGGGTTTATGTCATTGACCTAAGGTTACACACTACCACCAAACACCATGACAGAGACAGAGCATGTCATCTTCTCCCCCGTTTCTTCACTGAACAAATCTCCATCCCCCAAAATGAAACAGTTACACTATTTTGAAGGCAAAATTTGTAGAGGAAGATAATTATAGCTGTGGTATTAGCTTTCTCTCAACATTCTATTTTTCTTTTTATTCGCTCCAGAACATTTTTGATATAAATATAGTATCATTGGAGTCTAAATATTTTAAGTGAAATAAAAACTAAAATATTTAGGTAATTTAAGCCAATCTGGGTATCCCACCCAAACTTTCATTCCCAAGCCAGGAACACTGCTGTGACCTCAAACATCTCCAGCAGCCCCAGCTTCTATCAAACTCTGCTTTCCTCTCTAGTCCACACTCTGAACTTCCTTTCTGCCTCTGTGAAAAGGATCTGTGCTACAAAAGGATTCAAAATCATATCTTGTCTACCATGTCTGGCTCATAGTAGGTGCTTTCTTCCTTTTAAATGAATGGACAGTGTTGTCAGAGATAACTGGATGTCAAGATACCATTGATGCAAGTAAACATCTAGCTGATGTCCCTTTAGTCAGGGTGATCCTGTGAGGAACACTGAGGAGAATGTAAACATTTCTTGTAACTCATAAAATCCCACTATCAGCAGAGCTACACTAAAAGTCACTCACAGCACACTTACGAGCCAGTGAGGTCTCCTGATGTATTTTGGAGAGATCTGATTTAAAAACTGTTTCCCTTTCTCCTTAAAGAAACTGTATCATCAGCAAATTAAAGTGCCAATGTCATGGCAAGGCTAGAAGCAGATTGAGATGCTACACTGCAATAGAGGGTCTCATTTTTTGATTTAAAAATTCCTTTTCAGCAATATCCCTAATGTACAAATAATGAACTAGAACTTTTATTCTTCAGTATAACTATAAAAATGTACTTTCGCCGGGCGTGGTGGCGCACGCCTGTAATCCAAGCGACTTGGGAGGCTGAGTCAGGAGGATCGTGAGTTCAAAGCCAGCCTCAGCAACTTAGCGAGGCCATAAGCAACTCAGTGAGACCCTGTCTCTAAATAAAATACGAAATAGGGCTGGGGATGTGGCTCAGAGGCCAAGTATCCCTGGGTTCAATCTCTGGTTCCAAAAAAAAAAAAATGTACTTTCACTCATATTTAAACTGTCAGTTTCATCATTGGCTATACTTGAAGGGAATTCACCTGAAAAGATAATCCTTAAATCAAACTACATATCCCAGAAGTTTTTCAGAATTAATAATGGTTCAATAATTTGTTAAACAAGACAAAAAAGGCACAAGACATACATGAAAATGACACATTTACATAAAATCAAACTTGACGTCTTTGTCACAAAAGAAATATGGTAAACCAAGTTAAAAAAAAACAACCTGCCACCTGGGAGATTTCCCAACACATATAACCAACAAAGAAAGTCAATAAGAAAGAGACAAACAAATCAATAGAGAATATAAGCAAATAATCTGAACATGTACTTCCCAGAAGAACAAATCTGTTGTCCAAGAACAATTGAGAAGAGGTGTAGCCTCACTAGTAATCAAAGAGACGAAAATTGAACAACAAAGAAGCTAAAATAGGCAAAATAAATGTTGAAAGGTAACATTAACAAGTATTGGAAGGGACACCACGTGACAGGGCCTCCTCTATCCTGCCAGCAGGGGCATACACTCACATGGCCATTCTGGAAAAGCAATTGAGCATTATCTGGCAGCTTGAGAACAGGCACAGCCTGTGCCCAGGACCCTAGCAAGTGTGCCTTGGATACTCTAGTACCGTATTTTCCCAAGGGTGATTGCTGACTGGCTGCAGAAGCAGAATCTGGAATTGTATCAGAAATGCTTATTCTCTAGTGCCAGCCCAGATGTACTGACCTAACTAGCAGTGTTTTTTTTTTTTAATTGGTTCTTTGTAGTTCTACATGACAGTAGAATCCATTTTGATAAAATTATACAAGCATGGAATATATCTTATTCTAATTAGGACCTCATTCTTGTGGGTGGGTACAATTGTGGGGTTCACTTAGGTATTTTCACATGTGTACATAGGAAAATTATGTGAGATTATTCTACTGTCTTTCCTATTCCTGTTCCCCCTCCCTTCCTTTCATTCTCCTTTGTCTAATCTACTGAACTTCTCTTCTTCCTCTCCCCCACTTTATTGTGACTTAGTTTCTACACATCAGCAAAAACATTCATCCCAGGAGTGGGTTTTAAGGAGCCCTCCTACAGATTATGATACATGCTTAAGTTTCAGAACCAATAGAAAACTTCTTTCTTGTTTCAACAAAGATTACATCAGAAGGATATTAGGGATATGGTCCGTAACTCATTCTGTAGACAGGAGAGTCTGAAAGAACTTGGTTCACTAATAAATACAGTGCTAAGAATCAAAGCAACAGTGTGCGATATGATTTCCTCAAATGCATACATTTGCACCAAGAAATACCTCTACACATGTGTGTGCATGTAAGAATATACAAAAATAGAGTATTAAAACCACCTAAACACCCATCAATAGAAGAATGGGTACAATGTGCCATCAAGTCCACAGAACTCCCATCTGTGACTCCTGTTTCTGGTGAGGAGGAAGACAATAAGTGAAGTAGATATGTGTGTATTGGTTGCATAAAACTTGGAAATACTGGAAAAAAGCAAGTTGCAGCAATAACAACTGAAAATGATACCATTGGACATTAATTTAAAATTCACACACCAAAGAAATTATCTTTTGCCGGGCGCGGTGGCACACGCCTGTAATCCCAGCACTTGGGAGGCTGAGACAGGAGGATCACGAGTTCAAAGCCAGCCTGAACAACTTAGCGAGGCCCTAAGCAACTCAGTTTGACCCTGTCTCTAAATAAAATACAAAATAGGGCTCGGATGTGGCTCGATGGCCGAGTGCCCCTGGGTTCAATCCCCAGTACCAAAAAAAGAAAAAAAAAGAAATTATCTTTTATTTAGATAAACAAATACACATATTTGAAAACATCAAGGATGTGTAACTGGGAAGTGTATCTGTTGATCTCAAGATAATGGTTACCTGGGGGCCAGAAACAAGAGAACTGGGATGGAAGAGGGACATGAGGATAATGTCAACTGGTTTGTTTCTTAAAAAGCTTCAAGCGAATGGCAAAGGGATAGTATTTGATAAATTTGGGTCAGGAGGAAAGATATTGCTTATGTATTCTTTGTACTCTACCACATGTTTGAGCTATTTCATAATGACTTTTAAAGTAAAAAGGAGTAGGGATGATCTGACATGAAGGTTCAACTTATGTTTTCTTTGATTCTGCAAAGCTTTCAGTAAAATCCATACCTCAAATTTTGAATTTTGGTCTTTTCCTGGGCGAGGGACAGGCAGTACCATCATGCTCTTACTGTGGGCTGAGCAGTGAGTCACAGCTCCCAGCCAGCTTCACCATGGTGGGGAAGCAGCTAACATTCAACAGAGGACAGTGTTGGCAGCGATGTAGGGATACTGTGTTCTGTGTTTTTGCATGTCATCACATTCACAAAACTCCCATCTGTGTCTCTTGTTTCTGGTGAGGAAGAAGGCAATTCCTTTTGAAAGGCGACTTAAAATAACTGCCCAGCATGAAGGCCACATGCCAAAAATGGCAACTGCATGTGAATTTAGACTTTCACAGTAGATATCTCAGCTGGTTCAAAGGATCAGAGGTGAGTTGGTAATTCAATGAAATTATCAGCATTAATTAATCCACCATCTTGTAAAGAAAACAGCCAGGCCAACTGTTGATGGGGAAAAATTACTTGCAACATGGATGGAAGACCAGATGCAGAAGTGCATGCCACTTTGTCTCCTGATGACAGAGACTCAGGCAAAACGTCTTTCCCATGAGTTAAAAGAATATGCTGGAGATCCTACAAGTTTGCATATCTTTGTAGAAAGTAACAGGTGATGGCATCAGTTTAATTTTCATAATGTGAAGTTCAGCAGCAAGTAGAAAGTGCTGGTCCTGAAGGTGTAAGGGAGAGCTGCATAGGATAACTATGGATGAGAAATATTTGCAAAAGCAAATAATGTGGATGAAATGAGCCTGTTGTGGAGGCATATGATGAAGCACACATATATTCATCAAGAGTTCCAGACAATGCCAGGCTTTGAAGCATTCAGAGACCATGTGATGCTGCTTTGGAGAGAGATGTTGCAGAGTTCACATTAAAGTCATTCCTTATCTACCTCTGAGAACCCTAAAGCATTCAAGAATGTGAGTCATTTCCTATTTATTATTACTACAACAAGAAAGCCTGGATGACATCAGCATTGTTCTTGAATTGGTTTTTGAACTATTTCATTCTGTAGGTGAGAAAATACTATAGGCAAAACAACAGCCATTCAATCCACATGACATCTGTTGCATATGGGCAATGTGCATTTAATGCAAAGGCTCTGTATTTGTCCCACTCATTCATCCAGTGGGTCAAGGTGTGATAGCAGAGTTCAAAGCATATGATTTATACCAAATGTTTGCATGAGATTTAGCTGTTGAAATAACTGATTCTGGCTGAAAGCTCACAGAGTTTTGGAAAGTTTTTAACATTCTACAGGCTAACCAAAATATTGGTGAAGCATACGGAGAAATCACACAACAATGT
Source organism: Glaucomys volans (assembly GCA_020662805.1). Lineage (NCBI taxonomy): Eukaryota > Metazoa > Chordata > Mammalia > Rodentia > Sciuridae > Glaucomys > Glaucomys volans. Next base: position 245,885 of record JAJEJO010002301.1, on the reverse strand, counting down.
ATGAATGGCATTTGGAAGAAAAAGTTTAAAACATGACTACATTCAAAAGTTTCTAAAAAGATTCTGCTGTTAATGAAATAGTAACAAGGTCTTAGGGTTTGGGAGCTACTAGGATTGCATGTTGATGAAAAGGAGACTCATGAGCTTATTAGAATTAAGGCCAAAGAGCTTTCCATAGAGGAACTGATCAAACTGAAGGAAGAAGAAAGTAAAAAAGTTGAAGCATAGGAAAAGTACTCAAGGTACCAAGAGAGTTCTCAGCAAAAAAACTTGTAGAGGTGCTTGCTACTATCAGCAATGGTGTACACGTGTTAGAAGAAATAGACATCAACCATGAACTAACAGGTGGATATAGGATGCTCTTGCTTGCTAGAGAGAAATATGTGATGAAAAGAAGAAGCACACTATACAGCCAACACCTGATATCTTTCTGAGGAGCACTACGCCTGCTAAACCAACAAGTGTCGGTGCCCTAGTGCCTTCTACCTCCTATTCTTGAGCCTCATCAGGAGAGAGAGAGAAATGGATACCCTATCACTGTAGTATCCCCATCAACCAGCAATGGTTTTAATTCAATGCCTCAAACTTACTTCAGGCCCAGGTGTGCTTTCAGTTAATGTATGTTAATAAATGATATGCATTATTCAACACTGTATTTTAATATAAGGCATGTGACAACATGATTCTATATTTATAAGATCTAAAAAATTCCACCAGAAAACTTATAGAATAAATGAATTCAGCAAAGTAGCAGGATGTAAAATCAATACCCGTAAATCAAATGCATTTCTATACACAAGCGATGAATCCACTGTTAGGAAACTGCCCCATTCACAATAGCCTCAACAAAAATAAAACACTTGGGAATCAATCTAACAAAAGAGGTGAAAGACCTCTATAATGAAAACTTCAGAACACTAAAGAAAGAAATTGAAGAAGACCTTTTCTCTCTTCTAATGAGGCTCAAGAATAGGAGGTAGAAGGCACTAGGGCGTCAACATTTGCTGGTTTAGCAGGCATAGTTCTCTTCAGAAAGATGTCAAGTTTTTATGGTAGAGTGTGCTTCTTATTTTCATACATATTTCTCTCTAGCAAGCAAGAGCATTCTGTATCTACCTGCCAATTCGTGTGATTCTCTCACATCTTTTCATCACATATTTCTCCATACTCTGGGATAAGCAGAATTAATATTATCAAAATGGCCATACTACCAAAAGTGTTATACAGATTCAATTCCTATTAAAACCCCACTGACATTCTTTATGGAACTAGAAAAAGCAATCATGAAATTTGTTTGGACAAACAAGAGAATCAGATTAGCCAAGGCAATCCTTAGCAAGAAGAGTGAAGTAGGAGGCATCACAGTACCAGACCTTAAAACTACACTACAGAGCAATAGTAACAAATGGCATGGTATTGGCACTAAAATAGACATGTAGACCAATGGTACAAAATGGAAAACACAGAGACAAACCCACATAAATATGGTTATCTCATACTCGACAAAGGCACCAAAATATACATTAAAGAAAAGACAGCCTCTTCAACAAATGGTGCTGGAAAAACTGGAAATCCATATATAACAAAATGAAATTAAATCCCTTTCTCTCAACCTGCATGAAATTGAACTGAAAGCAGATCAAAGACTTAGGCTCTAGAACAGAGAGCCTGCACCCAATAGAAGAAAAAGTAGTTCCAAATCTTCACCATGTAGGCTTGGGACCTGACTTCCTTTACAAGAATCCTAAAGCGCAAGAAGTAAATTAAGAATCAGTAAATGGGATGGATGCAAACTAAAAAACTTCTTCTCAGCAAAGGAAACAATCAATAACATGAAGAGAGAGCCTACAGGATGGGAAAAATCTTTACCATACCACCTCAGATACAGCACTAATCTCCAGGATATATAAAGAACTCAAAAAACTTAACACCAAAACCACAAATAACCCAATCAATATATGGGCTAAGGAAATGAACAGATACTTCACAGAAGAAATACAATCGATCAACAAACATGAAAAAAATGTTCATCATCTCTTGCAATTTGAGAAATCCAAATCAAAAATACTCTAAGATTTTGTCTTACTCCAGTCAGAATGGCAATTATCAAGAATGTAAGTGATAATAAATGTTGACAAGGATGTGGCGAAAAAGGTACACTCATACATTGCTGGTGGGACTGCAGATTGGTGCAACCACTCTGGAAAGCAGTATGGAGATTCCTAAGAAAACTTGGAATGGAACCACCATTTGACCCAGCTATTCCACTCCTTGGCTTATACCCAAAGGGCTTAAAATCAGCATACTACAGTGATGCAGCCACATCAATGTTCATAGATGCTCAATTTACAATAGCTGGATTGTGGAACCAACCTAGATTCCCTTCGACAGATGAATGGATAAAGAAAATGTGGTACATATACACAATGGAGTCTTACTCAGCCTTAGAGAAGAATGAAATTATGTCATCTGTAGGTAAACAGATGGAACTAGACAATATCATGCTAAGTGAAATAAGTCAATCCCCAAAAGCCAGATGCTTAATGTTTTCTCTGATAAGTGGATGCTGATCCAAAGCGGGGGGTGGGTAGGGAAGAATGAAGGAACTGTGATTATGCAGAGGGGAGTGAAGGAAGGGGTGGGGAGGGGGTTTGGAAAGAACAGTAGAATGAGAGACATTATTAAACCTATATACACATATAAAAAAATAAAAATTAGAAAAATAAAAAGAAATAAAAAGAAATCAGATGAACTATGGATAACTACAAAAAATAATAATATAAGGCTTATGTTCAGCAATTTTGGCTAATGTGGTCTGATCATGTTTGAGGCTAAGCTTTATTGAGTGACAGGCTAGTTGTATTTAAATGCATGTTTAATTTACCATTTTTTCAATTTAGATGAGTATATCAAGTTGTAACCCTGTCATAAGTCGAGGAACATCTATAGTTTGTCATACTTATGAACACTAGAAAATCTTATTTCTGTGAAACCTTCCAAAATAACAAAAGCTTTTTAAAAAATTGAATCTTTGTGACATCTAGCGGTAGTGTAAATTATTGCAATTTAAAACTGTTAGAAACAAACTTGATTCAATGTAATATTAATATCTTAATTTTGGTTTAATTGGATCTTCACAAAAATTTCATATGTGTTTCAAAAGCTTGTGCTTTTGTTTTTTATTTGCTACTTTGGGTGGTACACACCTGAAGCTTTTTATGAATAAATATATTTTCTTGCATACATTAACCAATGTGGTTAGCCACTGGATTCCCAGAAAATGTATCAATTGTGTCAGTTTTGGTGTCCCCCAAACAGGTGACCCCCTGATGTCCCACTCTCCAGGTCATTGACAGCAACAGGAATTTTTTCCTTATACACTGCCACACACAGCTGGATAGGTGTCCATTCTAGCCCAGACCTGCCCCTCTGCCTGACCTCCTGAGCTCTCAAAGCTCACCACTGTTCCAGAAACCAGGCTCTTCTGTATCCTTCACATCTATCCAATCAGCTGCCAAGACCACTGTGAAATGTGTCACACCCATCATTTGTTTTCTTTACATCTCCTACAAATTGTGAATTACCTGAGAGCAGGGATCATGACATACACACGTTCCCCACAAGAACCTAGTACAGTACATTTCCACCACCATGACCTGAGTTCAGACCTTGTCTACCTCAATCCTGGACCTCTACTTTTTAATGCTCTTGGTATATCCAAATACAGTCAAACATACTGGGTGACAAGGCCAGTTCCTGCCCTTAGTAGCCATATGGCTCTGAACATTAATTTCCCCACCATGACATAAGTTCACATCTTCACTACTCCAATCCTGGACCTTGACAACAGCTTCCTAATCTATAAATCATCTTAAATACCACCATTTGAGCTTCTTAAAACATCTCCTTGCAACATGACACCACTTTCTCAGTCTCCACTCCCAATAAACCTTTTCAATGTATAGTTCTCATCTTTAGTTCCAGTGTCAACAGATGTCACATAAATATCTTTTTTTATTTTCATGATAGGTAATTGTTTTCATTTTTTTACCATTTTTTTTGTACACAAATGGGGTACAAATTTTCATTTTTATGGTTGTACACAAGGTAGCTTCACACCATTCATGTAATCATACACATATATATACATACATACTATCTCAGTCTACTATCTTTCCTTCTCCCATCCCCTCATGCCCCATTTTCCTCTACACTCTCCAAAGTTCCTCCATTCTTCTCTTGTCCCTCCCCCTCCACCTCTCCCCACCCCCTTATGTATCATCATCCACTTATCAGAGAAAACATTCAGCCTTTGGTTTTTTGGGCTTGGCTTATTTCACTTAGCATGATATCCTCCACCTCCATCCATTTACCTGCAAATGCCATAATTTTGTTCTTCTTTATGGCTGAGTAATATTCCATTGTGTGTATATACCAAAGTTTCTTTATCCATTCATCAATTAAAGGGCATCTAGCTTGGTTCCACAATCTAGCTATTATGAATTAAGCAGCTATGAACATTGATGTGGCTGCATCACTGTAGTATGCTGATTTTAAGTCCTCTGGACATAAATCGAGGAGTGGAATAGCTGGGTCAAATGGTGGGTCCATTCCAAGTTTTTTGAGGAATCTCCATACTGCCTTCCAGAGGGGCTCCACCAATTTGCAACTCCACCAGCAATGTATGAGTGTGCGTTTTTCCCCACATCCATGCCAACGCTTATTGCTTGTGTTCTTGATAATAGCCATTCTAATTGGAATTAGATGAAATCTTAGGGTGGTTTTAATTTGCATTTCTCTAATTACTAGAAATGATGAGCACCTTTTCACATATTTGTTGATCCCCTGGATATCTTCTTCTGCGAAGTGTCTGCCCAGTTCCTTAGCCCATTTATTGATTTTTTTTTTTTTGTATTTTTGGTGTAGTTTTTCAAGTTCTTTATAAATTTTGGAGATTAGTGCTCTGTCTGAAGTGTTTGTGAAAAAGATTTTCTCCCACTCTGTAGGCTCTCTTTTCACATTATTGATTGTTTCCTTTGATAAGAAAAACCTTTTGAGTTTGAATCTGTCCCATGTATTGATTCTGGCTTTTATTTCTTGCGCTCTGGGGGTCTTATTAAGAAAGGCTGGTCCTAAGCCAACATGATGAAGATTCAGGCCTACTTTTTCTTCTATTTAGTGAAGGGTCTCAGGTCTAATTCCTAGATCTTTGATCCATTTTGAGTTGAGTTTTGTATAGGGTAAGAGAGGGGTTTAATTTCATTTTACTGCATTTGGATTTCCAGTTTTACCAGCACCATTTGTTGAAGAGCCTATCTTTTCTCCATTGCATGTTTTTGGCACCTTTGTCTAGTATGAGAAAACCATATTTATGTGGGTTTGTCTCTGTGTCTTCTATTTTGTACCATTGGTCTACCTGTCTATTTTGGTGCCAACCCCATGCCATTTTTGTTACTATTGCTCTATAGTAGAGTTTAAGGTCTGGTACTGTGATACCTCCTGCATCACTTTTCCTGCCCAGGACTGCTTTGGCTATTCTGGGTCTTTTGTTCTTCCAGATGAATTTCATTACTGTTTTCTCTATTTCTATGAGGAATTTCATTGGTATTTTAATTGGAAATGTGTTAAATCTGTATAGCACCTTTGGAATTATGGCCATTTTGATAATATTAATTCTGCCTATCCAAGAACATGGGAGATCTTTCCATTGTCTAAGGTCTTCCTCAATTTCTTTCTTTAATGTTCTGTAGTTTTCATTGTAGATGTCTTTCACCTCTTTTGTTAGATTGATTCCCAAGTATTTTTTTTTTGAGGCTATTGTGAATGGAAGTGTTTTCCTCATTTCTCTTTCAGATGATCTATTGTTTATCTATAGAAGTGCATTAGACTTATGTGTGTTTATTGTATATCCTACTGAATATGTATATCCTTGCTGAATTCATTTGTTAGGTCTAGAAGTTTCCTGGTAGAGTTTTTGGATCCTCTAAATATAGACTCATGTCATCAGCAAATAGTGACAGCTTCTCCTATTCGTATTCCTTTAATTATTGTAGACTGTCTAATTGCTCTGGCTAGTATTTCAAGCCAATGTTGAATAGAAGTGGAAACAGTTGCCATCCCTGTCTTGCCCCAGTTTTTAAAGGAAATGCTTTCAGTTTTTCTCCATTAAGAATGATGTTGGCAGTGGGCTTAACATAAATAGCCTAAACAATGTTGAGGTATGTTTCTACTCTCCCTATTTTTTCTAGTGTTTTGAACATGAAGGGGTATTGTATTTTGTCAAATGATTTCTCTGCATCTATTGAAATAATCCTATGATTCTTAACCTTAAGTCTATTGATGTGATGAATTACATTTATTGATTTCTGGATGTTGAAACAACTTTGCATCCCTGGGATAAACCCTACTTGATCATGATGCATTATCTTCTTAATATGTTTTTATATGTGATTTGCCAGAATTTTTTTTAAGGATTTCTGCATCCATATTCATCAGAGACATTGGTCTAAACTTTTCTTTCCTAGATGTGTCTTTGTCTGAGTTTGGTCAGAGTGATACTAGCTTCATAGAATGAATTTGGAAAGGTTCCCTCCTTTTCTATTTCATGAAATACTTTCAGGAGTATTGGTACAAATTCTTCTTTGAAGATCTTGTGAAACTCAGCTGAGAATCTGTCTAGTCCCGGGCTTTTCTTGGTTGGTAGGTTTTTGATGGCTTCTTCTGTTTCATTGCTTGAAATTGATCTGTTTAAATTGTGTATGTCCTCCGGGTTCAGTTTGGGAGGATCATATATCTCTAGAAATTTGTCAATGTCTTCAGGATTTTCCACTTTGTTGGAGTATAGATTTTCAAAGTTGCTTCTAATTATGTTTTGTATTTCAATGGTGTCTGTCATGATGTTTCCTTTTTCATCACAAATTTTGGTAATTTGAGTTCTCTCTCCCCTTCTCTTTGCTAGTATAACTAAGGGTTTATCTATTTTGTTTACTTTTTCAAAGAGCCAACTCTTTGTTTTGTCAATTTTTTGAATTATTTCTTTTGTTTCAATTCTGTTGAGTTCAGCTCTTACTTTAATTATTTCCTGTCTTCTATTTTTGGTGTTGTTCTGTTCTCCTTTCTCTAGATCTTTGAGATATGATGTTAGGTCATTTAGTTGTTGACTTTTTATTCTTTTCTTGAATGCACTCAATGCAATGAATTTTCCTCTTAGTACTACTTTCATAGTGTCCCAGAGATTTTGATACAATCATCATTCTCATTTACCTCTAAGAATTTTTTTATTCCCTCCCTGACATTTTCTGTTATCCATGCTTCATTCAATAGCATATTATTTAGTCTCCAGGTGTTGGAGTAGTTTCTGTTTTTTATTTTGTTATTGATTTCTAATTTTGTTCCCTTATGATCTGATAGAATAAAAGGTAGTATCACTATTTTTTGCATTTACTAAGGGCTGCTTTGTAGCATAACATATGGTCTATTTTAGAGAAGGGCTCAGAAGAAAGTGTATTTGCTCATTGGTGGTTGGAATATTCTATATATGTCTGTTAAGTATAAATTACTGATTGTGTTATTGAGTTCTATGGTTTCTTTGTTTAGTTTTATTTGGAAGATCTATCCAGTGGTGACAGTGGTATGCTAAAATTACCCAGAATTATCGTGTTGTGGTCTATTTGATTCCTGGAATTGAGAAGGATTTGCATGATGTACATGGATGCACCATTGTTTGGGGCATAAATATTTATGATCGTTATGTCTTCCTGATTTACGGCTCCTTTAAGCAGTATGAAGTGACCTTTTTTTCCCCTTCTAACTAACTTTGGCTTGAAGTCCACTTTATCTGATACAAGGATAGAAACACCCACTTTTTTGCTGAGTCCATGCGCATGGTAAGTTTGTCCCCATCCGTTCACCTTTAGTCTGTGGATGTCCTGTTCTATGAGATGAGTCTCTTGAAGGCAGCATATTGTTGGGTCTTTGTTTTTAATCCAGTCTTCCAGTCTATGTCTTTTGATTGATGAGTGTAGGCCATTAACGTTCAGGGTTATTGTTAACATCTTATTTGTATTCCCAGTCATTTTGGCTTAGTTTTGGTTTTTAACTTGACTTGATTTCTCCTTTGATTGGTTTTTCCTTTAGGGTAGTTACTACCTTTGTTGAGTTACCTTGGTGTTTTTCATTTCTTCCTCATGGAATATTTTGCTGAGAATGTTCTGTAGTGCAGGCTTTCTATGTGTGAATTCTTTTAACTTTTGTTTGTCATGGAAGGATTTTATTTCATCTTCAAATCTAAAGGTTAGTTTGGCTGGGTATAAGATTCTTGGTTGGCAACCATGTTCTTTCAGAGCTTGAAATATATTATTCCAGGCCTTTCTAGCTTTTAGGGTCTGGGCTGAGAAATCTGATATCAATATTAGCAACACCCAGTACAGACAATATGCAGCCCTAAACCAAATAGCCCCTATGAAGACATTAACAATATTGTCATAATAAACAGAGAGGATGAGTTCAATTATTACCTACAGTTAACAAATAGATTTGTAATGAGGTCTGCAGTCCTAATGGAGGACAAAGAGGTTGGGGAGAGGTGTAGGATATAACTATTAATGGGATAAGAAAAGAGTATAAAGACTTTCTAGATCATAGGAAGAGTGAAGGTTTAGTCAAAAGAAGTTGGTTGTTAGCATGAGAAAAGGGAGAAAGAAACTCTGAAGAAACAGGTAAACAAAAGGAAAATAGCAAGAAAAATAAAGAAATACAAAAATTTTTAAAAAGGAGGAAAAAAATCTACACTATAACAGTCATATACTATTCAAACCTCCCACTCTTCAGTAGCCTGATGCATAAGAAGTACCTGACAATGAGATTCCAGTCTCCAGCAGGCACCTCAGGATGGAATTTGCCTCACCTTAAGAAAAGAGCTTCCACTTCCAGGATAATCCAAGATGGCCACACTGGCTTCCAAATGTGTTGGCAAAGGGGGAGCTCCAGCCCAGGATGTGGGCACTGAGTCCATGTGGGGTGCAGTTGGTCAAGCCAGGGATCCTGAAGCTGGGGTATGGTCAGTCAGGCCAGGGATCCTGGAGGCAGGGCATGGTCAGTCGCGCTGGGGGTCCTGCAGATCCTGGCTTTTTCCCAAAATGGCGGCCACATGTAACTAAACCTGTGGGTACCATGACAGTGGACTTCCAAGCAACAGCAGGCAGCTGGCAATCCGCTGGTGGTCTGCATGCAGTCTGCAGGCTACGAGTGGATGATCAACAGGTGGACCTTGGTTGCTGGGTTATGGGCAAGTGAGAGGCAAGAGATGGACAAGCAAGAGGCAGGCAGACAGGCAAATGGTGGATGATAGGCAGCAGTCAGTAAACAATCTGCACTCAAAATATAGTCAATATGATGGCAGACTGCAGGTGATCAAGGTGGACAAATGGGGTAAACAGCAGGGGATTGAAGAAGTGCAAAGACTGCCTCACAGAGAAACAGATTTTCCTCTGCTTGAAACCCAAGTTACTGAGCAATAAGGAATGCAGCCTCTCTGTAGTCTGCCATCTCAGACCTCCAGGAACTATTTTTTTCCCCATATAAATATCTTAATTTGGATCTTAATATGCATTCTTGCAATCTTGTCCTGGCTGACTTTCCTGGCCTTCTTGCTCACCACATCCCTGCACAAGATCAGCTGTTTTTCATGCATCCTACAGGCATCCCACCTGCATTTGTCTGCTTACATTTCTCCTTCTGCCCACCCATCCCCAATCACCTGCCTTTGCTTCCTGTTGAGTCTGGTTTGGTTTAGTTTGGGATTTCACTTCCACGGAGCTGTGTGTGGCACTACCTGCCACCTACTCATTTGAGCCTTGCACAAGTCCTCATCCCCATCTGAAAGTGTGCTTCTCAGTGGTGCTGACTGCCCCTCCTACCAGTCTGTGCACTCAGAATCTAGCCATGTCCTCAGAGGGGAGACAAATGAGGGAAATTTGTTGTAATTAGGACCATTTGGTAAAGAGTAGATAGCTGTTGCTTGTAATTGGCAAAAGCCCTTAAAACCTTTGTCCTGGAGAGGCATCACCTGATTCTGAGCAATATGTTAAACAGACTGAGCTTTCATATGTGGAAGAGGGGCTGGAGTTAGTGACATGAGGAAAGTGCCTACGTAAGAACCCTCTCACCTGTGGCTTCAGAACATAAGGCAAGTGTTAGGCTCACTGTGCTGGCCTAGAATCACAATAACCACAGAAGAGTCACAGATGATTCCCACATTAAAAGCTGGATCACCTGGACAATAATGAAGCCACCTAGATAATAAAGAAGTGAAAGGGGGAACTAGTAGGAAAATGAGATAGGTTGAATATGGTTAGTCTCTACCAAAACTCACACTGAGGCTTAATTCCTCTCTGTGAAGGCACTGGCCTGGGGTAGGAGGATGGGAATAGGACCCTAGTGAATGAATTGATGACGTTCTCACAGGGTGAGTTGTCACTCTCCAGGAATTGGATTAGTTACCATGAGAGCAGGCTGTGATCAAGAGAGTCTCTCTTCCTCACACACCTGTTGTCTCTCCTGCTTCTGCCATCAGTTGAAGCAGCAAGAGGACTTAACCAGAGTCAGGCAGATTCTGGTGCCATGCTTTTGAACTTCCAAGTCACTAGAACCATGAGCCAAAAAATCCTCTTTCCTTCATAATTTACAAGATACCAAGTCTTAGGTATCTTGTGATAGCAACAGAAAATGGACTCAAACAGAAAATGAAGTCAACTCTGCTTAAAACATGCCTACTTTTATAATGCTCTTGGCATATCCAAACACATGCAGTAGTTACATGTCAAACATACTGGGTGACAAGGCCAGTTCCCAAGCTCGGTAGCCATGACTCTGAACATTCCTTTCTGAGACTTCATTTTCCCTTACTTTCAAACACAAACTCATCCCAACAACTTCATGAGCTCCCAATAAAGCCCTTGGAGTTCAGAAGAGCTCGATATTAGATCTACTTCCTTCTCCTTCCATCAAATTCAACCTGACTCTCCCCTCCCACCACAAGCCCTCTCCTGTCTTTCCCAGAGTCTTTATATTTTGTGTCTAGGCTGGATGGTGGGCATTAACAGATTCCTAACTCTTATCAAGCTTTCCTGGCAGGGCCACAGCCTTTTCTCAACACTAACTGTTTAGTTGGGCCCAATCCTTGGAAAATCCTCTCCTAAGAGCTATCACTTTATCTGTCTCCTCTCCTTCTGGCCCTCCCCCTCCACCCATCATTGCTCAGTACCTGGCCAGGAACCTGTTTTGAATCAGGCTACCCACCACCTTGCCATCAGCTGCTGTACAGTCACTAACCATAGAGTGAGCATGGGAGCCACATGCCCTAGAGCCACTTGACTCTAGACTTCCTGTCTCTGACAGTCACCCAATTCTGTGTTCTAGGGCACCTCCATTTCCTACTGACTCTCTCTACTTCTGTATTTAGTATGGAGAATAAGAATTCTGAGGTGGTCCCTATTTATCTAGCACATAATTGTAGCAGCAGCGGCAGCAGCAACTTCACTATCAAACACTTGAGTGCTTACTGAGTGGCAGGCCTCATTATAAAAGCTTTAAAAGAATTAATCCATTTAACCCTCATTTCAACCTTAAAAGGAACAACTATTAACTTTACTTAGCATACAGATGAGTAAACAGGCAGAGGAGGCTTTCGTAAAATGGTTTTTGAATGAATAAGCTTTACATGGATCCACAGAGTAGTCCAATAACCACTCTATTTCTCCATTTCCCCAGAAGATATTTGAAAATTCATCCTTACCCAAGTACCTGACCCCTTATCCCCTTTTCTCCTTCTTGACCAAGAAGTATAGACTGCAGGGATTCCGCCTTTGGGTCCCCTTCTTCCACCCGGGAGAAGTCTGTTTTTACTTTTCTTTAATAAAGCTTCTTACTTTCTACTCTACACTTGCCTCCGTGTGCTTCTCTGGCGTCACACTTCAACACCTGAGGAAGCAGGGCTGTCAAGGGAGCATAATCTCGAAGACTGCAAACTCTTGACACAACATACGATTTAATTAAGCCTTCCTTACACAAGCCTTGAGGTTAAGTTGAAAAATTTGCTATCTACATTGTTGGAGCTAATATTTGGTATGGTTTGAATTCGGACTTAGGGCTGTGGGACAGCGAGGCTCGCAGAATTTCAACACCACGTCTCTCGGGGTGACACCCTGAACTCCGTGTTCTGAGAAGCTGGACTCTGCAAGCCAAGGAGCCGCTGGCTTCCTTCTTCCGTTTCCAGCACAATCGGCCCTAATCCACTGTGACAAAGAGCACGCGCCTCGCAACATTAGAGGTGGACTTAGAAACCGTTTGGGACCATCTGTCGATTTTTCCGGGAAATGGGACAGGTGGACCCAACAATAAGAGAAACATTTCATTAGGTCCGGTTCAAACTTCCCTTAAATTCTCGCGCGTTCCGCTAGCCCCGGGCCAATTATCTCGCGAGAAGAAGGGTCCTCGAAAGACTCAAACTTCCTCCTCTATCGCCCAGGTTCTGTTGGTAAATTCAATTCCGTGGTACACCAGGAGGTCTGTGGCTCCGCCTCTAATACCTGAGCCAGGCCTTCGACCTAGAACCCAGGCCTTCGCTATAGAACAATAGCCCGGGCAAGGAAGCCACGCTATTCTAGTCCTCGCGCAAGCTCACTTTGACAAGGCCGAGTACACGGAGGCCGGGGGCGCTGCACTCCGCTAACATTCGCCAGTGCGCTTGTGCAGCGCCCGTCAACGCGCAACCCGGAGCAAATGCAGCCCTGAGGATTTGGCTACTACGTATAACAACGGAGCAAATCAAATACTTGAGGGTTGATTTTTTTGAAGCCATGGATGACTACTCATCCGCCATAGAAGTCCAACCCCAGTTTTGAAGTTCCATTTTACAACAGAGGATTGATTTTGTATAGGCTGGGATATTTCGATGATGCTTTGAAAGATTTCAAGAAAGTACTAGACTTAAATCCTGGATTTCAGGACGCTACTTTGAGCTTAAAACAGACTATTTTAGACAAAGAAGAAAAACGAAGAAGAAATGCTGGAAAAAATTATTGAAATTTTTAACTCAGTTGAAATATTAACTCATGATCCTTACATCTGCTTCTAGGGGCTCTAATTTAGAATGGCTATTATGATTTATATTCAAAATAAAGAGATTCATGCATTAGCACTGAGAGTTCATGTATTTAAGGTTGTTAATTTCAGGTTGAGAAACTGTTGATGTGTAAATAAGTAATATTAATGTATAATTCTATATTATTACAGTGAAATATTTAAAGAAATGTGTGGTATTTTCTTCAGTGGAATTTTTTAATTTTTGCTACTTTTTATTCCCAATTTCTAATTAGTTTTTCACTAATGAAAAAAATGGACATTACTACTGGCCTTACTGAAATACAAAGGATTATAAGGGAACATTATGAGCATTGCATGCTAATAAATTAGGTGTCCTAGATCAAATAGACAAACTGCTAAATACAAACTATAAAAATGGACTCAATAATTTTAAAAACCCTGAAAGTAAATAAAATTAATTAGTAGTCAAAAATCTTCCAAAGAAGAAAAATCCAAGCCCATATGGCATCACAGTGAATTCTACCAAATATTTAAAGAACAACTAGCACAGATCCTTCACAACCTGCTCCAAAAATAAAAGAAGGAACACCTCCCACTTATTATATGAAACTGGCATTACTGTGATACCAAAGCTGGACAAAAGCATCACAAGAAAACAACTCCAACATGTTTTGAATATAGATACAAAAATCCTCAACAAATCACTATTAAACTGACTTAAGCAACATATAAAAGGATCAGATATCAAGAACAAGCAGAACTTGCCCCAAGAAATCAAGTTTTGTTCAAAAAATAGAAATCAATGTAATACATCATACCAATAGAATAAAGGACAAAAATAAATGATCATCTCAGGGTTGGGGATATGGCTCAGTGGTAGAATGTTTTTCTTGCAGGTGTGAGGCTCTGGGTCTGATCCATAGCACCACACACACTAATAAAAATGATCATCTCAGTAGACACAGAAAACAGATTTTGTCAAAACCCAACATCTGGACTGGGGATGCAGCTCAGTGGTAGAGTGCATGCCTAGCAAGTGTGAGGTCCTGGGTTCCATTCCCTGTGTGTGTGCACACATACCCAAATAAAAATGAATTGTGTATGCAAATCAACTACTTTAATTTGCTTAAGAGCATCTATAAAAATACCTACAGTAACATCACACTAAATGGTCAAAGACTGAAAGCTTTTTCTGTTAAATCCCTTAGATCAGGAACAAAAGAAAGATGTGCACTTTCAATACTTCTATTCAATATCATACTGGAAGTTCTATCCAGATCAATTAAGAAAAACTGTATGGGGATAGTGGAGGCAAGTCATCCAAAGTGGAAACAAATCAGTAATATATAAAAATGAAGAATAAAAATATAAAGAATCACATACATTACATATATTTAATATTTATGGATGACATGATCTTGAATATGGAGACTCCTAAGGAATACATAGATAGATACATGATTAGATCTAATAAATGAATTTAGTGAAGTTGCAGGATACAAAACTAGTTTTATTTCAACACACTAACAATGAATGATCTGAAAAGGAAATTAAGAAAATGGTTTCATTTATAAAAGCATCAAAAAATCTAAACAATTTAGGAATAAATTTAATCAAGGAGGTGCCAAAACTGGTACACTAAAAACTGGAAACATTGCTGACAGAAATGAGGAAAAAAATTAAATAAATGGAAAAACATCCTATGTTCATGGATTGGAAAACTTACTATTGTGAAACTACCCACTACTCAAAGCAATCTAGAGCGTCTAAGCCCCATCAAAATCCCAATCATTTTTTTAACAGACATGAAAAAAAATTCTAAGATTCATCTGTAATTTCAAGAGAGTCCCAATAGCCAAAACAACTTTCTATTTTTTGGAGAATAAAATTGGAGGACTCACCGTTCTCGGTTTCAAAATTAACTACAAAGCTACAGTACTTAACTTGTGTGGCACTGGCATAGGAATAGACATACAGATCAATGAAATGGAACTGAGAGTCCTGAAATAAATTCATTTGTCTATGGTCAAATGATTTTCAGTAAGAATGCCAAGATTATTCAATGGATGAAGGATAGTCTCTTTCAACAAATGATGCTGGGAAAACTGGATAGTCATTTGATTACCTTACATCATATGTACAATCACTTTCTACCATAGATAGAAATTAACTAAAAGTAGATCAAAGAGCTGAATAAAAGAGCTAAAATGTATAAGACACTTAAAGGAAATCATAAGCGTAAATCTTCATAACTTTGGATTCGGCAATACTTTCTTAGAGATAATATCAAAAAGATAAGTAGCAGAAGAAAAAAGTAGATAAACTGGAATTTATCAAAATGAAAAACATCTGGGTATGAAAGATCACTATCCAGAGTGTGAAATGACAGATCATAAAATGGGAGGAAATATTTGTAAATCATGTAACTGATGATGGTCTAGTATCAGAATGCATAACTCAACAACTCTTATAATTCAACAACAAAAAGAGAAACAAATCAAAAAATAAACAATGAACCTACCCTCCAAAGAAGATACTCAAATGGCCAAAAAGCATGTGAAAATATGCTTAGCCATTTGTCATTAGAGAAATGTAAATCAAAACCACAAAGGGATACCACTTAGAAAATCTGTCCCTCTGTACCTTTGGGTGGGTCTGAAATGAGTCTTCCTGACATCAGCAATAAATCCTATGATTCTGAAAGAGAGCTCAGGGTAGTCAGTGTAACTGCAAATCATCTCCTTTCAAGACAGGAGTCTCTTCCACCTTTTGCTTCTTGTGCTTGGCTCTGGACAGGAGTGCTTTAAATGAGACAATACCCAAACCAACACTCAGATTCTCACATCCCAGGCTCTGACCTGTTCCCCAAGGACCCCCACCAAGCCTGCCTCCCCATCCCAGGCTTCCATGATGGGTTCCTTCTAGCTTGAGGCTGAGGTCTGGAAGGAAAAGATGCTCCCTGTCCTCTGAGACTCTCGTGCCTATGCAGATATGAATGTAGGTCATCAATGGGCCACAGTGCCTGGCAATCAAACTGTCACAGAATTCATCTCTCCAGGGCCCTGGGATGTTTTTCTGAAAAATGTACATAGAACTGGTACAGGATAACATTTATTTTTAATGAAACTAATATTTTTCCTATTTTTCTCTTTTACTCTTTCCATTTAAGCAATTGGGCTGTTCAGTTGTCATTGACTCAGAAAAAGCAAATAAAAGCAAAAACACAAATTTTTTTTTTAAAAAAGAGCCCCTGAAATGAGTGTTTTTATACCTGTGTCCCTAAGAAGAGTAAATACTCATACTATAAACTTGGATTTGGAAGAATTTTGCAAAGGAAGTAAAGTTCTCCCCAGAGTCTCAGTCTTGGTTCCTCAACTTGAAGGAACCAAGAGCACAGTGCAGAGTCTGAACCCAGCGAGACCTGACCCTCAGCAGTTTTACCTGAACCTGCACCCACAGATGGATCCAGAAGAAAGGGTACCTTTCAGCCCCAAGACTTTGCTTGGACCCCACTCAATTCTTTCCATGTGGATATTCCATACAATGTCCCTGGACTTCAAAAACCCTAAAGAGGAAGGCAGGATCAGTTAAGTGAGGAAGGAGAAGTTCCCACACCTGTTCTTGAGAGGGGCTGAGTAACCTAAGCATGAGAAAACTCCCTAGCAAGACTGGAGAACACTCCTTCCCCAGACCAGTCACAACATGAAGTGTAGATTCAGAGTTCCCATGAAGCATCAGCTTCCAGCAAACTAGAGAAAGCCCTGCAGTTCCTTCCCAGGAGGAAAGCCATAGCTAAGGCATGCTGAATGGCCCTGAGCCCTCCACCGTGGCTTCCTCCTTCATTTCCTGCAGAAAGCATTTCCCTCTCAAGCTATCTTGTTCTCCTGTGGACCTGTGTCTTCTTTCAGCCCATCTCTTCCTTGTTTGGGGTTGCTTTGGTTGCTTTAGCAAACTCCGTCCCTCCTGTTCTTCCAAGGGAATCACACAAATAACCAGCTTATTGGGGAATCTGAACAACATTTCAAGGTGCCCCTTGAAGCCCATTTAAAGTTGTCTTTAGAAGGAAAAAAAGTAGAATTCGAGTTTGGAGTTTAAAAAATTACAAATCGAGATCTGTAATTTGGAACTTGAAATTTATTGCTCTTAGATTGGTCGATCCTACAAATCTTGATCAATGTTTAATGCAATCTAGAAGCAAAATAAAAGCAAATAGACTTTAATACAATGAGAACTGTGAAAAGATAAAAAACAAGGAAAACAGAGCTTAAGTAATTGCTATGTAAATGAAGCTTTTTGAGAATTTCAGATGATTTAGAAGAACATCCAAATAGAACATGATAATGAATTATGTTCCCTGGATCATCATTATCCCATCCTTTCTTCTGCTTCTCTTCCTTCCTTTCTCACTCTTCTTGGGGGTCCTCTTTCTGTGGCCCACCCCTTAGATGCTGGAATTTCCATGGTTTCCCCCTGAGCCTGCAGGCCTTCACACACTGCATGCTCTCCCAGGTGCCTCGCTCACTCTCCTTGCTCACTTGGCACCTCTGCCCATGGCTGCTGAATTTGAATCTCCTGCCTGGACTCTGCCCTGTTTCCAGACCCATACCATACATCACATCAAGTGGCCATTTTCACCTGCATATCTCAGAGCTGCCTGAAAGTCAACCTCTCCACACTGAAGCCCTCTTGTTCAAAAATCTACTTCCATTCCTATATTCCTCAACTCATCAGATGGTAACACTCAGCTCAGTTGCCTGAGGACAGAGTTTGGGCTTTATTCTGGACTCCCTCTCTCCCTTTTCCACTCAGTCAATCTCATATTCTCTCAGGACTCACCTCTACCTAACCCTGGTTGTATCACATCTGGATAACTGTAATAGCCTCCTAAATGGTCTCCCTTATCCACTCCTGCTCATTCCAACCCTCTCTCCAGCTTATAAAAAGACAGATCTAATCCTTCAATTCTTTTAATAACTCCCACTGCATTTAAGGTCAAAATCCCTTACACAACATGCAGAATCCAGGATCATCTGACCTTTGCCACCTCTTCAGCTTTAAATCTTCCCATTCTCCTAACTTCATGCTGCTCAGCCACAGTGCTGGACTGTGTCAGTGTGTTCTCAACATCTTATTCCCTCTCCCTCTCCCTCTCCCCCTCCCTCTCCCTCCTCCTCTTCCTCCCCTTCCCCCTCCCTCTCTCTCTCCATTCTCTGTGCTCATCTCAGGCTGAGTCCTTGATCTTCACTTCCTAAAGAAGACTCATCCAGCCATGTCTGGTGGCACATGCCTGTAATCCCAGCAACTTGGGAAGCCAAGACAGGAGGATTCCAAGTTCAAGGTCAGCCTCAGCAACTTAGTGAGACCCTAGGGAACCTAGTGAGACCCTGTCTCAAAAATAAAAAATAAAAAGCTCTGGGAATGTATCTCAGTGGCAAAGCATACCTGGGTTCAATCTGCAGTACCAAAAATTAAAAATAAAAAAAATAAAGAAAACCTCTACTCTGTCCTTCAGAGTACCTGATTCACTGGCCCATGACCCACAAAGGGCAGGTACATTGTTCATTA
Organism: Glaucomys volans; assembly: GCA_020662805.1. Classification (NCBI taxonomy): domain Eukaryota; kingdom Metazoa; phylum Chordata; class Mammalia; order Rodentia; family Sciuridae; genus Glaucomys; species Glaucomys volans. The sequence goes on along the minus strand of JAJEJO010002301.1, from coordinate 227,216 downwards.
GTGTTTTCTAGCTCCCTACATAGTACCAAATAATAGCAGACATCTAATAAAAACATATCCATGGACTGATAAGCACTGAGTCCTTCTAGCCTCACTTATTGAACAGTTCTTAAAAACAACATTCACATCAAGCCATGGCTACCTATCTCTAGATTACTTGCAAAGTTTCTAACTTCCCTGTTCTCTTCCCCACATGATAGCCAGGCTGGTCTTTCTGAAATGCAGCTCTGGATATATCAGCCTCCACTGCCTATAAGATAAATCTGAGCCTCTGGGGAGTTATTATTATTTCAGGGCCTGGCCCCTGCTTTATCCCTTGCCTCATCCTTCACCCCACAACTCTCTTCCACTCCATATTCTCTCTGCCTGGATCTTCACACTTTCTGTGCTATCTGGAACACTTCCTCAGCCTCCAACTCACCACTCAGTAACAAGTCTGTGACTTCCTTCTGACACCTACCCTGAACAAGGTTCCTAAACTGCTGGTGGTTCCATCTCATCAGGCTAAAGTGGTTCAATGTGCCCTTCTGCTAGTACTGTCCTGGTCCACACCTGCTAATCTAGCTCATTTATAGAGAGCTGCTCTTTTCATTCTCAAAAGCATACTTGGTTTGGACAATAAATTACCTGGTCATTCTACCAAATTCTGGCCTATTTTTCCTCTAGACTGTAACCTTGTGGACAAGGTCAAAACTCTGTCTTATTCTCAAGTGCATCTGGCACAGAGCCTGGCACATAGGAGACACAACATGTTTGCTAAATAAACAAATGTATTTATGCACTCTGATTAGGATGCACAGGATGTTTATGTGGTTCCAGGGCTTGTTAAAGAGAAGCAAAATGGTATGCCTCCCCAAACTTAAAGATTATATATTTATAACACACATGCACACACACACGTATACACGTTTTGAAGAGATTGTGTTATTTTCAAAGTCTAATTCCAAAATAGACAGATATAGATGACATAGATAGATACAGATATAGGAATAGACAAATACAGATATAAATATGGATTTTCCAGTGACACATTTCATTAAATGACAGAGTGCCACTTATGAATATAGTCAGCAACCAGGAAACTGATTCTCCATGAATCAAAAAGCCTATTTGCCAACCAACTCTGGCTTCATATGCATTAGGCTTTATCAAAGTAAATAAAAATGAAATAATCTGCTTTTAAAAAAAATATTTTGATACTTACATCAGATAACATTGATTCATCAAGTTCTTCTACTCTGCTCAAGTTAGGTGCTCCGTATCTATCACTAATTTCAGCTAGTGTTTTGCTTGTATCTAGCAAAGTTTCCTACAATCACAAAACTCACTTTTAGTTTTAAATGACTTGAAATCAATATTCCTTTTCTTTCAGCATTGATATGAAATTTCTCAATTACATCATAAAAATTCAACATTGTTAATTAGTGGGATTAACTAATATCTGCTGGTGACAAGAAAAAATTAGAAAAACTGCATTCAGAAACTTAAAATACATAGTTTGTAAATAATTCTATGGTCAATATTTTAAGATAGTCTAGTTTTTAAATATATAACACACCCTGGGTGCCCAATTTTTGTTCATTTTGAGATTTTGCTTCAAAGCACATCAAGCACAACAAGAACATATATTTGGACTATTAGTTTTGATAATACCCTTATTAAAACTTTAGCTACTGATGCATCAAAATTAAGCTTTACATTCTAGGATAGTCATTTACTTCCCATAACATAGGTAATTTTTTCTTCTCACCTCTGAATAAGAAGTATCTTCACTCTTAGGTGTACTTTCCACACTCGATCTCATCTCCTAGAATACATAAAAGTTAATAAAATACTTTAAATACAGCCCATTTTGATTTCAGGTTTATGTTTCAAGCATTTTTATTTTGACATAGTGCTCTAATCAACCTAACAGCAAAACCGCCATCACTCTTAAAGGGGTGATCTACACATACTTCACACACAACTGCAGGTCACAGTTTCATTGAAACACTAGCAGAAGACAACTATGCTTTATTTATAGTTAAGTAAAACATTTTTAAAAATAAATGGGCTAAAACTTTAAAACTGAAGCCAAATTATTAGCAAATGTGAAGAGTGGCAAAATAAAAGTTCTAATAAAATCTTAAATTTTTTAAAAAACTTGCAGGTAAGTAGAGTTTTACACATAATAAGAAATAAGTGTTTGTGAAGCATTTGTGTTTTGTCCAAATTCCTATCCAATGCAACAGTCCTCTTCACAGTAGGTAGGCAATGCTCTCCTTAAGACTGCAGTGGAAATATACTGCCCAACATGGGAGGCCTTTTCCTGAATGAGAAAGTGTTCTCCCAACCAAGCCAAACCTTGCTTGTCATCTACCTTTTCATTCTAAAGTAGCAGGGTGATCTGACAGATCATTTGCTATTGGAAGACAATGATCTTGTACTCATACATATGGTCACCCTAATTATAGGAACATATGTTATATTATTTTCCAAAGACAACTCCATTTTCCTATGTTCTTACAGGACCATGGCCCCCAAACACAGGAATAGATATTTGCACAAACTAAGCCAGTCAGAATCTTTCCCCAAAATTCTTTTCTTAACTGAAACCTAAAGAGAAATCCATTCCTCACCACTGGTACAAGCCACACATGAAAGTCAGGAATCATTAAAGACCACATTTCTCACTTAAGTGCTGCAAAACAGACCATCATAAGAGAGACTCGCAACCAGAGAACAGCAGAGGTGAGTGCCCTGGCAGCATTTGATTCTCTTGCCCTTAAGAGTCTGGAAGGGCCAAATATACCAGAGTTCTTCACAGCTTAAGTATTCAACCCTTTCTCCAACTGAGGATCCTCCCTATAAACTTCCTTTTGAGAATGATAGTTTAAATTTTGTGAGTCTGCAGTCACGATAAGGCTAGGAGAAAGAACATGAATGGACTGTTCTCTGAGCAATGGGCAAGGCAGGGGTACTTTGCAGGGTAAAGATGAAGGATGATAAGCCAGAGGGGATATGAATTATTAAATTACTATAACTCTGATCTCACAGGCTGCTGATACTAGGACAGAGTGAAATAACAGGGGTGCGACCCTCTGGAGCCACAAAATGTTCCTTTCTATAGACTTCCAGGCACTCAGTTCACTTCAATTAAAAAAATACTTAAAAATCCCTGATTTTGATTGTTGTCTTCTTTATATGATCCTGCTTTTCTCCTTTCATCCTGGATCACTTACTCCACTGAAGAGAAAGGGGGCGCTTGCATGTATGTGTATATATGTGCATATCCACGTGCTCCTCCTACATAGACTAACTTAACATCTGAATTTCTATTTTATAAAACTAGGCAGAGGGGTTTAAATTTATACTGCAAAATCTCATCTTTTTGCTTCAATTCATTCTTGACACTTTTAAAAAGTGATGCTCTGATCTGAGCCATTAATAAACATATTGGACATACTCTATAAAACCTGCTTCTGAGCTCAGATTTAATTATGGAATCAATATGGGAGTAACATGTGAGTAGGAGATAGTGGCTATAAATTCAGTTATTCAGAAGTTTGGTCTGTATGATACAGACTTTTCCAATACCAGGAAATGTCGGTCAGACTAGACGTTTGACATTGTATAGACACAATCAATGAAGATAGGCTTTCAAAAAATAAGTTGAGCACAATTTATTTTAATAAAAGACATGAAAATCCATATAAACCTATTTTAAAGTGCATGTTATTGTTAATCTGTTTAACATGAAGAAAACAGATGTACTACTCTCTCAGAGATCAGAATACCCTCAATGTTTCAACAGATTTAGCTTCCAATATCAGCTACCACAATCAGGAACAGTTAACTTTTTTTCCCTACATTTAGTTTTTAAACATATTTATAAAACTTTGAATTACCTTCTCTAATTGTTCTTGAGTTCTCTGAAGTTCTTCCAGTCTCTCTTTCTCTTTTCTTTGCATTTCCAACTCCATTTGTAATGCCAGCTGTTGCTGAATATTCAGAAATATAAACGTCACATTACAGTCTGATTAATCACCATGAAAATATCACTCTTTAATGCTCCAGGATAATTTCATTTATACCCACCTAAGTTTCAGAATCTTACAGAACTAAATGGTCACAGTCATATAATATTTAGTTTCTACAAATATTTCCTGGCACATAAAAAAGGGATGCTTTCTTAATTGCTTGTTGTAGGAAGCACAATTTGTACAAAAATCAAGTCATTCTCCATTTATCTTGCAGCTACAAATGCAATTGTGATAAATTTTTCAGGTCAATCCTCTTTAAACATAGATGGATCTTCAAATAGTCAAAATTTGGATGTAAGACAATGGGTGAGAAAAATCTTAAGATTATCTGAAACCATGGATAGTAGACAGTATGTCTGGTCCCAACCCAAGATGTATAGTCACATTAGAATATGGGTTCACTATCGGAATGTGGGCAAATCTGATCCCATTCTTATTTTTGCATAGCTTGGGATTTTTTTTTTTACATTTTTAAATAGTTGGGAAAGAAATCAAAAGAATAATATTTCATGATACCTGAAAATTACATTCAATTCAAATTTCAGCATCTTTAAATAAAATTTTATTGAGACAGAGCTGTGCTCATTCACTTATGTAACGTCTGTGACTGATTTTGCCCTGCAACAGCAGAGTAGAGTGGCCACAACAGAGACCACTTGTGGAGCTCTCACAGCTTTACACTGCTGCTCAGAGTGCTACAAATCAGTGACAACATTATAATTCAACAGGGTTTGGAGTGCATAGTATCATGATAGCATGACATTGTAAGAAATTATTGTGTCTATCATGTTAAAACAAGAGAAGAAATGGAACTTCGGATATTGTGCTTTTAAGGCACAAAGAAGTGTGGATTATTTTGTTATCAAATTGAATGACAAATATGATTTCTATTATACAATGACATTATGTTAAAAGAACACAGAATGACAAATATGGTTTCTATTATACAATGACATTATGTTAAAAGAACACAGAAAGCATCAAATTATCACTCTAAGCCCTCACCATGATATTCTTGACTCACATGAAAGCAAGGTTCAGAAAAAATAAAAAAAATTAAAACAATTATCACAGCAGAATTTCTTCACCAAAATTATAAATTAAAGGAAGACTACAATAAATGTAAGTTCCTGAACAGTTCATTTGTTATAAAAGCAAGGGATGACATTAACCACTAGCCAGTGGTGAGTTATTAAAACTCATTTCATTTAACTGGCCAAAAAATATGTCCAGGAAAAAAATGGTTAGATTATTAGTCTTTTGGTGAGGACAGTTACGCAAAGAGTTGACACTGGGAACAACACTGACAGTCAATTAAAAAACAGACAAATGACTTTGCTTTTCCTTGGCACTTGATGAATAGACACATGTTCCCAACGCTGCCCAGTTGTTATTTTAAGAGTCAATGGTGGGTTTGGAGCAAATCAGCCTCCATGAGCAATATTCATAGAACAATTATATGCAAGAATGTTTCCAAAAAAGTTGAGAAACACAAACACATACACAACCTGAAGTGAAGTCTCATGTGTTGCAACTGATAATGATTAAAATGTGTGGTACAGAAAAAGACTTTGTTAAAAATGTTTGCTAGACACATAGGTGTATAAAGATACTCTGTAGAAAATACTTGGATCTCTCCTGTGTTATTGAGCCAGCACTGACAATGGTGACTTGCATTCACTCTTGTAAACTTCTTTTTTTTTTTTACTACTAGGGATTGAACCCAGAGACTCATTATCACTTAGCTACATCCCCAGCCTCTTTTTTAAAAAATATTTTATTTCGAGACAGGGTCTTGTGAAGTTGCTAAGGTTGGCCTCAAACTTGTGGTCCTCCTGCCTCAGCCTCCTGAGTAGCCTGGATTATAGGCATAGGCCACTATGATGGACCCACTTTTGTCTACTTAACCATCATCAGTTTTGTAATTTTTGTCAGAAGTAAAGCTAAATATATCCTGACTTGTCCCACAATATAGCAGTTCTGCAGCTTAACAGTGGTAATATCTTATTATGAACTTTTTAGCTCAGAGCCAACATTTAATTGTTTTACTTCATAAATCTAAGGTATACAATACGATACATACGTATACAGAAATGATTACTAATGGTGAGGAACTTAATATGTCCATCATCTCACAATTGGTTGCTGTTTGTGGGTGGGGGTGGGGGTGGGAGGTGGTAAGAGTACTTGAAATCTATCATCTTAGGAAATTTTCCATATACAATGTAATATTATTAACTACCGTCCTCATCCAGGACCTCAGATTTCTAAATTAGTTCATTTTACCTGATTCAGCTTTGTACCCCTTTGACATACATCCCCCCATTTCCCCCTTCCACTTCACATAACCCACCTCTGGTACCACTCTTTTTTTTTTTAAATACTTTTTTAGTTGTCGATGGACGTTTATTTTATTTATTTATATGTGGTGCTGAGAATCGACCCCAGTGCTTCACGCATACTAGGCTAGTGGTCTGCCACTGAGTCACAACCCCAGCCACTGGTACCACTCTTCTATGTCTATGTATTCAACATTTTTTTTAAATGAGAGAGAGATTCCACATATAAGAGAGAGTATCCAGTTCTCTTCTTTCTGTGTCTGACTTATTTGACTAATACAATGTCCTTCAGGTTCATCCACATTGTCACACATGTAGGATATGCTCTTTTAAAGCTGAACTACACATATACATATATACACACAAAAATTCACATATATACAAAATATATACATGTACTCCTTTATGTGATATTAATTTCTTTATTCAGCCATCTATCAGTAGACATTTGCTTCCACATTCTGCCTATTCTGAATAATGCTGCAATGAACGTGGGAGTGCAGGTCATCTCTTTGAGATGCTGTTTTCGTTTCCTTTGGATATTGACCCTGAAGAGGGATTGCTAGGTTCATTTTTTAATTTTTTCGAAAAAAATCCATACTCTCCTTCCATATCGACTCTACTAATTTATACTCTCACTAGCAGTGTACACAATCGTTGCTTGTTCTCCACACCCTGGCCAGTGCTTGTTCTCTCCTCTTTTATAATAGCCATCCTAACAGGTGTGAGGTAATATCTCATAGTAGTTTTGATTTGCATTTCCCTAATGACTAATGATGTTGAACACCTTTTCATGTACCTCTCTGCCATTTTTATGTCTTCCTCAGAGAAATATCTATTTAGGACTTTTGCACATTTTTTTAATTTGGCTACTTATTTTTTTTTTGCTATTGTTTCCTATATAGTTTGGTTATGAACCCTTGATCAGATATATAATTCACAAAAATTTCTCCCAATCCACAGGTTGCCTTTTCATCCTGTTTCCTTCACTGGACAGAAAGAAGAATTTTAGTTTGATCTAGTCCCACTTATTTATTTTTGTTTTTGTCACCTGTGCTTTCAGTGTCCTATCCAAAATGTCATTGCCAAACCCATTTTAAAGAGATTTTCTCATACTATGATTTCTTTTAGGAGTTTTATGGTTTCAGGCCTTAAGTTCAGATCTTCAATCCATTTTCAGTTGACGTCTGTGTATTGTGTAAGAAAAGGAAGGGTCCAGCTTCATTCTTCTGCATGTGGGATTCCAGTCTTCAGAGCATCAATTATTGATGCAACTGTCCCTCCCTTGAGTGTCTTCCTGCAGGCCTTGTTGACCATGTATACTTGGGCTTATCTGGGGGCTGTCTATTCCATTCTGTTGGTCATTAAGGGTCCGGTTTTACACTATGGTTATACTGTTTTAATCACCTTAGCTTTGTAACATAATTTGGAATCAGGGAGTATATTGTTTGCAATTTAGTTTTCTTTCTCAGTATTAGAGGCTATTTGGGTTCTTTTACGATTTCACAGGAATTTTAGAATCTTTTTTTTTCTAGTTCTGTGATAATTCCTGTTGGAATTTTGATAGGTTACAAATGTGTATTAAATTGAAGCTGTAGATTAGGCAGTATGGACATTTCTAAAAATTTATTCTAATTAGTTACATATGGCAGCATTTTGATACATTGTACACAAATGGAGCACAAGGAGTCATTCCTGACTGTACTGCACATGGTGCAGAGTCACACCAGCAGTGTAATCATAAAGGTGTATAGGGAAATAATGTCCGTCTCATTCCACTCTCCTTCCACTCCCACGGTCCCTCCTCTCCCAACATTCCCTTCTGCATAATCCAAAGTTCCTTCATTCTTCCCTAGCCACCCACCCCCCATTATGGATCAGCATCCTCTTATCAGAGAAAACATTCAGACTTTGTTTTTTTGTGTTTGGCTTACTTCGCTTGGCATGATATTCTCCAGCTCCATCCATTTACCTGAAAATGCCATCATTTCATTCTTAAGGTTGAGTAATATTCCATTGTGTATATGCACCACAATTTCTTTATCCATTCATCTGTTGAAGGGCATGTAGATTGGTTAATATGGACATTTTAACAAAATTGTTTCAATCCATGAACACAGGATATCTTTCCCTTTATTTGTGCCATCCTCATTTTTTCATAAGTAGGTGTTTTATAATTTTCAGTGTGTAATCTTTCACTTCCTTGGATAAATTTATTCCTAAGTATTTAATTCTTTTTGATGCTATCATAAAATAGTATTTCTTTTGCAGATAGGTAACTGGCATACGAGTTGTAAATTTTTAGAATGAGGAGAATCAGTCTCAACCACTACTTCAAACATTAAATGACTTTGAATTTTTTGGAAATGTTTCTTACTGCGACCTAAAAATCACAAGACAAACAACACTCATGTGTGAAACTTACACCGCAGTAATGTCATTTCAACAACTCATGGTGCTTGAATCACAAGAAATGCCAACCTGCCTTAAATACTTCCAGTACCTCCAGAAACTGAAAGAAGAAATCTCATCTCCATTCCCACACAGGTTGGCTTGGATGTGCTTTCCAGAGAGTTCATTAGATCACAGTGTAAGTGCAAAGGAAATTCTCATGTTTGAACATTCACTTAACTGTGCCATTAAGAAGCTTCTACCAGACTTCAGCTGGAAAATATCAGGAAAAAAATCTAATAGAATTCTGTAAATACCTTCAAAGAGATAAACATGCTCAATATAAATTACAGGCACATGGGATTATATCACTATTTGACAGTAGCTATCTATATAAAAAGACAGTTTGAAAGACGAAAGATCAGCATTAACATTTTCAATTTTGATGATAAGGAGCACTAAGTTTGAAATTCAACTAAGTGGGATGCTATCTTTAAAATTTTGTTTAATTCTCAATAGTAGACTGGTATTACAAAAATATAATCTGTTCAAGGATTATTATGACTTAAATTTCATCAATAAAATATTGTAGAATTTTTTCTCTTTTTCTCTAACTATGTAAGATACTCTAATGTCCTCAATTTTGCCTCTTGGCTTGCGAAGCATAAAATACCTACCATCTGACCTTTTACAAAATAAGTTTACCCATTCCGAAGCCAAAAAGTAACTTCTCACCACCAGACCAGCACCATGTAATACAAAGTTGAGCTCCTCACATTCAGAACATTTTACAAATACATTTTAATAACATATTTAGCAAAATAACATGTTTTTACAAAGGTTATAAACAGTGAGTAATATTTTATTTACAAAAGTCTTTTAAAGGTAATTTCTTGATATTCCCATATTTTCCCCACTAAAAGAACAGCCCTGGGTAGGTGGTTGAAGTGAAGAAACAATATCATTCAATCACCTTTCAGACACTGGGAGAGGAAATGAAATAACTCCAATTTTTTAGCAATAATGCAAAGTGCAATTGTTAACCAACCAGATAGATCAAAATAAACAATTTCTTAACATTTTCAGGAAATTTTCAAAACCCAATTCCTTTCTTAACATCTGATCAAAACCCTTAGAAAACCATTCAAACAAATAAAAAACTCTAAAACTTTCACTTTAAAAAAATAAGCTCTTATGTAGAAAATGTCAATACAAATATTTTCCTGCTGGCAAGGAACTGGGTTTGCAGGAGCATACCTAAAATTTCAAGGAATTCCATGGACAGTACTGGTTGTCTTGCAGCAGGTGTTGGGGGAACCAGAGTCCCAGCCTCCAAAACACCTGTTTTGGGGGCACTGAGAGACCTCTCACCTCACTCTCAGGCCTTCTCTGTTGTTTGGTCTCCTATATATTTCTGCCACCCATCCCTTTCTTTAACTGGCCATAAAATCTTCTACAGAAGATTATTTTACCTTGTGCCCCACAACACAGTGCTTAGGGTTTGAAGCATAGCAGATTAGTTCGTACTGGTCACAGGATATGGGGAGATAATTATTTGATTTCCAGTATTGCCAAATTTTATCTAAGTAAGATAAAGTATGTGAGTCAAAGATGTAATTGACTTGGGGAGGAGAATTACTGAGAATCACTGTCATTCTGATAGACAGGGGGCAGACACTAGCCATAGGAGCAATCAGAGCAGACAGATCTCTATTGTTGTGGCTGCTAGAGGAGACACCTGGCCTGTTTGGATGATAATGTGACACCAACTAAACACCCTGCCACATCTCCTCAAGAATAAGCCAATGACTGAGGGTGAAGACTCAGAAGCAGCAAAGTTCTCAATATTTCTAGCCATCTAGACACCTTGGTACCTGGACACTTCTATCTCAACACCAAGGGAGATTTGTCAGGGAAGCTGTTAGTCTATGTTTTTCTTTTTCTCCACACATTGAAGCAGTGGGCTTCTTTCCCTTTTTTGGATGTGTAGACCTTAGACTCTAAAATGAAGTCCTATTTGGTGAAACTACAGAGGTGGCTTACATTTAGTTCAGAAGTTCTCTATTAGTTCAGAAGTTCTCTATAAATCATAAGTACTCTATAAACTCTGGAGCTGTCCATCTTAGACTCTTTGATCCCTCCTTCCATGCATTCCCTTACCAGCATATTCAGCTCCCAGTCCTGCTATCCCAGACCTACTTCAGTCAAGGGGTCTGCCTACTCTATGCTTTCACAAAGGAGGGAAATCACATAATCACCCAAACAAACCAGAGAGCACCACTATGAATGCTTGATCACCAACTGCTACCAAGTACCAGCTGGGTATTCCTTATTAGAAATGCTTGGGACCAGGATTATATCAAATTTCAGAGATTTTAAAAAATTTTTTGACATATTTGCATAGGCATAACAATATATTTTAGGTATAGGACCTAAATCTTAACAAAATATTCATTTATGTTTCATATATACCTGATATACATAGCCTGAAAGTAATTTCATATAATATTTTAAATAATTTTGGACAAGAAACAATAATTCACAATGTAGTGGCACGTCGCCACTTAAAATTTTTCAGGTTTGGAGCATTTGGGATTTAGGATTTGGGGAGTGGTTAAAAATACTTCATCAGTAATGCTAACTTTCCTTGGTCAACTCTCTCTTTCCCTTCCCCAAAGTCATCACTTCACCTCTTCATGATCCCAGTTGCCAACTCATTCTTGGCAGTTGGTCATGGTCCCTACTTCATAGAGATGGAAAGAGTCACACAGAAACTGCTTCCAACACTGTGCCATGGAACCCACATGTGCCTCTCCTCTCCTCTGACCCTCAGTTATAATCAAAGAAGTGCCCTCCACCTGCCTCACCATCTTCCAGACTTCATCTCCTCTTGTCTCCAGGGGAAGCTGATTCTGAATCATCCAGTTTCCTAATGTCACCTACTCCCCTTACTGTGTTCCTAAATCAAAAACAAAACAAAATCCATCTCCCCTTCCCCTGAGAAATCTCCTTGTAAACATTATATTATCCTCTCCATCTCCCCTGCTTCACCCCACCCACACCAACACCACACTGCTCCTGCCATGGCTGCCAGTACTGCGAATGAACACTCCTCAGTTCAGCAGTAGACATGGTGGACCATCCAGGTTCCACTCTCTCCCCTGGGCTTCCACCACAGCACACTCTTTGGGTTTTTCTGGCTGCTTTGCTACTGCTTCTGCAGCAAAGAAGATGTGTGGGGTAGCAAGATGGAGCTGTTAAGAAGCCACATCCAAGAGGCCAGAGTTAGGGAGTCGGCCAATGTTTGGGCTGTGGTCTACATGAACTGAGGTTGACACCACTAATTCCATCACTGCCCAGCTCCCTTCCTTGCTCACCTGCTGCAACAATAGCTCCTCTGCCTTGAGCCGCTCCATAATTTCCTGTTCCTTCCGAGCCAATTCTCTTTCATACTCCAACTCCACCATTTCCTCTTGCCTCTAGCATGGTTAAAAGTGATAGCACATGATTCATTAGAGACCAAACATTTTGTAAGAAAATGATCTTGAAAACTTCACCAACAACAGGAAAAAGGGAAAGCAAATTATAGTCCATCCATTTGGAAGCCATATGGTAATTTGGGGAGATGTGTGTTTTATCTGAACAAAGAGCACAAAATTAAAATTATACATTGAGAATGACCACAGGTATGTAAAAACAAAATCTACAGACAAACCTACCTGTAGAAAAAAGACTACACATAAAAGAAAATACCTAAAAAATGTAAACAGAAATCTTCTTTGGATGGGTGTTTTTTTCCTCCTACTTTTTTACATGTTATTTTTGTGTATACTTTTATACTACATACTATTTTTTATAATAGAAATAATATGTGTGGGAAATAGAAAGTCTGGGATCCACTTTCAGAATATAGTATTCAGTCTTCATTGGATCTAACTGTAGTCCTTCCCTTTTGCCCACGCCAATTTTAAAATTAGCCAATCACATAGATTGTATCCCTGAGTCTTCCAATCAGGGTGAAGGGCAATGCTACATTAGTTGTATAAACCAGTGACTGCCCACCCAGATGCAGTTGCTAGCCGGGTTCCAGTAGCATGCCCTTATGGCAGAAGTAAAGGTTTTCTTTCCCACCCATTTTTGAGCATGTTTTTGATTTCTTATTTATAACACATGGAATCTTTAAAAAAAAAAAGTGGACAAATTGAAACAATTATTTTATGCTTCTTATTTCCTAAAAACTTACCAGCTGTTCCATGGCTAAATTTTCCTTATACTTGTAAATCCACAATGCTAAATATTCTATTGGATCTGTTGGGCGAACTCTTGCCACTTCTGCAAGACCTTGAGTTAGACACGTTCCAAGATGCTTTTGAAGATATGATGACTCCATTTCTAACTCCTAAATAAAAACCTCTAAAAAATAAATGTTTTGCTAAAGTAGTGCAGGTTTTTAGTTATGGTACAATAAGAGTAAAGTCGAAGTCAACAAAGTACTCTACCCTATTACCAGTCATGGGTGGCATAAGCAAGATCTTCTGAAGTCATTACAGTTAAAATAGTTAAAAATCCTGAAGGGTTTTTAAGTTCAGTGCATGAGACAGAAAGGGATACTATCATTATTGACTGCAAGATGACTTTATGCCAAGCAATATGTGATTCATTTAATCCTCACAAACATACCTAAAAAATTGGGTATCATGATTCCCCATTGTGCAGATGAGAAGTCCAGGCACAAAGAGCATGGATGGTTCAGACTGAGGATTTGGTACCCCCTCTTGATTCCAGGGTCCTACCCTAGATTCTACTAAGATGTTCCTCCTAAGCCACGTATACCATCTTTACAAAACATCACAACATTAAAAATCCACCTATTTCCAAGATTAAGAGTATAAAAATTCAGCCTCTAAAGAATAGAATAGTAGGCTCTATTATGGTTTAGATATGAATATCCCCCAAAAGCTGGTGTTTGTGAGACAATGCAAGAATGATCAGAGGTGAAACAATGAGATTATGATTAATCATTGGATTAATCCATGGATTAATCATTGATACTGATTAACTCAGTGGTAACTGGAGGCAATTAGGGTATGACTGGAGGATGTAGGTCACTGGGAGTGTGCTTTTGCAGTTTATATTTTGTCCTTGGTGAGTGGAACACTCTCTCTGCTTCCTGGTTGCCATTTCTTGAGCTGCTTTCCTCTATCACACCCTTCCGCCATGATGTTCTACCTCACCTCAGAGCGACAGAGTTGGCTGACCATAGATTGAACCTCTGAAACCATGAGCCAAAATAAACTTTTCCTCCTCTACTTCATTCATGTTAGGTCCTTTGGTCACAGCAACACAAAGCTGATGAAAACAGGCTCCTCACAATCTGACTCCAAATTTCTTTTCAGATTTGCATTCAGGCAACTCTCCTGCCCCCAGCACACCCTGGGTCCTCACTCCACTGAACATCCTGCCATAGGGTGCTGATCACACCCTGTGCCTTTCCATCACTGTGACTCTTGCACATGAGGATGATCCCTTCCTCTCAACTTGAAGAAAATACCTTTTCACTTGCAGGACATAGATCATTTCTCATTCCCTGAGTTTCCCCTGCAACTCAAGGCAGTTCCTCCTACTCCAAGCAGCTCACACAGCCCTGTCACACTGCCTGAGAGCTACCTCTGGGTGTGTGCACATGTTTGTCCTCCCTCTACAAGACAAGCTCCTCTACGTCCTTGGAGAGTGTTTTAATCACAGGGCTGACACAGCTGTCTCTCCACAGTAGCAAGTGAAATGAGTTTCTCCATTCTCCCAGTTAGCCCCAGGATTTTCATTTATAAAGACAGACAGCAATAATCTTAGATTATTTTAAAATACAGAAAAAAAAATGTGGCTACCACTACATCTCAGGTTCTTTGGGGAAAAGAAAAATCTGATCACCTTCAAATTACCCTTAATATTTTATGACATCTGGGCTCTGCTGAGAATCTCATAAAACTTATTTATTGGACAAATATATACTGAGTACCTATTACATGTCAAATACCACAACAGGTATTAGGAACATAAAAGTGTTATATAAAATTGCCTGAATGTCTGTGACCTTCTGCCACCCATACATTGAAATCCTGACCCACAATGTGATGTGTCAGGAGGTGGGGGTTTTGGGAAGCAATAATGTCATGAGGGTGAAACCCTCATCCACAGAATTAGTGCCCGAATAGGAAGATACAGGAGCTTGCTCTGCTCTATGCTCTCTTCCAGGTAAAAATACAGTAAGTCATCAGTCATGTGGGTCTTGGAAGTGGGTCTTGTCCAGATGCTAGAAATACCAGTGACCTGAACTTCCCAGACTCAAGAACCCTGAGAAGCAAATGTGTGCTGTTTAAGCCACTCAGTCTATTGTAACACAGTAGAGCAGCCTGAACTGAATCAGACCAGTCTCTGCCTTCATGGAGCTTTCAGATGAGTGGGGAAGACCAATGCTAACCACATATTCAAATCAATAAGAGTAAAATTAAAATACAAATGAGTGCTGTGAAGAGCAAACAATCAGGGAATCTGACCAAGTCAAAGAAATCAAGGAAAGCTTCTCTTAGGGGGCGACATCTGAGCTAACATCAGATTTACAGAAGGGACAATGAAATTCACAAGGTTCAAAGAGAAGGAAGAGCCTTGGAAATGACAACGGACAGAATACCAGTGTGCCTGGATCCGTCCCTGGACAATTGCACCTAACACTGACATTCTGAGGTTCATCCATAGGCCTCAGTAGTTTTCTTCTGTCATGAGATGCTGGTGCGAGAGCAAAACACAACCCTATGGAGGGACCAGGCAAAACCTAGAAAATGGTATGTGTTTGACCCACCAATCTCACTTCTTGAATCCTATCTCAATAATACAGTTGCAAAAATATAAAATAGCATATATACATAGCTATGTGCACTATTTACCAAGGTCAAACTGGAACACCATTCAGATGTTCATAAAATAGGGGTCAATGAGATACAACACCCTGGGTACTTGTGCAGACATAAAAGGGAAGGAGGACACTCTCTAAAAGAGGAAGATTCCCTAGGGCGCAGATTGAAGTGAAAAAAGCAAGGTGAAGAAATAACACATGCCATCTTTTGCATTAGCAATGAGCAGTGGGGAAAGGAATGTGAATGTGCATATGCATAAATGTAGTCCTAAAAACTCAAAACTGAGAACAGAAAGTTGGCTCAAAAATGAGGACTGGGATTGTAGCTCAGGGGTTGAGTGCTTGCCTAGCACATGGGATGCAGCCAATTTGAGCCTCAGCACCACAGAAACATAAATAAAATAAAGGTATTGTGTCCATGTACAACTAAAAACATTTTTTTTAAATGAACCTAATTTCCTATCAAGTTGGCATTAGTATCCTATTCACACGGAGAAAAGCATTATTACCACTGACTTTGGAACACAGTCTTCACTGAGCTTCTTCAATGGAATCCACTCAAAAAACAATACTACACAGACATCTCATGTCATTTGAAGTGAGTGATGTGAAAAAGGAAAGGGAGTCCTGCTGCTGCTCTGGAAGGATAAAATGTGGGAAGGGGACCATGTCATTAGGGAGAAATCTCTGGAATAAGAGTAGGCCAAGTGCAGCATCTGTCTGGAATTGCTGGGAGTTGCATAGTCTTATCAGTGGGATCTGAGGGATGCTTGTTGGTCCTCTCATTTAACATCTGGACCAATGAACTACAATAGTACCCATCTCTCCTGCACTAAGTAATGTTTTGTTGTTGTTGTTGTTGTTGTTTTAATATGCACCAGTAGGGACCTAGGGTACTAAAGCCCCTTACTACAGAAAGAAATGCCTCTGGCCTGAAGAAGCTGCTGTAGCCATCGAGGCAGATTCCCTGACTAGCCTAGGAGAAAGCTGGGCCCATGAATAAGAAGGGAGTACTAAAGTTAAATAAAAACAGAGCAGGTTCACTTAAATTTGAACTTCAGACAAACAATAACTTTTATACCATTTATCTGAAATTCAAATTTACATAGGCTTGCAGTATTTTATCTGGCAACCATCAACCTGCAGCGTTTAGGTCAGTTTTCTTATCCGGGTCGGCAGAAGGGTGTTTTCCCAGCCCCCAGGGATCCTGGGAAACGGGAAGGAGAGGGTGAGGGGAAGAGGAGGAGGAGGAGAAAAAGAACGAGGTGGGGAAAAGGAGGAGGAAACGGAAGAGAAGGGGACCTAGAGGGAGGAGAAAGAGGAGCAGGGACGGGGAGGAGAGCGGAGATGGGAAGGAGGAGGAGCGGGCCCGCTGAGTGGCGACCCACGGAACTCCCAGGAGCGACCCAACTCTCCTTCGGCCTTGGGGGTGAGACCTATGCAGCTCTCGAAGTCCAGCCGTGAGAACCGCCCCTGCTAGGCCGGAGGAACCGTTCTGAAACAGGGCTCCTCCCTTCTTGGTGCGCACACTCGACGCATGCGCCTTTCCCAATCTGCAAGTCGCGTCCCGATGCTAGGCAACGAGTGCGCCCCTCCAAGGGCCAGAGGGGGAGTCCGCCGGGGCAGGGGCGCGCGGAACGGTGAGCTGAGCGTGCGCCGCGGGGGACGGAGCGGGAACGCGCGCCCGAGGGAAGGGGGAGCGCGCGCAGGACTTGGGGCGAGCAAAAGGGAGAGGCGAGGAGGCTTGTCACGCAAAAGGTGGGAGCAGGCGCTCGCGGAAAAGAGCCATCGGACCTGGCGGATGAGCCGGCTCCATGTGGGAAAGGTGAAGGGCAGCGGACTTTCCGGAAGGAGCCTTGAGGGGCTGCCTGTCCTAAAGGCAGGAGACCCCAGCCCAGGGTACACTCGTTGCATGCTCCGTGGTCTGGCAGTGTCACGACTTGGCATCTTTGTACTTGCTGGTGACTTCCTAGCAATTGCACTCTTCCCAGGCCCAGTCGTGTGTGCAGAATACTCTGCTAGCATTTCCCACGTCTGTTTTTGTTTGTTTGGTCTTTTTTGTTTTGTTTTGTTTTTTGTTTTTTGCGATACTGGGGATCGAACCCAGGAGCACTTTACCACTGACCTACATCCCCAGCCCTTTTTATTTTTTGAGACAGGATCTCGCTAAGTTGTCCAGGCTAGCCTCCAACTTGTGATCCTCCTGCCTCAACCTCCGTAGAGTCTCAGAGTTTACAGGCATGAACCACCAGGCCAACTTCCCAGGTTCTGTTTTAATTTATGACTGCAGCATTACCTGGTAGGACAGGTGTCAATAAAAGCTGGTTGAGTAGTAGTGCCAGAGTGGGAAGCGGGAGCTCTAATCTGGGCCCCACGCATCAGAGCTGTCACTAAGTCAAGACATATTTACTGAGCACCCACTGTGTGCCAAGCACAGGGGATAAGTCCTCCCGGTAGGGTCGTCACACCTAAGCAGTATGGCAGCCACCCAATGACCAGGGAATGGAGTGTCATCCTGGGAATGCAGAGTTGATGACTCTGCCTCCTGGGAAGGACAGTTCTGCAGTGACAAGGTGGATCTGTAGGTACAAATCACTTGGGGATTCTGTTAAAATGAAGATTCTAAATCTGTAGGTCTGGGGTGGGACCTGAGAATCTACATTTCCACAGCCCTCAGGTGATAGAATCCTGCTGGTCATTTGCCCTCAAATCACACTGAGTGAAAGGGATACAGAAGATTGTTTATCCTCATTCATTGGTTAGTTGGGCCACAGATTGGCAGAAAGACACACTACCCACCCCCACTTTCCATTCTCCACCCCTACCCCAAACTTAGTGACTTTAAACACACATTTGTTTTTTTGGTTATTGAGGTCAGAAATCCAAAATGAGTCTTAGGGCTGAAAGCAAAGTGTTGGCACGGTTCTGAAGGCTCTGAGAGAGACTCCATTCTTGCCTTTCCTGTTTCTAGGGGCTGCCCTTGGCTCCTGGCTCTGATAACATCACCTCTTTTCCCTCTGCTCTCTTACCACATTGCCCTCCCTGTCTGACCTTTTTGATCTGTCTTATAAAGATCCTTGTGATTACATTACACTGACTTGGATAATCTATTTCCCATCTCAAGATGCTTAATTTAATTTTCCAAAGTTCCTTTTGCCATATAAGGTAACATATTCACAGGTTTCAGGTATTAGGACACAGAGAACTTTGGGAGTCATTATTCACTCAAATTTTAATTATTCATAAGACAATTAATAAATTCTGTATAATCTACAGTTTGCATTTAATTTATTCTTTTTCCCAAGAGTTTCTTTTACAGTTATTTTTTCTGGTCTTGACCCAACCTGGAATCATGTGTTACATTTTTGTTTTGTTTTGTTTTGTTTTTTTGGTGATTCTGGGGATTGAACCCAGGACCTTGTGCATGCTAGGCAAGCACTCTACCAACTGAGCTCTATCCCCAGCCCCCTACACGTAGGTTTTATGGCAGTTTAGTTCCCTTTGATCTTTATTGGTTCCCTATCTTTATTTTTTCATGACCTTGACATTTTGAAGAGTACAGTCCAGTTGTAGATTGTTTCTCAATTTGCTTTGCTTAATGTTTCTTTCAGTTGGATTTAATTTTACATTTGGATGGACTCCACAGAAATGTATCATGTTCCATAGGAAGGGTATCCCATCAGGAGACATGTGATATCTTTGTTCATTTACTGGTGATACTCAGTTTGATCACTTGGTTAAGGTTGTATTGGCCAGATTGCACTACTGTAAAATTTGTCTATTTCCCTTTGGAAAAATTAATGCATCATTTGTGGAAAGAAACTTTGAGGCCATGTAAATATCCTGTTCCTTATCAAATATTCATTTACCTGATCAGGCAAGATGGTGCATGGCTATTATCTCAGTAACTCAGGAGGCTCAGGGACCAGGATTACAAGTATGAGGCCATCCTCAGCAACTTAGTGAGCCCCTCAGCAACATAGGGAGACCCTGTCTCAAAATAAAAAGGGATGGGAATGTAGCTCAATGGTAGAGTGCCCCTGGGTTCAATGCCCAGTACAAAAAAAATTAAATAAACCAATATTCATTCATGATATGTTTTAGCACTCATGGATGATTCCAGCTTGATTCAGTTATACTATGATGGTTATAAAATAGCAATTTTGAAAATTCCATTATTCTTTCCACATATTTAGTCATCATTCTACTCTGGGGAGGAACTTAGTTTTTTTTCCCCTGTTCATCTACATTTGTTCTCATATGGACTCATGAATACTTTTTTATTCTGAGTTATAATTTGTGGAACTTATCAGAATTAAAATACAGCTACTTGTGCTAAGTCCAAGAAACAAACAAACAATAAATCAGGCTCAGGGCTGTGAAGGATGGGGTCTCATGCATGTGTGCCTGATAATAGGAACTATGGCAAAAGAGCACCAGAACCAGAGCCTTGCACAGACCCCTGGGCAACAGAGAACACTCTGCAGGGACGTCTGCCCTGCAAGGGTCTGATCTTGGACTGACACCACCCTTGCTATGGATTCTTCATGGCCAAGGATTTTTGTTTCAAATATCTGATACAGTGCTCCTCTTTGTGCCTTTGCAAACCTCCTCTGGGGCCAGGTGATGTGGTGCAGGCCTGTAATCCCAGCGACTTGGGAGGCTGAAACAGGAGGATGGCAAATTCAAGACCAGGTTGGGCAATATAGAGACCCTGTCTCAAAGTGAAAAGTAAAAGGGGATGCAGCCCCGTGGCAGAGCACCCGGGGTTTAATCCTTGGTACCTCAAATTGCAACCGCCAACTCCCCAGGCTCAGCTCCTGTGACTGCGAGGTTGGCAGGAGCGTGTGTTTTCTGTGGCAGTGCTACTCCTGTGTCACCTCAGTTTTTGCAGAATCTGTGTTATTGAGATTGACGAATCCATTACAGTCATTATTTATTTTAGTGGCCGACTTGTGCCATAGTTGGTAGCAGGAGCCACTTGAACATGGCTCCAGAGTCCCCAGCCTTTTAGTTCCTCAGAATTCCCTTACTCTGGGGCACAGCGAATGATCCAGGCACTTGGGGCCTTTCCTGCGCCAGGCTTGGAGCCGTTTCTCCGGGTGCTCGGACTCCTTTCTTGTGTTGAGGGATGTTTGAAAACAAGTCCCCGAGCTCAGGGCTCTCCTTGCTGCTCAAGCACTTGGCTTCCAGGCCCTGTAGCTTCAAGAGCTGGGCAACACATGCTTTTCCTTTCTAGCTCCTTGTCTGTCTGTCTGTCTACCTGTCTTTCCTTCCTTGAACTGAAAAATGGAGGGAAAGGGTTACAGGGAGGAACAAACTAAAAAACACCTCCAGAGATCGTGAAGGCTGGATCTGAGCCTCGGTCATTCCCTGAGTTCTTCTGGAGTTTAAATATGTAAATTTCAGGACTACAGAGTTGGTCAGGGAGCCAGGTGCCAGGCTGTCCCCCGGCACAACCTTCTACTGTAAGAGCTAACCTTTAGTAAATCCTAACGTGCAGCAGGCCCAGGGCCTCTCAGGCGTTTGTTACCTCTACTAATCCTCTGTTCATTACGAAGTGCATGCTTCAGTTATTTCTGTTCTACAGATGAGGAAACCAAGGCTCAGAGAGATGGAGCAACTTTCTGATGATCACACAGCTGAAAGTGGCAGCACCGGGACTGGAACTTGGTCCCTCTGAGCCCAGAGCCTGTGTTCCTCCTGCTCTGATTCATGGCCACTCCCCGTGGAACAAGGAGCTCAAGTCACATTCCCTCCTGCTGGTGAAATCAGATTAACAGTAAATATGGGGGCACCAGCCAGCCTGAGGCGGTTTCTGCTTATGGACTGGAGAGTGGAACAGTGTCAGCAGTGGCTTCAGGGCCAGCACTTCCCCTTCCACTCCTCCCCAGGGCGATTCTGTGGTCCTTTGTGAAGGAAAGGAGCCCATCTTATCTAGGTCATAGACTGTCCTTCTGACCTCACAATAGCTCACCTTTCCAGGTGCTCAGAGCTCCTCCCAGGGACCTCCTA
>JAJEJO010002301.1:178392-205529 GCA_020662805.1 Glaucomys volans | reverse complement strand
TGGCAAGGGTTCGGCCCAGTGACCCAATAGAGTATCTGGCTCACTGGCTTTATCATTACAGGAAAATAGCTCTAGCAGATGAAAAGGTGTGTGTGTGTGCAGGTGTGTCCAGGGAGGGATCAGCATCTCAGAGGGGCTGGGATCCAAAGCAGGGTCCTGGAGCTGGCCAGGGGGGTTTCTTGGTTCATCCCCCTTCCCAGGATTACTTAGGTCCAAGTAGAGAGTTTGCAGCTAGAGTGGGAGTCCAAGTCAGGGGTTGTAGAGTTGGTGGGTTTGGAGCTGCCAGCAGGC
Source organism: Glaucomys volans (assembly GCA_020662805.1). Classification (NCBI taxonomy): domain Eukaryota; kingdom Metazoa; phylum Chordata; class Mammalia; order Rodentia; family Sciuridae; genus Glaucomys; species Glaucomys volans. Next base: position 205,238 of record JAJEJO010002301.1, on the reverse strand, counting down.
TAAAGCTAGTTACAGGAAGAAACTCCATAGGCTTAAAGGGCCTGGGGTCCAGGTCTATCCCCAGGGAGGACGGGCCTGTTTATAAGACCTCCTGGTGCTGACCTGACTTGAACCTGTGATGTCACCCCAGAAAAGGCAAGAACAGATCCAGCTGAAGGAGGAATTTGATAATAACCTCCAGGAAATGGAAATGGCACAAATGATGAAGCAAGAAGAGCTTCAGATTCAACAGAAGTGTGAAGAGTGTCAACAGGTAGGAAGGAGGAACTCGGCACTGGGCCCATTCCCATCCCCAGTGATGGACACTGTGTGGAGCCCACTAGGGCTCCCTTAGCCGACTTTCCCTCCATTGTCACACATTTATGTATGAACCAGTTCTTGTTGATGAAAAAAGGAAATGTTGAAAGGAAAATTCATGTTAGATTCAGGAAATACCACTAATGTTACTGGCTTACAAATCTAGATTTTTTAAAACAGTCTATTTACCTGGAACAAATTTTTTTTTTCATGTGATCCTTTGAACACTTTTTCAAAAACCATTCAATATTTTTCAGAAACCAAACATGGGTGTTATCAGTGCATACTTAATGCTTGTGATAATATCAATGATTTGGCATTTTATTATTATATTCTCTTTATGTGTCAAGCCTCTGGTGCCTCCTCTTTGGTGCTGTAATGATGAATATAAATTCTTAGTTCAGAATAGTTGGAAACAACTCTTCATTTGTCACTCTGACAATCGAATCTTTTATTTCCCACATTTTTTTTTTTTACAATTTCCTAAAAAATGTCTCCTGCCATTTTATGCTTTCTACGAATTGCCTGTAGGAATGGCTGGACAGAGGGTTCAGTTAATGGGGATGGCAGGCTTGCGATCTGAACTCTTCTTCAACTCTCACCACGTGCTGTGCATCAGTCTTTGTCCTGTTCAAGCCACTAACTTTTGCTGGTTCCAAAGCCAACTTTGAAAACGTGAAAATATTAAGCTTATTTTTGTTTGTAATAATATGCTCTGCATCCTCATAAACAATCAATACATTTATTTTTAAGGCTGAACGGGTGTAAATTAATAAAAAGGAAGATGGTTTTGTGCTATGTTTTTGACGTGGTCTGAGGAGCTCTCCCGCAGGACAGGTTCATGCTTGGAGCAGTTGCTGGGTGACAGATGTCACCATCACCTTACTGACCACCCACCCGTTTTCTAACACCACGTTTTGCTGCTAATAAAAATAAAACTACATGATAGTGGACTCCCTAGTCTGCACCCTTGTCTTATGGCAGCTCTGTTAAAGATTACCTTCTTGCTCCAGTGTTTTGAATTGTCCCTTGTGTTGCACTCGGGATGTTTTGCGCACCGCAGCAGTGTTCCTCAGCAAGATTTTGAGAAGCAATGTGTTTGCCCTTCTTTTGCCCAGTGTGAGATGAAGGGAATTGTAAGGGAAGGTGGGAAATGAGAGACAAGGCCTGGGCTATGTGTAAGTTTTAGGGAAGAGGTCAAGTTGTGGTTATAGAAATTGATTCCACTTGTTAGCAGGGAATAAACAGAACTGTAGGGGGACCTAAAATAAGGCTGAAAGTATCACCTACCTGGCAAGGGAGAGCCGCATCATTCGGGTCTGAGTTCATTTCCAAGTAGAAGTTGAAAGGGTGAGATAAAAAGCAAAAAGGTAGGAGTACACCAAGGAAAATAAGATGCCAGGTTCTGGTTCCCAATTGGCTTGAGGTGGATTATGAACTGTCCCTTGCTATTGGCTACGTGCAATCTCTAGTGCTGGGAAATCTGGCTTCAATCAGGCCCAGAAGGGATTACATGAAATTTCAGCAGGTCTGCTGATTTACCTGATTGGCTTGTATGCACAAACTCAAAGCTTTGCCTGATTTTTATCCCCTTAATCCTTTAAAAAGATCTTTGCTTATGTCTTAGCAAGACTTTGTTATTTGTTTCTTGATTACCCCAGAATACTAGTCTAGTGGAAGAGTAGCAACAGTGCTCGGTGTAGTAGAGGTCATTTTCAATTGTAGGAATCAAGAAGAGCTCCATAGTGTGGCTAGCATTAGAGTCCACATAGAGAGCCAGGGAGGTTTGACTTGTATTGGTTTCTCTTCACTAAGCAGAGGAGCTTTGAGAACATAAACCTTAATTTTGTTTCTAGAAAGCAATTCGTATTGTTTTTAAAGATCTGAATCATACACTTTTTAAGAATACATTTTCATAAAAATCAATGCAGGTATTTGCTGCATAGACTCAACACTTTGAATGTAGAGGGTCTTAGAAGGGTTTTAAAGATCATGTGGCCAAGTGCTTCATCCAGAGCTCTCTGCAGTGTCCCTTAGGGGCCACTGTAGGATGAACCTCTGGGACTTCTAGGTAAAGATGGGGTATAGGTTGCCCATGTGGCTCAGGTTCCAAGGACTCCTACCTTAGCCAGAGACTGCAACCAAAGGACATTAGACACTTGACATTGTTTCATAGGTCTCTGAGGGTACTGCTCATTTTTTCAATCTTTTCCCCTCTGTGCTTCAGTTTGGCCAATTTCTATTGATCTGCCTTCAAGTTTGTTGACACTCTCTTTTGCAATGTCCAATATCCTACATTAGGATTTCTCTGAATTTTTTGTAAATTTCAGATATTATACTTTTCAGTCCTCTGCCTTTTTTTTTTTTTTTTTTTGTAGTACTGGATGGGGATTGAACCCAGACATGCTAGGCAAGTGCTCTACCACTGAACAATATCCGCATCCCTTTTTGACATTTTATTTTAAGAGTCTCGCTAAGTTGCCCAAACTGGTCTCAAACTTGCAATTCTCCTGCCTCAGTCTCCTGAGTAGTTGGGATTATACAGATGTGTGCCACCACACCCAGCTTAGTTCACTTTTTAAAATAATTTCCATTTTCTTTGCTGATATACTCTTTCACACAATATGTTCATTTTCCCCTTAAATTTTTGAAACTCTTTAATAGTTGTTTTAAGTCCTTGTCTGCTAATTCTGTTATTTACGTCCTGGGATCTCCTGCTATTGAATACGTTTCCTCTAGATTGTGGTTCATGTTTTCCTACTTCTTCATGTGTCTAGTAATTTTTCTCATATACTGAACCTTGTAGATGGTATTTTCTACCATGGAACCTAGACCATGTTGTTTTTCCTTTCAAAGGAGTTGAGTTTTGTTCTGGAGGCAGTTAGACCATTGGCAAGTCACTTGATCCTAGCAGATTTGATTATATGCTTTGCTATGGCAGGTGTATTTCAGTTTTGTTCTTATTCTTAGGCATGAAAATAGCAGCATTATGTTCCTGCCATTCTTTCTTTTTTCATATTTGAGATTTTATTGGCTTTATTTTATTGAGAATCAGTTCACAGACATTTCACTTTGTACACAATTCTTAACACATGTACCGGAAAACTAAAAAGCCTCATACTCTGATTTTCAGTTATTCCAGTGACTTTCCAGCTTTGAATCTGGAGGCAAATTTTTCTTAATAGAATATCAAGTATCAGTATCTTTGAATGCTGTTGTTATTTAGGTCCCACTAACTCAAAACTTTGTCATACATACTACATACTCAAACTTTCAATCTTTCACAGCACATTAAAAATATTAGGAAAACTAAGACTTCCACGACCAAAGGTGTTACAGAGTACACACGATTCTGACAGCAATGATCCAGTAGTGGTCTTCTTCAGGAAACAATTCTACGAAAAAACACAGGAATAGAAGTAATTTAAAATATTCAAGACATTAAATGCAAGGCTGTGACTCCAAACTGCCATTTAATATGCTTTGTATTGTAGTATATAAAATTAACCCCACCTATGAAATGTTAAGCTGACATCCAAAACAGTCCGAGCCTCCCATATTTCAATATCCCACTATTTTCTGGTTGTACCCAAAAATAAACAACCAGCAAAAGATTTCATGTCTAAAAAAAAATCATTTTTAAAAAAAATGGGATGAGGTGGGATTCCCTCCTTTTAAAAAATGTTTCTAGAGCTACTAAAAATACTTAAATTTACAAAATAGTTGATAAAAATATTCCTCTGGATTGTACAAGAAGGGAAACGGGACCACTGATAAGACATGCTACATGATTGATCAGACTTGGTTTCTTTCTCTTCTGATTCATCAGAGGCTGGACTCTCCTCGTTTTTAGTTTCTCCATTTTCGGCATGTAAACCTTCTTTTTCCTTGGTTAGCCACTTCAGCCTGTTTTCCCTTTGCTCCTCTTTTCCCTTTTGTTTGAACTTTTTTGTCTGAAGACTTATCCTTGCCCGCCGCCTTCCTGGGCTTGGTGTCCACCTTGACAAGAGCAGGCTAAGCCGACAGGCGGACCGACCTCCGCTTTGCTCCTCCCTGGATGCCTTGGACCAAGCTGACCTTCCTCTTGGGCATTCTGGCCGGGCACATGCAGATGCTGCGTACCACGATGCATGGGAGCCTTCGGAAGCTGTGGTGCCTGGCCTCTGTGGCTGCTCCCACCACCCAAGCTGCTGCATGTTCCTGCCATTCTTGAGAGTGTTTCCAGAGTGTGTTTAGCCTCTTCTAATGTATTAGTCTGCTTTTTTTCACTTTGACCAAAATACCCAACTAACTTAGGGAAGGAAAAGTTTATTTGGGGCTCATGGTTTCTGACATCTCAGTCCATGGTCTGCCCAGGCCATTGTTCTGGAGCTGAGGTGAAGCAGAACATCATGGAGAAGGGTGTGGTGGGGGAAATCTACTGGGCTTATGGCAGCTAGAAAGCAGAGAGAGTGTGAAGAATCAGGGACAAAATACAGAATCCCCAAGGCATGTCCCCAGTAACCCATCTCCTCCAGCCTTACCCCACTTGCCTACAGTCACCACCCAGTAAGTAGTCCATTCAAATGATTAATACATCAAATTCAATTACTGCACTAATGAGGTCACAGCCCTCACGATCCAACTGCTTCTTAAAAGTGCCACTCTGAGCCTTGCCACATTGGGGACCATGCTTTAACATGAACTTTTGGAGAAACAGTCCTAATTCAGACCATAACAACTAATATTTTTGCTTTTTTGTTTTCTATTTAGAAAGTGATTTCCCCGATTGTTTCCAAAAAGAAAGTAGCATTCATGCAGGAAGACAGACAATCCTTTGAGGAGGAGGCCTTGGAGCAGGATACTGACAGTATGATTCTGGATACTGACAATATGATTACATCAACGTCTCAACAGAGTCCCCCTTCAGAGCATGCTTATGAGTTCGACCTTAACTTGGAATCCCCATAAGAAACAAATCACCAGGAGGCTTTTCATTGTGAAGTTGCTGATTAAAATGCCTCCTGGCTCTAAATCTTCTTAAATTATCAGAATGGGAAGAATTTGAATGACCTTTTCCCCAACAGTGCAATCCAAAAAAATAGCCCTGCAAGTAGAGCTCTCACCAACCACAGTTGGAGGGTCTCTGAAAGGAGGGATCTGCAGGGCCTCTCCAGCCTAGATAGGCAACTAGCCATGAAAACCTTCATCATGTGGAAATCAACTCAGAATAAAGATTTCAAAATAAGGAATGGAACTATTGAGTCTTTTTCCTCTTGTTTTATCATTTATTTGGAGACTGCCCAGTGAAAGCATGTCATCTTCTATGCACATGTCAACTTTAGCTGTACTTTGCAGTCAGGTCTCCCAGAATATTTACACATGCCCTGGAGTCTACCTGTCATTAATAACAGGTATTTTTCTCAACTGCTTTCTCATGTTTTCCAACTTTTTATTGAGATAAATCACATAGAACATAAAATTTACTATGATAACCATTCCTGAGTGGACAGTTCAGTGGTATTAAGTATATTTATATTATTAGGTAACCATCACCACCAATCAGCACTGAGACTCCTTTCATAATGAAAACCTAAGACTCTATGCCCATTACCCCAGCCCCCAGAAGCCACCATTCCACTTTGTGTTTCTTTGATTTTGACTATTCTAAATACTTCATCTGAGTCATACAGTATTTGTCTTTTTGTGGCAGATTTGGTTCATTTAGCATATGTTTCTCAAGGTTCATCCAAGTATGATGTATCAGAATTTCCTTCCTTTTTAAGGCTGAATACAATTTCACCCTATTTGTGGAATGCATAGAATACCAGCATTTCTGCATTTAACACCACATTGTGGTATCTTGTGTGATGTAAGAAATAATTAAGGATGATGACATGATCCTATATTTAGAGGATCCAAAAAACTCCACCAGGAAACTTTTAGACCTAATTAATGAATTTAGCAAAATAGCAGGATATAAAATAAACACACATAAATCAAATGCATTTATCTACATAAGCAATGAATCATCTGAAAGTGAATTGAGGAAAACAACTCCGTTCAAACAAAAGACCCAGAATAGCCAAAACAATCCTGGGCAGGAAGAATGATGCAGGAGGTATCACAATACCAGACCTTAAATTCTACTATAGAGCAATAGTGATAAAAACAGCATGGTATTGGCACCAAGATAGACAGATAGACCAATGGTACAGAATAGAGGACCCAGAGACAAACCCACATAAGTACAGTTATCTCAGGCAAAGGTGCCAAAAACATACAGTGGAGAAAAGATAGCCTCTTCAACAAATGGTGCTGGCAAAACTGGAAATCCATATGCAATAAAATGAAATTAAACCCCTATCTCTCACCCTGTACAAAACTCGACTCAAAATGGATCAAGGATCTAGGAATTCGACCTGAGACTCTTCACCAAATAGAAGAAATAGTAGGCCCGAATCTTCTTCATATTGGTTTAGGACCAGACTTTCTCAACAAGACCACCAGAGAGCAAGAAATAAAAGGAAGAATCAATAAATGGGACGAGTGCAAACTAAAAAGCTTTCCCTCAGCAAAAGAAACAATCAAGAACGTGAAAAGAGAGCCTACAGAGTGGGAAAAAATCTTTTCCACACACACTTCAGACAGAGCACTGATCCCAAAATTTATAAAGAACTTACAAAACTGTACACCAAAAATGCAAAGAGCCCAATCAATAAGTGGGTAAGGAACTGGCCAGAGGATATACAGGCTATTAACAAATATATGAAAAAGTGCTCATCATCTCTAGTAATTAGAGAAATGCAAATTAAAACTACCCTAAGATTTCATCTAACTCCAATTAGAATGGCTATTATCAGGACTATAAGCAATAACAAGTGTTGGCGTGGATGTGGGGGAAAAGGCACACTTATACATTGCTGGTGGAGTTGCAAATTGGTGCAGCCACTCTGGAAAGCAGTATGGAGATTCCTCAAAAAACTTGGAATGGATCCACCATTTGACCCAGCTATCCCACTCCTCGGTTTATACCCAAAGGTCTTAAAATCAGCAAAGTATAGGGATGCAGCCACATCTATGTTCATAGCTGCTCAATTCACAATAGCTAGATTGTGGAACCAATCTAGATGCCCGTCAATTGAAGAATGGATAAAGAAACTGTGGTATATATACACAATGGAATATTACTCAGCCATAAAGAAGAATAAAATTATGGCATTTGCTGGTAAGTGGGTGGAGTTGGAGAATATCATGCTAAGTGAAATAAGCCAAGCCCAAAAAACCAAAGGCCGAATGTTTTCTCTGATCAGTGGATGCTGATACCTAACAGGGGTGGGGTAGGGAGGGTGGGGGGTGCCAGGGGTTATGGGGAGGATAGGAAAGAATGGAGGAAGTATGGATGGTGTGGAGGAAAATGGGACGGGAGGGGATGGGGACAGGAAAAATAGTAGACTGAGACAGACAGTACTACCCTATGTAAATGTAAGATTATATGAACTGTGTGAATAAAAAATAAATTTAAAAAAAAAGAAATAATTAAGAAGGAAACTGAAGGGCATTTGATCCCTGAAAGGGTAAATAGGACCAGTGTGGGAAATCCAAGATGGCTGCCAGGCTTCTGGCTTGAGTCCCAGGGGTGGATGGCGGTGGCTTTTCCTACTGTAAAGGACACAAGAGGAAGAGCAAGTGAGGGCACGCTGGGTATGTAGAACCTACGAGGGAGACAGGCAGGGGGATGCCACAGAAGGGGCATCCCTGAGCCACTGCCCCACTCAAGCTTCAAGAAAGACCAAAGGCCTCCAGCCCAGTTGTGACTTTTCCGTAAGATCCCAGAGCAGGGGTTGGAATTTGCTGTTCATCATCTGAAGGGGCCTCAGGAGTTCTTCATTTCAACGCCGTGAATGACAGTGTTCATTTCTAAATGTAAGAATTTTAAATACCTGATATTCTGTAAGAAATACTCTCCTGACATTAGGAGATGATAATGCTTGGCTTAGAAGGGTGTCTTATGGATTTCTTCTATTCCAGAAGCAAGTTTACCTTCTTAGCTATATTTTAAAACCCATCATAAAGTAGGTGTTGCTCGGCAGTAGCACCTGGAGTTAGAATACTATTATGAATATTCCTTAGAATTATTTTCAGACTTTGCTTCCCACAAGACAGCAGGCTGGCTGTGGAACTGACCTTCACTGCCCACAGGACGTGTTAATTCCTCCAGTTCTACAAGAACCCAGGATGCTTCAGTCCATCCAGGACTTATCAGGACAGACCCCTGAACTTAGAATCCCTTCTGCCTTTCTGAGAACACTTTAGCTGAAACTGTGAAACATGATCATCATGTTTTCTTTAAAAACTATAAATAAATTATACATGAAATACAAAAAGGACTTGGAGTCCCAACAATGTGGTAGGTAATGTCAATGGAACTGTGGACTGTTTTAAAAAACAACTAAATATCATTGTGACACTACTCTCCTCTTCCATTTTTCCAAGTGATCCGAGCATAAGTTTATTTAGCTGGTGTGTTGTATTGATGAGCTCAGTCATATTATTAATTCTTATATGGAACACAAACCAGCCAACTCAATGGGGACCTGAGGCATACAGCATACAGGCCAGACAGGGAAACCTCATTACCCAAGAGCCAGTTAAGTGATAGAGGAATAAAAGTTGAGTGTCATTAAGTTAGGATCATCTTAATTTTGTGTTTTGTGTTTAGTGAATAGGAAAGAAAATGCCTGAGTCATTTTCATTAGTGATTTACTACAGAAGTGAATAGGATCAACCAGGGCCCCTCCAGACACTCCTCCCATCCTATGAAGACCCTCTGCTCCTATAGTTTCTTATCCAGTTACTTCTGGGCATAGCAACAGAGAAAAGACTAAGGGTCCTCTGTCCTACATCTTGACATGGAAGACTGAATGTATTAGTTTTCTATTGCTGAAACAAATTACCACAAACTGGCAGTTTAAAACAAACACCTATCTATCACAGTTGCATGGGTCAGAGGTCCAGGCATGATTCACTGGGTTTTCTGTTCACAGCTTCAGGGTAAAATCAAGATGTTGGTCATAGCATAACATCAGATAAGATGTTATCTGAGGCTCAAGATTCCCTTTCCAGTTCATTAGTTGTTAGCAGAATTTAGTTTCTTGCAGTTGTAGGACTGGGGACCCCTCTTTCTTGCTGGCTTGCAGTGGAGAGCCAATCTCAGCTGGTAGAGGCCATTCCCCATAATGTGACCCTATCCCCAACACGCTGTTTGCACCTTCAAGACCAAAAGGAAAATCTCTGCTTTGAATCTCTCTGACTTCTTTTAAGGGCTCACCCACATGGATCTCTCTACTGATGAACTTGATCATCTCCAACCATGGACATCATATCCCATCCTATTCACCAGTTCTACACAAGTTCAAGACCGGGGGCATTATGCACAGGCTATATGCCAGGAGGTGAGAGGTTCAAGGGTCCTCTAACAACTCTACCTGCAGCACTGAACACACAACTCTTCAGAAAGAAGAGTGTCACATCACAGAAAGTAAAGCAAAGTAGTGCATGAGGAATTCAGAGGCATTCAGCTGCCAGAATCAATAAGGATCCAGCAGTGGAGGAAGCCCCCAAACCAACCAGGATGAGAGGAAACCCCAGTGGTCTAGAGCATGAATGGAGAAGAGGAATTGTCACTGGAGGAAAACTGGAAGTTATTCAAATGCCAGGCTGCTTGACAAGGCAATGGGAAATGTAAATAAGAGCAGAGACAGAGGGGAAAAAAAATTTCAGATGAGAAATGGAGGAATATTTTCACTGAGAAACATCCCCATCTTGTGGGCTCTTAGAATAAGTACTAGTGTCTCAAACTAAATGCCCTAAATACTTCTTTTACCACATGCTCTAACTGAGATATCACCTATAAGATTCTCAGTTTAGTAAAAGTTTAGAGACCACAATCCAATCTCTTCATTTTGTTATGTCAAAGAAAGCAAAGATCTCCTGTCTGGCATGTGGTACCCAACCTTCTGCATGTCTCTGCTCTCTCAGAAGAGCGCCCGAGTTCCTTGGAACAGTATAAAAAGCCATTTATGTTGGGGGTGGGGTCCTGTCAAACTTTTCTTCTTCTTTTTTAAAATTTGTTCTTTTTAGTTATACATAACAGTAGAATGTATTTTGACACCTGCCAACCTTTTAGATACCACTGCCCACCTCATTCCCTGAGGGGCCCTCCAGCCAGCCACACAGAATAACCTGCGAATACCCAAAGGCACCATATCATGTCTGTGCCCATGCCATTTCCTCTCCCACATTCTGGTCCCTGTTTTCATGCGCTGTTGTGCCACTTGCCTGGGCATTTGCTAACAGACACCGCACACCTGCATACCAGGTTCTCCCTTGGCCTGCCCTGACTCCCTTCCCCTACCTTGACAAAGGGAAAGGCTGGAAGGGGGTGGGGGCATTACAACAGAGGGAGGATACCCATAGGGCTTCTCTGGCTCCTCTGGCACCCCAAGAGGCAGCCCCTGTTGCAGCATCTGCCCTCTGCTCTAACAGCCCACCTCCCCAGACTTACCTCTGCTCCCTTGGGACCCACATCTTGAGACACAAACTCTCTTTCATGCTTACACCCTCTGACTCTTTTCGGCTCTCCCCTCTGCTTCCTGCCATCACAGACACCTGCTATTTCCCCCTTGCTTTTGCCTTTCCAGCTATCTCCCTTCCAGACAGCCAGAATTCTTCCAGCCTCCTTCAACTGCTGCTCCCAAAGCATTTCTCCCCACCCTCATTTTTACATTCTCCCATTGGAATAAATGCCATCTACCCAAAAAACTCTCTACTTCTGATGATTCTTAATGAAGTTGTATTTGCTTACATGTTTCATTGACTTTGTGAATCTTGGATTATATATTGCTGAGAGAGTTATGAATTTGGCCACAGACTTTTAAAACAATGGAGTTTGAAACAAAAACTCTGCATGATAAATGACATCAGTGTCTAAGAAAATAAAGGACTAATGTCAGACTGGATGTGATGGCTTGCTTCTGTAGTGTCAACTGTACAGGAAGCTGAGACTTGAGTTCAGGACTCCAGGAGTTTAAGGTCAACGAGGCAACACAAAAGATCCCATCTCAAAAGAAAAAAAATTGTATTAGAATGAAATGCAAGAACTTGTGTTTTTCTCAAATTATTCCTTTCATTGCATTTATTCCTTATTGTAGAGGAGCCTGTACTTACACTGAGGGTGTGTGTGTGTGTGTGTGTGTGTGTGTGTGTGTGTATTTGTTTGTTTTAGGGAAAGAAAAATTTCTTTAATTTCTTGTCTAATGTCCCAGTTCTCTACCTCAAGTGCTCAGATGTACAACTCCCCATAGCCTTGTTCAGGTATCTCAATTCTATTCTCCACCAAATGTACCAGGTCTCTTTAGAAGGAAGATTCTTTCTAGGGTACAGGAGAACAAAAGGTGATTCCAGGACATTGTGTAGTTATTATCAGAGATCAAGAATGCTTTCAGGAGGCTGGGGATATAGCTCAGTGGGCTGGGGATATAGCTCAGTGGGCTGGGGATATAGCTCAGTTGGTAGAGTATTCGCCTCACAAGCACAAGGCCCTGGGTTCAATCCCCAACACTGCAAAAAAAAAAAAAAAGAATGCTTTCAGGGAAGAAGGATCAGTCTGGTGCTTGATGGCACTGTGGTAATACCAACTATTAAGGATAAACCTATATTTATAATTAATTGGAACCATTTAAGTCCATGCTGATGCTCAACAATAATGACACTAGAAAAGTACTTCCCAAGTTGTAATGTTCATGCAACTCTCCTGGGGAACTTGTTAACTGGCTGGAAAATTCACATTCACTAGATTTGGGGTAGAGTCAGAGATTCTGCATTTCAATGAATATTCTAGCTTAAGCTGCTAATCCAAAAACTGTGTTTTGAGTAGCAAAATACTAGAGTGGAATTTCTGGACCTTGGCACTACTGATGTTTTAGACATTCTTTGCTGTGTTGGGCTTTTATATTGTATATTGTAAGATGCTCAGTAGCATTCAAAGTCTGTACAGTAGCACACACACATACCTGAATGTTACGATTTGGATATAAGGTGTCCCCCAAAAGCTCATGTATGAGACAATGTAAGAGTGTTCAGAGGTGAAATGATCAGATTATGAGATCTGTAATCAAATTAGTGGGTTAATGCATTTGATGGATTAATAATTTGGTTGGATTAATGTGTGAAACTGCAGGCAGGTAAGGAGTGGCTGGAGGAAAAATGTGATTGAGGACATGCCCTTGGGGATCATATAATTCCATGACTTCTTGTACTTAAGCTCTCTGCTTCCTGACTTCCATGGCCTGAAAGGCTTTCCTCTGCCACACTCCTCCATCATGATATTCTGCCTCACCCTGGGCCCAGAGCAATGGAGTCAGACAACCATGCACTGAACTTCTGAAACTGTGAGCCAAAATAAACTTTTCCTCTAAATTTTCCTTGTCAGGTATATTGATTACGGTGATTCAAAGCTAACTAATACATCAGATGATGTATTAGTCAGGGTTCTCTAGAGGAACAGAATCAACAGGAAGTATGATTATAAAAAGGGGATTTATTAGATTATATGACCAGAAGCTGGATAGTCTACAATGGCCATCTACAGGCTGAAGAGGTGGAAGAACCAGTAGCTGCACAGTCCAAGAGGTGGAAGCCCCAGAACAAGAAGGATCAAAGTGCCACCATAGTCTGAGACCGAGGCTTCTGGAAACTCCCTGAAGAATCATTGGCAGAGTCCACTTTGGAAGAGTGAAGAAGCAAGAGTCCAATATCCTCAGACAATCAAAGCAGCAATCAAGAATCCATTCAAGAAGAGTGGGGCTTGCATCTGCATCTGCTTCCTTGTTCTCTCAACTTTTATTCCATCCAAGCCACCATCCTATTGGGTGGTGCTGGCCATGTTTATGGAGGAGCTCCACTTCAGTTTGCTATCCCACATTCCAATCATTCCTAGACACACCCTCATTGACACACCCAGAAGCCTCTTAATCATCAGCATCTCTTAATCCAATCAAGTTGACAATTCATATTAACCATTGCAGATGATAAGAACCAAATATTACCACATGTCCCCTGTGGGTAGGGTGACAAACCACCCCCAGTTTACCTGGGAATGAGGGGTTTCCCAGGACACAGATTTTCAATCCTAAAACCAGGAAAGTTCTGGACAAACTAGGACACTTAACTGCCCTAGTTGGGGGGTGGGGGAGAGTTTGAGAGCTACTATGCTAGAGGAAAGACAAATTTTTCTCTTATGGGATAATTAGTAGCTCCTTTCCAAAATAGTCACTTTGTTCTGTGTGTTGCTAGAATGCAAATCATTTGTTGGGAAAGATGTATGAAATGCTGTATTTTGCATAACTGATTCCTTACTTACTTTAGGCAGTTACTATGGTAATGGAAAGGTGATTTGTTTTATTTGCTGCCTAAAGTGTAAGAATATCTTATTCAAAAAAACTTTATCTACCAGGTTACTAATGAAAAATTGTCAAATCTTAGGACAGGAATGGCTTGCAGGGCTAGGTCCTAATGGGCTTCAGGAGTGGACTTTGCTAGTGAGGATGTTGTGTCCAAATATCAAGAGGAAATAAAGTTTATTATTACTAAGAGCTTTGAGGGAAGAGCACGATATAATCCAAACTTGAGAGATCATAGCATGAAGACTAGCTTGGGGTTTGTATTTGATTAGGAGCTAAGCCCAGATAGCAGGTCTTGCATACAGGAAGCTGCTTTACAATGGAAGGGTAAACCTAGGAAACTGGTCTTGATCCATTCAATCTTTCAGTAAAGCATTCAGGGCATGCACTGAGGTCATCACATATAATTGGTTCCTGGTAGGAAAGCATACAACCAGACTTTCCAGAGTAGCTGGTGAAGGCTAGAGGTTTTTACTAAATGTATGAAAAGAAGTATACATTGAGGAATGGACTGAAATCTTTTTTTTTTTCAGTACTGGGGATTGAACCCAGAACCTCCCATATGAATTATATATCAATTAAGATTTACCCTAGGTGTGCAAGGCTGGTTTAACATTTGAAAATGAATTAATATTATCCATCAAATCAATTAGCTGAAAAAGAAAAGTTATATCATCATATAAATAGATGCAGAAAGAGACTGAAAAATTCAGAACCCATGCATAATAAGATCTCATTTGTGAGTAACTTTCTTAGCTTGATAAAGAATAACTATAAGAACTTACAGTTAACTTTATTCTTAATTATTAAAAACTAGAAGCTTCCCACTAACATCATGAATGAGGCAAAGAAGTTCCCTCTCACCTCTCATTTTCAACATCATTGGGAAATCATAGCTAATACAATAAGACCCAAAAATATATAAAAGGTATATGAATTGGAAAGGAAGAAATAAAATTGTCTTTGTTCAATGTCATGATCATGTAGGAAATATGTCCAAACAAACAAAACAAATCTTAAAACTAATAAGCAATTATCTTAGGCTTACAGCATATAAGTCAATCAACAAAAATCCATCATTTTTCTATATTCCAGCAATACATCATATATATGTTGTTACGTTTTTATATCAAATGTTTATATATAATCTATATGAAGATTATTACAAGACTCTAAGGAATGAAATCAAAAAACTAAATAAATGAGGAAACATTTAATTTTCATATATAGGAAGACTCAGTATTGTCAGGATGCTAGTCATCCTCAACTTTCTTGATTCAAGGCAATTCTAATGAGAATTGTAGCAAATTATTTAGTGGCTATCAACAAAATGATTTTAAGTTTATACAGAGAGGTAAAAGTCCCCAAATAGTCTACAAAGTACTGAAGAAGAACAAAGTTAAAACTGACACTACTCAAATTCAAGTCTTACCATAAAGTACATAAAGTACCATAAAGCACAGTAATCAAGACAATACAGCATTGGTGAAAGAGCAGACAAATAAACCATTAGAACATCATAGAGAGTTCAGAAATAAACCCACATAAAAAAATCAGTTGATAATCTCTGACAAAAAAGCAAAGGGAATACAATGGAACAAAGATAGTCTTTTCAACAAATCGTGCTAAAACAATTGGGTATCTGTTTTATTCAGCTTTGCCATGGCTGTGCCCAAAAAAATCTGAGAATAACTTAAAGGAGGAAAAGTTTATTTTAGCTCACAGTTTCAGAGGTCCAGTTGATGATCTGCTGACTCCATAGCTATAGACCTAAGGCAAAGCAGAATATCATGGCAAAAACACATGACAGAAGAAAGCAGCTCAGAACTTGGCAACCAGGAAGCAGAGAGAGAGAGCTCTGCTCATGAAGAAGAAAATTTAAACTCCAAAGGCATGTTCCCAGTGACCTACTTCTTCTAATCACACCCCACCTGCCTACAGCTACCATCCAGTTAATCCATATCAGTGGATTAATCCACCAATTAGGTTAAAGCTCTCATAACCTGATCATTTCACCTCTGAATGTTCTTGCATAGCCTCAAACATGAGCTTTTGGGGAACACCTTATATCTAAACAATAACAGCATCCACATGCAAAAAAACTGAGAAACTCTCACAAAAATTATTTCAAATGGGATCACAGAACTAAATGTAAAACTTGAAACTGTAAGACTCCTACAAGAGGAAAATGTAAGTAATCTTGGGTATGTCAATGATCTTTTAATTAATTAAAAATTTAATTGACAATAAAATTGTATATTTTTATGGTATACAATGTAATATTTTGAAATACATAAAATTATGGAATGACCAGGTAATACTAATTAACATGTATAATGACACATACTTATCATTTTTGTGGTGAGTACATTTAAAATCTACTTTCTCAGCAATTTTTAAGTGCCCAATACACTATTAACTATAGTTATCATGTGGTACAATAGATCTCTTTAACTTATTTGTCCTAACTAAAATGTTGTATCCTTTGAAATCTTTCCAATGGCCTGCCTTCCCCACTCCAGTAATCACCATCCTACTCTCTGCTTCTATGAATTTGTCTGTTTTAGATTCCACATTAACCCAAGAGCATGCAGTGTTTTTCTGTGTCTGGCTGTTTTCACTTGGCATATTGCCCTCTGCATGCTTATTCATATTGCTCCAATGACAATATATTTCCTTATTTTTTAAGTCAGAATAGTGTTCCTCCCTCTATATATACACTACATTTTCTATTCCTTTCATCCAGTGAGGGACTCTTAAGTCGATTCCATATATTGGTTACTATGAATAATGAATGCTGCAATAAACATAGGAGTCCGGATGTCTCTTCAACATACTGATTTCATTTCCATTGAATCTATATCCAGTTGTCTAAGTGCTGGATCATAGGGAAGTTCCAGTTTCAATTTTTGAGGAGCCTTTATAGTTTTCCATAATGGTAGAATCAACTTACATTCCTACCCACAGTGTGCAGGATTCCCTTTTCTACATGTCCCCACAAACATTTATCTTCTGTCAGGCAATAAATTTTTAAATACAACACCCAAGAAATAACATGATTCATAAAAGAAATAACTGACAATCTTGACTTTACTAAAATCTAAAACTTCTTACAAGTCCTTGAGGAGAAAATATTTATGAGGCACATGTGATTGGAACTGTTAACCAAATATTAAAGATCTCCTAAAACTCGATGATAAGAAAACCAACAACCCAATTTAAAATAAGCCAAAGACCTGAACAGAAACCTCACCAAAGAAGATATGCAGGTGGCAGTGTGTGAAAAGAGGCTCATGTCATGTCACCAGGGAAATGCAAATTAAAACAACTCTGAGACACAACTGTACACACAATTATTTAAACAGCCAAAATACAGTTCACAGACTGGGAGAAAGTATGTGCAAAACAGCTGATAAGGGTTTGGTGTCAAGAATGTATATAAAGAACTTTCACAACTCTGATGAAAAGAAAACCAAATTGTAAATGAGCTAAGAATTTGAATAGACATTTCTATGAAGAACATATACAAATGACAAATACACATGTGAAAAGGTGCTCAAAATCCTTAGTCAACAAGGAAATGTAAATCAAAACCTCATGAGATACTACCTTTGCACCCACTAAAATCACTGTAATGAAAAGATAATAAAAAGCATTTGTGAAGTGTAGCTAAGTTGTGGGATCAACCCAGATGCCTGTCAACAGATGAATGGATTAAGAAAATGTATACATACACAATGGAGTTTTACTCAGCCATAAAAAATGAAATTATCATATTTGCTGGTAGATGGATGGAAATGGAGAACATCATGCTAAGTGAAATGAGCCAGATGCAGAAAGTAAAGGACTGAATGTTTTCTCTCATATGTGGAAGCTATGGTAAAATCAAGGAAAGGAGGGTAGGATCAATATTAAAAAGATACAGAAAAGATCAGTAGTGTAAAGAAGATTGAGAGGGAGAGAGGAGGAATAGGAAAGGGGAGGAAATGCAGAAATGGAATTTTTAAAAATAATATTTGTGCATATATAAATATACTACAGGGAATTTCACCTTTATGTATAAATAGAAAGAACCAATCAAAAATAAATAGATGAGCAAAAGGAACACCAGTAGAGTAGAGGAAGGAGAATAGGAAAGGAGGAGAATCAGGAAGAGGAGGGGATGGAAAAGTGAGGGAATGGGAACTGAAATTGAATTCCATGCATGTACGACTTTGTTGGGATAAACCCAACTACTATGCATCACAATAATGCTCCAATAATTTTTTTAAAGAAAGCATTTATGAAGATATGGAGAAATTGGAGCCCTCACACATTGCTGATAGGAATGTTAATTGTGGTAACCACTATGGAAAACAGTTTAGCAATTCCCCAAAAAGTTGAACATAGTTACTATTTGAACCAATCTTTTCATGCCTAGGTATATATTCAAAAGAAGTAAATATATATGTACATAGAAAAACTTGCACATGAATATTCATAGCAACATTTTTTATAATGTCCAAAAGGTATATAACACACAAATATGTATCAACTAATGAATGGATAAACAAAATGTATGATATTCATGTAATGGCTTATTATTCAGCCATTAAATAGAAGTATGTAATGATTCATGCCATATCATGAATGAATCTTGAAAACATTATACTAATGAAACAAGTCTCAAAAGTTCACATATTATATGACTATATTTATAAAAACATATTCATAATAGGGGCTGAGGTTGTGGCTTAGTGGTAGAGCACTTGCCTAGTATGTATGAAGCACTGAGTTTGGTTCTCAGCACTGCATATAAATAAATAAAATAAAGGTCCATTGACAGCCAAACAAAAATTAAAAACATTCACAATAAGCAAATCCATAGAGATGGAAAATAGATCACTGGTTACTGGGGGTTGGGGAAAGGAGAAAATGGAGAAAAACTGCTAGTGGGTATGAACTTTCTTTTTTGAAAGATAAAAACATTCTTAGATTATGATAATAGTTGCACAACTTTGTAAATAGACGAAAAATGATAAATTATACTTCAAATGGAGTGAATTGTATAACATGTGAATTATATCTTAATTTTAAAAGGGGGCCTTTACAGAATTTATAGAAATATTCCATTCTCAAGCCACTTGGGAGGCTGAGACAGGAGAACCACAAGTTTGAGGTCAACCTTGGCAATTTAGACCCTATCTCAAAATAAAAATTTTAAAAATTAAAATAAAACATAAAAAACTGGTAGAGTGCCCCTGAGTTCAAACCCCAGTGCAGAAGAAAGAGGAAGGCAGGGAGGGAGGGAGGGAAAGATAGATTCCATTTTCAAATATAATAGAAACATTAATAATGAATAATATTTTGGTGCTGGGGATTGAACTCAAGACCTCACACAGGCTAAGCAAGTGCTTTACCACTGAAATACATCCGCAGGCCAATAATGAATAATATTGCTAATATATTAGTAGAAGCCATGACAAATATTAGTGGGAATAAATACCAAATTTGATAGTTGTTGTGGTCTTGATAGGAATTATGGGAGACAGTGGCTTACATTTTTTTTTACATGTTTCTGTAATATTTAAATTTTCTAATGAACTCCAATTATTTTTGTACGAAAAAAGGAAGGCATATTTCAGGGAAGACTGGTATCGAGGCTGCAACTGTGTGCTACACAACAGTGCTTTGGTTAGTGGAGACGCATCTGACAGTGGTCCTGTAATGCCATAGTGGAGCTAAAAAAGTCCTACTGCTGAAGAAGGGGCAAGAAAAACAAAAAAGCAGAAGAAAAAGAAGAGCCCCAAGAAAACTGACCATGAAGAGCTTAGCAACAACTTTTATAGACCTAAATAAACTCTCTGGAAGGATTGAAAACAGGAACCCCAACACAGAAAGGTTTTCACTGGCAGACAGGAATGTTCAGGGTGCATTATCTGCTTTTGAGCAAATCTGTGATGAGAAAAAAAAAAGAAAAAAGAAAGAAAAGAAAAAAGAAATAAGCCAAGGAAACCATTAGGGACTTCTGAAAAGAATAGAATGTTCCAGAAGGAAATTTCCAGAAAAAGGCACTGTCAGCACAGAAGATGAGGGCTCCATGCACTATTGCCCCTGAAGACCTTGCAGGGACGGGATGTGGAGGTGGAGACAGTGATATTGATGATGGCCAACCCCGTGTTGGGCTAGGCTAATGTGTGTCTGTTTTGGTTTTTAACAACAACAACAAAAAAGTTTAAAAAGTGAAAAATAGAACAGTACAACATTTTAAATTAGAAAAATATAGGACAAGAATATAACAAAAGGAAATATTTTTGTATGTCTGTACAATGTGTTCGTGTTTCAAACTAAGTTATTCCAAGAGGGAAAATGTTAAAAGATTAAAAGTCTATAATATAAACCAGTTATGGTAAGATAAGGTTAATTTATTATCAAAGAATGAAAAATATGCTTTGTAAACTTAGTGCAGCCCAAGAGTATAGTGTTCATAGAGTCTACAGGAGTGGACAGAAACATCCTAGGCCTCCCTGTCACTCACCACTTGCTCACAGAGTCACCCAGAGCAACTTTCAGGCCTGCAGCTTCATTCCTAGAAAGGGTACTATCTTTTATCGCTTATATTGAATTTTTACTGTACCTTTTCCATGTTTAGTTATGCTGGGACGCACAAATAACCATGGTGTTACCTCTGCCTGCAATATTCAGTAGTTACATACTATACAGGTCTGTAACTTGGAGCAATAAGCTGTGCTGAATGACCTGGGGATGTAGGAAATTATACATTCAAGGTTTGTGTGCATGCACTCAAAGATGTTCACACAATGACAAAATTGCCCAGAGATGCAGCATTCAGATCTTATCCCCTTCATCAAGCAGTGCATGACTTGTATTTCCACTTCAAGCCTTCAAGAGATTGAATGCCACAGTGACTTACTATCTCCCAACTGGAGGTCAGACACTTGAGTGTTTACATTCCTTGTTTTCTTATCTAGCATCTCCTTCAGTACTGTGTGTCGCCTTCTATCATTCTTGTTAGCACCATGTATTGAGCACTTACATGGGCTGGACAGGACAGCTACATAATTTGTAGGGCTCAAGGCAATATGAAAATGCAGAGTCCCTGTGTTCAAAATGTATTAAGAATATCAGGACGGGCATGGTGGTGCACAACTGTAATCCCAGCACTTGGGAGGCTGAGGCAGGAGGATCGTGAGTTCAAAGTCAGCCTCAGCAACTGAGCGAGGTCCTAAGCAACTCAGTGAGACCCTGTCTCTAAATAAAATACAAAATAGGGCTGGGGATGTGGCTCAGTGGTGGAGTGCCCCTGAGTTCAATCCCCAGTACCAAAAAAAAAAAAAAAAAAAAGAATATCAGGATGATGCTGGCCATGGTGGCACTTGCCTATAATGCTAGCTCCTCAGGAGGCTGAGGCAGGAAGAGACCACAAGTTGAAGGCCAGCCTGGGCAACTTAGTGAGATCCTGGTTCAAAAAAATAAAAATAAAAAGGGCTGGGACTATATGGCAGTGATAGAGCACCCCTGGACTCAATCCCTACTGCTGAAGGAAAAAAGAGCATCAGGATGATGACAACAGAGCTCCTCTGCAGCCATCCTTGCCCAGGGTGGGAAAGTTGTGAAGTAAAATGGCCGTTTCCATCTCCCGCAGGGCAGTGCTGCAAGGTCACTGCACATGCTTGTGTTGCCCCTTCTGATTGACTCTTCCTCTAAAAGGAAAGCTAAACACTTTCACTCAGGGTAGTCTTTCTTGCCTCTCTCTGTAAGGTGCCATGACGTGTCTCAGCCCTGCCCAAGCTAGTGTTTTCTATCAGGTAAACTGAAGGCAGACTATCTTGTTTTCCCCACCTCCTCATCTTTTGGTAGGCAGCTCTCTTCACCTATCCCATCCACCTTTCAGGGCAGCTGTGCTAAGCAGGAGAGGTGAGGGAATCTGTATGGAGTGCACAGGAAATGTTCAGTGACTACAGCAAGATACCTAGTATAGGGAGAAATTTTGCCATAAACAAGGCAAGTGAGAGACCACAATGAGCATTTCTGACCCCAGGGGCAGGGCATGTGCAAAGGCACAGGGGCAGGAGTGATTACTAACTAGAGTGTAAGAACTGTGGATGTGGAGGAATTGCCACAAAGGCTGAGGATGCAGAGGAAGACTGGATTCTAGGGATGCTAGGGAGGAAGAAACCACAGGGAGAGAGAGGGGTCTAGGAAGGCTCCAAGTTTTCATTTGTTTAGGATCCAACTAAAGGACCAAGTAAACTTACCCCAAAATAATGTTTGCATTTGAAGAGACTTTAAAAGAGTAAGGGTCAAGGATAAAATGCATCTTCCCCCAAAAGGGCACATGTCCATTACATGTTCCAAAGGGAATATGTGGATCCCCCTCTTACTGCTCAAGTTTATTCCTCCACATGTGTTTTTTTTCTTTTTTTTCTTTTTCTTTTTTTTTTTTTGGCAGTGCCAGGGATTGAACCCAGGGCCTTGTGCTTGTGAGGCAGGCACTCTACCAACTGAGCTATGTCCCCAGCCCCTCCACATGTGTTTAAGGAAAGAAACAGACATCATTTCTTAGGGCTGGGGTTATACCTCAGTGGTTGAGTGCTTGCCTAGCATGTGTTGAGGCACTGGGTTTGATTCTCAGCACCACATAAAAATAAGTAAATAAAATAAAGGCATTGTGTCCATTTACAACTAAAAAATATTTTTTAAGAAAAGCACTATCTTAGTTTCCCTTTATAATATCTGACTTACATGGGATGTGTACCGAGTGCCCAGCACTGTGCTAAATGCCTAGTTGCATTGTCTTAGTTACTTCTGACAACAGCCTAAGAGCTGGGGACTTTTACAATACTCATCTTTGGGTGAGGAATCATCTAAGGTTCAGAGGGGTCAGGAGCTGGGCCAAGGTCAGAGGGGCAGGAAGTGGCACTCTGGTCTGTCAGGAGCCCATGCACTTGATTGCTGAGCTGTGCTGAGCAACACTTCCCACTAAAGGAAGTCTAATTTCTCTGTTCATGGGAACAGCGCTTTTTTGTTCACAGTCTTTTTGAGCCAAGTTGGTTGCAGTCCTTTTCTTACTTCTTAGATGAAATGAAATTTTCACAGAGCTTTCAAATGACCATTGTTGTTCAGAAGCATTTGAGTTCATTCATGCATATTTTATTTTTCTTGATTTTTCAGTCAAAATTAACTCACCCTCTAAGCATGCATAATCTCAAACTTCAAAAATTCAAAGGAGACTTCAAAAATTCATATTACAGACACTATTATAACAGTATAAGTGATAAAGTCCATAAATCAAAGTTCTTCTCAGTGAGAGAATATTATCTTCTAGTGAAAACATCCTTTTGAATAATTAATGAGTGATAAACATTCTTATATTGTTATGGATATTACATTTTTTTCAAAAGATTGAATTAATATCAATGGGTAAATAAATCCCCCTTCTCCACCTGTAGAAAGGGAATAAAAAAGAATGATTACTGGGAAACAAATATTAAAGCTGTGATATCACAACCAGATATTTTTAGAATATGAGAATGAAATGACTTTAATCAACTAAAAATGCAACTATCAGAAGATGTTTGTCAGCGAAGAAAAGCTAATGAGTGATTTCTCCAGGCAGGATTAAAATTTATGACTGACATGAATGTAGTTGAACACCTAAGCCATCAGTTCCCCCAGGCTGACTTACCAGTCCCACTGTGTGCCTAACGCGAGTGAAGGAAAGGCCCTCTCTGTCTTCCTGCTTTGGGATTTGAGCTCCAGCTATCAAGAATAAACTTTCTCTGATGTCCTTCAATGAAAAGCCAGTCCCAGTGTCACAGAGGGAAGATGGTCCCCAGAACTGTCCCCAGAACTGTCCCCAGAAAGCAGCCCCTTGGGAGCCAAGGTGAGAAATCAAGCAGGCACTAGATAGTATTTCTTGGGTCTACTGCTCTCTTGGGTCATGGTCAAAAGATAATGATCTAAAAGAATTATTAGAAAACTTTAGAAATCCTAAGTTACCATCATCAAAAGGATAATTTCCAGGAACATAATTACAGGATCCAAAACTATCATTGTCTGATAAACTACCCCTTGTTTAGCCAAAGTGAAGTAGAACAAAAAAAAAATCTCAGAGGGCTGGGGATGTGTCTCAGTGGTAGGGCACTTGCCTAACATGCTCAAGGCCCTGGGTTCCATCTCCTGCACTGAAAAACAAAAAAGATTGGGAAAATGTACCCGGCTGTGTGGATGTCATCAGCATGCATGTGATGAGGATGACTCTCTAAGAGCTCTTTCAGGGGGGTTACCATGTAGAAAGAAATCCAGAAGGAATTCCCCTCCCTCTCAAAAAGTGCTGTTTGGAAAAAGCATTCCCAGTGCCATTTTTAAAACATAAGTACTGTGAAAATAGTCTCAGAAAGAGAAGATTCCACCAATAGGATGGACAAGAACAGCAGACGTTCAGAAATTTATATAGAAACGTAATTCCCAAAGATCAAGGTGATCAGAACAAAACCTCTAATGAAGAAGATTCTAAATGATGATTCAGTCTATGGTGATCCCACCCTGAACATGCCCCATCATCATCCTTAGAATCATCTAAAAGATGATTCATTGGCTCAATGAGAAATGACAAAACTAAGCCAATCCTGAAATCAGACGGAATTAAGCTAATGTACAAGGACAAGCCCCAGGGCATAGTTTCTTAGGATCATTCTTCAGGAGTAGCCACGTCAACTTAAGAGAGAATCTAGAGGGTAATCAGTCACATAAGTTACACAGCACCAGAATGATCACTGCTGTGGGTGAGGCTTCCAAATAAAGAACAAATTTCTCAGTGAATGTCACCAAAAGTAACTGTGTGCATGTGTGTGTGTGTGTGTGTGTGTGTGGTCAAATAATGCCATTGGAGATTTTTTTTTAAATATTCAAGTATAAGATTAGTCAGGAGCTGGGTGTGGTGGCATACTCCATAATCCCAGCATCTTGGGAGGCTGAGTCAGGGGGATCATTGCAAATTCAAAGTCAGCCTCAGCAACTTAGCTAGGCCCTAAGCAACTTAGTAAGACCATATATCAAAATAAAAAATAAAAGGGGCTGAGGATGTAGCTCAGAGTTAAGTGCCCCTGGGTTCAATCCCTGGTACCAAAAAAAAAAAAAAAAAAGGATAAAAATCTGACAAGCAATTCTTCAGGAGAAGAAAGAGTAATGAATACTTTGAGCTAGGGCAATTCTCCCCAGAAAATACTGTCAGAAAGTCTATAGAAGGGTTCATCTCAGTGAAGTTCCTTGGTAAATATTATCCAAAGGGGGAAAAAAGCTTCAGAGATAGCCAAGTGAAAATGTCACTTGTCAGGAGCAGTTTGGAGCAAGGCTGAGCTGAAACTGAGCTCACAGTGCCATAAGGCTGTGGCCCTTCAGGAAGAAGTGATCTGGTAAATTCCTTTGTCTCAACTAATCTTTTTTCAGGAAAGAAAAAAAAAACCAGATAAACAAGATAAACTAAATCCAGGTCAAGTATTCCTACAGATGTCATCTGAGAGTTCAGACTCAGTGGTCAGTGCTACCCCAGCTAAAGCTTTTGAAAGTAGGTTTCCTTCAGGAGCCTATGCTGCACTGGTAGATAGCCATGAAGATTTCCCCACTTCAGGCTTACTTTGTGTTATGGTTTGAATTTTAAGTATTCCCAGCCCATATGTTGAAGGCTTGGTCACCGGCCTGTGGCACTATTGGAAGATGGTCAAACCTTTAAAAGGTGGAGCCTAGTGGAAGGAAATTAGGTCATTGGGACATGCCCTTGGAGGGGACACTGAGATCCCAGCCCTTTTCTTTAACTTTTTCACTTCCTTGCTGCTGAACTTCCTTATTCTCCTATGTGCTTACCACCAAGCTGTTCTATCTCATCACAAGCCTACAAGCAGAAGAGCTGGTTGACCATGGACTGAAATATCTGAAATTTGTAAGCCAAAATAAACTTTTCCTCCTTATAAATTGTTTATATCAGGTATTTTTTCACAGCAATGGAAAGCTGACTAGCACAATTTTCTTACCTTAACTTTTTTCAGAAATTTTTGCAAAACATAACCCCAGACTGATTAACAATGATGATAGCTCTCAGAAACAAAACTGGAAGTTATAGCATCAAGGAATGGGGTCAGTCAGGATGATCCACAGAATAATTCTTAAAGTCTTTCCTTTAAAAAAGTAATAAAGATTCTATGCCTCTGGAGATAAGGTGACAGCTGATATGGAATGTTTACCAAACTATGTCTCCAGGAAAGGTGAATGCTAGAGGTGACCCGTGAACAGATACCATGGAGAAGGGATAAAGAATCTAGTCACACTTTTCAAGGAAATTTCATTATAAGAGACAAGTTCTCTGGAGGTTATTAGTCAAAGTGAGTTTTTCGGCCCCAATCTGAGCCAAATCTCTTCCTTTAACATTATTTTATGGGTAACTATAATGTTTCCACTATGGGGAAGTAATATTCTTTAGATATGAAGAATGAGGGTTAAATGATCAAAGAACTACATCTCAACAGACTATTTACCAAAATTTAGCAAAATAACAGGCCTAAAGAGGTATTGAATACTTCAGAAATTTCAAAAGAAACAGCAGATGACTGTGTGGCTATCTGATGGATAAATAAGATGGTTAAAACCATTAGCTTAATGAAGAATGGAGACAACATAAGAATAAAGACCTGATTGTAAGGTTTCTACTTGATTTGCTCCTCATATTCATTGTTATGTAACTGGCAGGAATTATGATATAATGTTTAAAAGCAAGGACATTGGTTGCAGCAAGACCTGAGTACAAATCCGTGCCCTGGTAGTTACCAGTTGGTCAGCCATGGGCAAGTTTCTTAACCTCTCTGTGACATAGTCGTCTTGCTCCCCTGCAGTAGGAATGCTCATGGCCTTTGTCTTTGCTTTGAGGTTTGCATAAGGCAATATACTACAGTATGGATCTGGAGTGTCCCCAAAGGTACATGTGCTGAAGGCTTGGTCCCCAATGCAACAATGGTCAGAGGTGGGGCTTTGAGGAAGTGACTGGATCATGAGGGCTCTGACCTCATCAATGGATTAAGTCACTGGTGGCTTCATAATTTGATGGCATTATCA
>JAJEJO010002301.1:165746-177992 GCA_020662805.1 Glaucomys volans | reverse complement strand
CTGACTAACACACAGTAGTACATACAAATGCTCGATAAACAGTATCTACTTTCTATGTTTCAGAGCTTGACACTGGCTGTTAGAGATGATCACATTGAAATCTGGATTGCCCAGATTTCATCTATAAATTCGGATTTTCCTCCTGATTATTTTTGTCATCCCTGGTGACACTCATGGACACTCACATGTGACGTCTTGCAGCACCTCTTCCCACTCAGTGAATGTGTTCCCCAGATCTCTGCTCTCTGAAGAGTGGTTTGAAAGAGCCCACCATCAAGAAGTTGCTGCTTCCACTTCAGCTGCTGCTGCTGTACTGCTTGCCCCCCAAGACTCAAATAGCACTGTGCTCCACAGAGGCAGAGCCCTGAAGCCTGGGCCTTGTGGTAGACATAGGAAAAAGAACCTCTCGCCATGTTGTACCACCCATTCTCACCTGGCCATGAAAACAGTCACCATTGCCCTGGACTCGCAGAATTCTCTTTGGGAAGAGCTCTTCCAGCCTATCTGCAGTCCCTCTCTCCTGGAATGTACAGATGGGAAGTTGGGATGCTACCGAGGAAGAAAGGGAGGAGGACAGGCTTTAATTAATTAATTAATTTTGGTACTGGGGATTGAACTCAGCAGTGCTTTACCACTAATCATCCCCAGATCTTTTTTTTTTTTTTGAGATGGGGGTCATTAAATTACTTAGGGTCTCCCTAAGTTGCTGAAGCTGATCTAAAACAGGTTATCCTGTCTTAGTCTACCAAGCTGCTGGGATTACAGGCATGTGCTACCTTGCCCAGCTCAAGAACAGATTTTTTGATTTAACAAGATGTATGAAGATATATAGGGGCTGGGGCCGTAGTTCAGTGTTAGAGCACATGCCTGGCATATGTAAGACACTGGGTTTGATCCTCAGCACCACATAAAAATAAATAAATAAAATAAAGGTATGGTGTTCATCTATAACTAAAAACAATTTTTAAACATGTATATACAAAGTTGTTCACCAAAATATGTTTATAATAATGAAATATCTGAAATAAGCAGAATGTCCAACAACAGGTGAAATGTGTTTAAGTGATCAGATGATTTTTGTGTGCATATGGGTATGAATGTGTGTGTGCACGCACGTGTGTTTGTGTGTGTGTGTGAGAGAGAGAAAGAGAGAGGCAGTAGGAGAAAGAAGAGGGATTGGGTTTTCCTACCTTATCCAAAACTATTTTCTTAGAGTAGCCTGTGCATTCTTAGAAAGAAACTTTCTCTCCCTTTTTTTTTTTTTTTTTTTTTTTTTTTTTCCTCTTGCTTAATATATGCCCTTCAAATACCCAAGGGAGAAGAAAAAGACAGACATAACTGGAGGTTGCTGGGATCAACCACCAGGGGGCAGCATGGGAGATAGGAAGGGCAGGCCTACCCAGAGGAACTCCCTGCCTTCTGACCCTTCTCCTTAAGCGGTTCCCTTGATATAACTAACAGAATGAACTCCAGAATCTTGCATTACATCCCCACCTTTTCTTAAAACAAAGTCCTTTTCTTAAAACAAAGATCTGAATATTCCCAGAACAACCTCACAGAAGAAAAGTAAAACACAGACATGGACTGACAAAAACTTGAGAGCTAAATTACAAAGAGTACTTTGATTTGGTACTGAATTTCTTATATATTTTAGATATAGAGGAAGATAGAACCAAAGTAATTACTGGTATTCACCATGAAGACATTTCACTCTAGTTATTAC
Source organism: Glaucomys volans (assembly GCA_020662805.1). NCBI lineage: Eukaryota > Metazoa > Chordata > Mammalia > Rodentia > Sciuridae > Glaucomys > Glaucomys volans. Next base: position 176,269 of record JAJEJO010002301.1, on the reverse strand, counting down.
ATAGCTATTAGAAGTGATAATGTAGAAAGTTATGTGTTGACCTAGCAAGTGTCTTATCACAAGGTGAATGTGTATGTGCGCACATGTGTGTTCATGCATGAGCATGTGCATGGGTGTGTCTATGCTTATAGAACTATCTGGAAAGATGGCTATTTGAGTGATAAGATCACTACTAATTTGTATTTGTTTTTTTTTTCCTCACTTCAAGTTCTTTATTATTATCCTGAGTCCTCAATGAAAATTTTAAATGTGTTTTTTCATTTCATTTTTAAAAGTAAAATTTATCAACATGACTATGAGCAGTTCAGTTTCTTAATTTTCGAAAGTATAACTTTAGCTTTCATGAGATCATTAGATGGGGAGTAAGTGCTTCAACAGGATTCTTCTACACAAACCTCCAGTGTTAAACAGTCATGGAATAAATGCCTCTGATCACTTTCCCTACCTGTGCTCCCTGTGGGAGGAAACTGACCCTTCTGGTTATTGGAATTGGTAGGTGTCTGCTAATCCTAGGGGCATATTTCTCTACTGGGCAGAGGAACTCTGTTAAATGTCACAATGAGCAGTTGCTCCCCCTTGGTCTCTTGAACCTGCCAAGTACTTGTCAGAGGCTCAGTGGGTCTTCACGTTCTCTCATTTGCAGCTTTTCTGTCTACAGTTTGTGGGAAACCTTTTTCTTGGAGGAAGATGAGAGACCACTCTTTTTAGTTCAGTGGATTATCTCTCCATCTGAAAATAATCTTAAACAAACTATTACTCTATTGAAATACAAGGATAACCCACTGAAACTGCTCTTCTGTCATGAAATAATTCTCCTGATGATGATGATGATGATGATGATGATGATGATGAGGATGACGATGATTGCCTTTGCAATTACATTTCCATAACTTTTCATTATGGAAACTGGCATTGTGATCACTAATGTAACCGTCATTGGCTAAATAATTTTGATAAGTTTTAGGAGACATAATCCTTCAGGCATCTCAAACTCCAGAAGTCAGTCTGTGGCTATCCCATCTATGAATATACACCCCACCTTCCACCACTCCCTGTGACACTTACATGAGTGAATTCGCACAGAGCACAGAGAAGAAGTTACCCGGGACCCAGGGACTCCCCAGCGACATCAGCTACTCTAGTGCTGCTGTAATCATCACTTTTGATGTGCTGGACCCTCATAATTTTAAACCACAACTAGTTGCTACTGTAGATCAGCCCAGTATCCCAAGTTTCCCTTTAGTTTTCTCTCTACATGAACAAAAGCCACGGCTGTTTTTCCTTCCATAGCCATGGGGTGGCAGTATTGTGTCACAAACTTTCATCTGAAATGGCTAGGTTGTGTAATTGGCAGATAAGAATTAGATATATTTACAGTGCACAGCGTAATGTTTTGAAATATGTATACATTATGGAGTGGATAAATGGACCTAATTAGCATATTCATTACCTCATTTTCTTGTCTTTTTTGGGGGGTGGAGCACACTCAAAATCTATTTTCAGTGATTTTCGTAGACAGTACATTAACTGTAGCCATTGTGTTGTACGATAGATCTTTTGAATTTATTATTCTATCTAAAAGAAATTTTTCATCCTCTGACTAACATCTTACCAAACCCCCAGCCCCTGGTAACAACCATTTGAAATGACTACTTCTTAACTTCCAGAAGCCTTTCAGCACAGACTCTGAATCAGATCCATCCATTAAAACAGAGTCAACCTAGTATCAAAAAACCAAAGACTGAATGTTTTCTCTGATATGCAAATGCTAATTCACAATAAAAGGGGGGCCGCTAGGGAAGAATAGAATTACTTTAGATTAGGTAGACGGGAGTGAAGGGAGGGGAGAGGATATGAGGATAGGAAGGCTAGTAGAATGAATCAGACATTATTACCTCATGAACATATATGACTGCATGACTGATGTGATCCTACAACATGTACAATCAGAAAAATGAGACTTATATCCCATTTATGTATGATACATAAAAGTGCACAAATGCATTCCACTTTCATGTATAACTAATTAGAACAAAATTTTTTAATTAAAAAAAAGGGTCAACTTATATAATCAAATCTCCCATGGGCTTCAGAAATGTGTCTTTTTGTGCTTACTTTCATGGAGGTTTATTTAGCACTGAATATTGTGTAAAAATACCCTTCTTTTGGCCTGCATATTCTTCAAGAACTGTGCTCAGGAAGTGTAAGTAGACCAAGGAGCAACTTACAATAAGGTTATTTATTAAGCACCTGCCAGATACAGCCAACCCCCTGGAGCTTACAGAGTAGCTGGAAAGAGAGATAATAGGCAATTGAACAAGGAAAACTAAAGTGTAACTGGGCATAGTGTCACACACCAGTAATCCCATCTATTCTGGAGGCTGAGGCAGGAGGAGCCCAAGTTAAAGGTCAGCCTGACCCTGTTAGTCTATAGATTTGTGTGCCAATATCATGCTGTTGTAATCATTGTAGCTTTATAGTAAGTTTTGACATTGGGGAAGTGAGAGTACATCCACTTTATTCTTCTTTGGTATTGTATTATTATATTATTCTAAATCTTTTGCCTTTTCAAATAAACATTAGAATCGATTTGTTCGTATCTACAAATGCTGGGATTTTTATTGGGATTGCATTGAATCCACAGCTCTAGCTGGAAAGAATTAACATTTGAACAATACTATGTCTTTCATTCCATGAGCATGGAATAGCACACCATTTATTTAAATTGTCTTTGACTTAGGTCATCAGTTTTGTTGATGTTGTTGTTGCAGTTTTCCACATCCATATTCTGCACAATTGTTGCTATATTTTATATAAGTACTTTTTGTTTGCTCTTATTATAAATGGCAATTTTAAGACTTCAAATTCAATTTTTAAATGGCCATATATAGAAAAGCACTTGAGTTTTGTATATTCATCTTGCTGTACCCATTTGTCTGTCACAGAATTTTTTGAGGATGCTTTGAGTTTTTTTATGAACAATCATACCACTTGTGAAAAAAGACACTTTTGTATTTTGTTTCCTTTATAATTACACTTGCTAAGACTTTCAGCATATTGGCGAATAGCAATGGTAAGAAAGACATCCTTTCCTTGTTCCAGATCTTAGATAGAAAGCATCCATTCTATTTGCTGTTTTGTTGTTGAGGACTTAAGCGTCGATGCTTTTTGAAAGATACTGGTCTGTAGTGTTCCTTTCTTGTAAGGTCTTTAATTGGTTTGGGTGTTAAGATAATGCTGGTCATATAGAATGATTTAGGGAATCTTCTCTCTGCTTCTATTCCTGAAAAGAAATTGTGGATAATTGTTAGTATTTCTTCCTCAAATAGTTGGTGAAATTCACAGTGAAACTATCTGGTCCTGAAGCCATTTTTTTAAAGTTTGTTAACTTTATTCGGTTTCTATAGATATGTGGTTGGGTTATCTATTGTCCCTTGTGTAAATTTTGGTAGTTATATCTTTCAAGCTGTCAGTTCATTTCATGCATCACATTTTCTATCGCAGAGTTGATCATTGTATTCTTTATTTTCCTTTGAATCCACTGATGGTTCATTTGTGGTGCCCTCCTGATTTCCAATAGGAGTAATTTGTGTCTTCTCTCTTTTTTCTTAGCCTGACTCTAGATTTATGATTGCCTTGTCCTTTTCAAAGAAGCAAGCTGATAGATGAATGTATTTTTCTATAGTATTTCTGCCTTAAATTTCATTGATTTTTTTTCCTCTAATTTTATTCTTTTCTTTTCTTCTGCTTCTTTTCAGGCTTAAATTGCTCTTCTTTTTCTGGCTTCCAAAGGTAGAAACTTAGATTATTGACTTCTTTATTTAATACTATAAATTGTTCTCTAAATCATAATTTGACTGCCTCTCACAATTTTTGGTAAATTATAGTTTCATATTCCTTTAATTCAGAATATTTTAGTTCTTTGGCTTATGGGTTATTTAGAAATGCGTTGTAACTTTCCAAATATTTGGAGATATCCAGTTATCTTTCAGATGTTGCCCTCTTGTTTAATTCTGTTTTCATCTAAGAACACATTTGGAATGATATCTATTGTTTTTAGCTTGGTAAGATATGTTTTATGGCCCAGAACATGGTCTATCTTGATGAATTTTTCATGTAAGCTTGGTTAAAATAAAAACTTTAGATAAGTTAAATTTAGTAGAGTATCTTTGAGCAAAGAAATTATGTATGATTTGGGAAGCTCCCTGAACCAGTGAAAGTTCAAGTAGCCTACCCAGGAACAAGAACAGGCAGTTTATTGCATATAGGTTAGTCTACAGTTCACTACAAATGGAGATGACTTTAGGTTAAATTTAACAATTTGAAAAGGATATGTATTTTGCCATTGTTGGGTGAATGATTTTATAAACTCAATAAAATTTAGTTGATTGAGGGTGCTGCTTAAATTTTTGCCTACTTCAGCTATATATTACTGACAGAGAGATATTGACTGCCCTCCCCCAAATAGATTTAGCTGTTTCTCTTTTCAATTATATCAGCTGGTATATTATTTCATTTTGTGGTGCTGTAACAAAATACCTGAGACTGGGTAACTTACAAAAACAGAGATTTATTTCTGACAGTTCTGAAGGCTAAGGAGTTCAAGGTCAAGGGGCCTATATCTGATGAGGGCCTTCCTGCTGTATCATCCCCTGGTGGAAACCAGAGGGGCAAGAGAACATTCATGTATCTGTGCATTTGTCTGTGCATGAGTTTGGAAAGGAGTCAAACTCATTCATTAATCAGAAAACTTCTCTAATAATCTAGCCCACTCATGATAACAGCATTAACTGTTCATGAGGGCCCTCACGATCTCATTATCCCTTAAAGGTCCCACCTCTGAACATTATTGCATTGGACTTAATTTTCTAACACATGAGATTTGGGATACACATTCAAGGCATAGAATTCCTACATCTGGACCCCCAAATTCATGTCTTTCTTACATGCAAAATACATTTATTCCCCCCAAATAGTCCCAAAGTCTTAGCTTTTTCCAGCACAAACTCAAAAGTCCAATGTTCAGAATTGGATATAGGCAATTGGATAAGACTCCAGCACAATTTATCCCAGGGACAATCTCTTCCAGCTCAGAGCCTGTGGATTTTTTTTTTCTTTTTCCTTTTTCTTTTTCTTTTTCTTTTTCTTTTCTTTTTTTATTTTCTTCTTGTGTGTGTTGGGGGGTGGGTACAGAGGATTGAACCCAAAGGTGCTCTACCACTGAGCTATACCCCTAGTCCTTTTTAATTTTTATTTTGATGCAGGGTCTCACTAGGTTGCTCACACTGGCTGTGAACTTGCCATCGTCCCGTCTCAGCCTCCCAACTTGCCATTGTGCCTGGCTGAGCCCATGAAATTAATAAACTTCCAAAATACAGGTATACAATAGACATTCCCATTCCAAAAGGAAGAAACAGGCAAGAAGAAATGGGTAATAGTTCCCAAGAAAGTTTAAAACTAAACAAGGACAAACTGGAAAATAATCTCTTCAGAGTTCAAGTTCAGCCACCCGAAGCATGCTGGGGCAGGGGTTGGGGCCCCAGGGCCTCATGCCACCCTGCCCTTATAGCTTTGCTAGGTTCAGTGCACCCAGCAGCTCACATAGTCTGGAGATTCAAACCTTCAGTTCTCCAAGGCTACAGTTCACTCATGGACCTACAGTCCTGGGGTCTTTGGGGACTGCCCACTCCCCTGTCTTTACCAGGCATTGTCCTAGTGGGGGCTTTCTGTGGTAGTACATTTTCATTTGGATCATTTCTGGAATTTCCATCTCAGTGTTTGTATTACCCATCAGTTCTTATATGTTGTCTACTTTTTCCATTAACGTATTCATCATAGTTATATTGGATTCCCTGTCTTACCATTCTGATATCTGTGTCACATATGAGTCTGGTTCTGATCATTGCTTCATCATGTCAGAGCATGCTTTTTCTTGCCTTTTGGCATAACTTATCATTTTTATTTTATTTTTTTTTTTTGTAGAAAGCCAGACATGTTACAAGAGGTCAATAGGAACTGAAATGAGTAGACTTTTAAAGTAAGAATTTAAGGTAATTTCAGTAGGAGTTGGGGTATGTTTAATGCTTGCTAAAGATACAGGTGTCAGAGGCTTTGGATTCCCCATGTTTATATTTCTTCTTTTGACTCTGGGTTTCCCTACCTGCTCCTCCTCAGAGAGAGCCTGTGTCTTTCAACTGTTACCCACTGTTATATTGGAGACCTGTGGATGAAGTGGTAAAGTAGGGGAGGGGAGCATTTAAAAATCTTTCCACTAAACCTCAGCCTTTGGGGGGCTTGTGTCTTGGGGCTGTGAGTTTCACAAGTGTTTCTCCAGTGACATGGATGCTTGCTTGCCTCCTCATCTGTACTCCCTTCCCTGGCTGTCGCACCCCTAGTCTATTTTCCTGAAGACCTGATGCCTGTTTATCACACTCTTCACTGCCCCCCACCAAAGCCCACCCCTTAAATGAGACAGGAAGGCTAGAGAAAACTGGAGCAAGAGGAATGTACTTCCCGGCTGAGATAAGCCTCTGGCAAAGTCTTTTCCCCTGGACTGCAGGTCTTTCAAAGTCCTCTGGACATATTTCATGGGGATTAATCTTTCCCTACCCAACAGAGCCCCTAAGCCATGAGGGGAGTTTTCCCATATCTTTACCAGGAGAACCCAATGTGGTATACCCCTTGGGAGTTCCTCCTTCTCAAGCTAGCTCACCCTCTGCCAGGACCAGTCCTTTAAAATGACTACTGAAGCATCCACAAAAGCAGATCTTAACTGTTCTCTCTGGATGAGCTTTTCTCTTTAGGTGGGTCTTGCCCCACAAACCATTTGCTGATGGATCTACAGAAAAATGGATTTTCAGTTTTTCTATACTTCTTGTTAGAGTGGGAGTGAGAGCTTCTAAGTTGTATGTCAGAACTGAAACTGGTATCCTCCAGGGAGGCTGCTTTGAATAGTGGCTCAAGAATGACAAAAATGGCATCACAGTGAGGGACACAGTAGCCCTACCAGATAGGTTATACTGCCATTATACAGGTGACGCTCCCAGGGTTAGAATGGGTCAGGGCCCCAGGATTTGAACTAGGGCACATCTGGCTGCTAAGTCACCCACGCTCGATTCCACCAAACAGTCTCAAACTCACAACAAAGGAGAGAAAAGAGAAGTTATTTTGTCTTTGGAAATGCTCAAATATTTTCCATAGATTTTGAGATTGTCTTCCTTCTAATAGCCTTACCCTAAACAAGCAGAATTATAGCTGACTTTAAGACTAAGCAATTGCCAAATAGTGGTTAGAGCTCTGATCATGAAGCCAGAAGACTTGATCAGTAGCCTGGTTCTAGCAGGAATTTGTTGGTGACATTGGGGAAGTCATTTGTTCTCCCTGAATCTCACTTTCTCAACCAAAGAATGACAAATCATAGACACATTACAGAAATTTCTAAGTAGTATGAAAATATTTTACATTGAATGTCAATCCCCCTGAGCTGCCTAGAGCACAAAAAGATCTCATCCTGACCCAAGTAAGAGATCTGTTATGTGAAACTCAGCTCTGGTTCAAGGGTTGATGAAGGGTTTAGAACAAGTCAGGAAGCTATAGGTACAAATAAAGACAGGTTTTCCATTCAGAGGATACATCAAAGGCACCTGGACAGAGCCTGGTGCCTGATCCCGACCAAAGCCCCAGCATAGATGGTACTGATGAAGCTATTATTCAAGTGCCCATGGCCTAGTCTAGTTCTTCCAGCACTGATCACACTGAGGTCAACTACAAAAATGAAGCTAGAGAAATGATATATAGTACAGGGGCTTGTAAATGTGACATCTCTAGACCTGAGTTTGGGTCTGGACCTAAGGCAGCCCCAAATAGGCAGCCCATATCCACATAATGATGCCAGACCAGGTTGTCTGGGGGAGTCCTTGCATGACTGGCTTCAGACATGAGTTGAAAATTTTCCAAGTGCAATGACGCTCTACCTTTGTATTTCTCTTGGCCATTCACGCATCTATCCATTCATGTAGAGAAGGAATTAAAACCCCAACTGTACCTTTTCCTTTTTCTATGACCTTGACCAATTCACTTAAATTCTCAAAGCCTCCTCCAGTCCTCACCTTTAAGAAGATAGTGATGTTTTCCTTACAGAGCTGATGTGAGGATTAACTAAGATAGTATATGTAAAGCACTTAGCCCTGTGCCAGTCAGATCACAAGCATGTGGTAATTGGTGGTTATTATCTTCACTGTTAAAACAATTAGATTGATACAGAACCATCAAGTACCTACCTATTGAGTACGAATCATGAGCCAAATACCATAACTGATTCTGCACACAAGAGACATTGGCCCAATATAATCCCTACCCTAAAGGAGTTTTTAATCTGATAGAGGGGCAGAGTATGCAGTAAATAATCATCATGCAAGGTGTGCTGGAGTTATGTCTCAAGAGAGGAACCACAACACCTAAAAATTTATGGCAGGAGCATTGGTGATGGGTATAGGAAAGAACTGGCTTAGACCTTGAGATCTTACACAGGCCAGAGATGGAGGGCAGAGGTCAGGCTCATAACCAGGATGGTGCAGAGGGAAGCCAGCTTAAACACCCAGAGTTCCACTTATTGGGTACATGGGAGCACAGCCCACCAGGAGGACCCTTACAATATCCTCAAGAGCCGTCTGTAAATAGCATGCCATTCTTCTCGAAGGCCCATAAATCCATTGGGTCTCACAGACTTCATGTTCAGACAAAAACTGTGGAATCTACTCAGGGTACTTTCCAACAGGCCCAGAGGGACCTAAGCACTTACTCAGATTCTGGAGCCTCCTGCATTCCATGACCAGCCCTGATATCATGTTCAGCACAATCCATCTGTAGCAGTTTCCCTAAGGCTATGTTAGATCCCAGAGATACAATCACTCACTAGAGGCTATAAACCCCTGCTTACACAGATACCTCCTGTAGGGAAGTCAATGAAGCCTTCAGGAACAGGGTGGCATGGATCTGGGCCTTGGTGGGATTTGGGAAAGATGCTTTAGGAAGGGGAAGGGGCAGAAAGGGCAGAGGTAGAAGTTGGAATGGCAGACCATGTCCAGATTGGGTTAATGAGACCATTGTACTGGAGTAGAGGGCACCTCTGCCAATGACAATGGCTCTGATTTCCAAGTACTTTAAAGAGTGCTTACAATGTACTAGTTTCTTAGAATAAGATCTGGAATGCATTGTTTCGTCAAACCCTCACACTGGATACTGTTATCTTGTTTTTCTTATGAGAAAGCTGAGGCTAAGTGAGATAAATGACTATCCATGGTTACAGAGATAAGGCCTGTTAAATGTGGAATTCAACCCTGACCTCAAGTCCAAAATTTAACTTCCATTCTATGTTAGCTTCTAGTGAGATGTGACTGGAAAAGTAGATTAAGGTCAGGGCAGAAAGGACTTAAATGCTTCACAGAGTTTTGCATTCAGTGACATTGAAACTCAGTAGTATGCATTTCACAGGCATCCAAGTTTATAACAAAGTCTCCTTTATCCTGAGCAGAAAGTTGCATGCAGACACAGGTCAACTAGCAACCCAACTGGGAGGCCAGAAAAACTCTGACCTTAGATGAGGGATTGACTGTTGGGAGTTTGACTCCAGATCCAGGGTCTGAAAATCCCCCAGGTGCTGGGTCTGCTCAGTCTGCCGTTCTCTGGCCACACTCTAGGCTTCTGTCACTGGCAGGACCCAAGGTGGTGCTTAACTTACACAGATTTGTGTGTAACAACCCAAAGGCTGATGAGAGCCTCAAGGCCATGGGCTCCTCTTGTGCCCCATGGAGGAGAAGGGGGAGCCCATCAGAGCTGCTGGAGGGGCATCTGCTGGAGCTTGATGAGCATCCAGCTGAGTCAAGTCATCTCGAACAAATAGATAATAGCATGGGAGAATTCTGGGTGCTATCAGTAAAATAACAGGAGGGATCAGGGAGTCCTGAAGATCCTTCAGAGTTTTGTTTGTTTGTTTAAGTTTCTATTGTGGTTTAAAAAAACATAAAATGTGCCATCTTCATATTTAAGTGTACAGCTTAGTAATATTAAGTAGGCTTACATTGATTTACAACAGACATCCATAAGTTGCTCATCTTATAAAATTGAAGTTCATTCCTCATTAAACAACTCCCCATGTCCCCTGCCCCAATCCCCAGAAACCACCACTTTACTTTTTGTGTCTGAGACTTTGACTATCATCAGGACCTCATACAGTGTTTGTATAGCTGGTTGTTTCACTTGGTGTGCTGTCCTCATGGTTCATAGGTATTGTAGCATGTGTCAGAATTCCCTTCCTGTTTAGGAATATTCCACTGGATGGATATTACACACACACACACTTGCATGCACACACATTGGAATTTCACACATTGGAATTTGCCCATCCAGCACAGTGACTCAGTGGGGTGGTGGGGACTGTTAGATAATTCATATTTCAGCATAGGCGTGCCTGCTTAATGGAGTACAGGAATAACTAATTACTAATCACAGAATCCACTTTAGAG
>JAJEJO010002301.1:129568-159890 GCA_020662805.1 Glaucomys volans | reverse complement strand
AAAAGAGATAATCTTATTTCCCAATGTTTGTACTAAGTATTGAATTTTTATTGAATTTGTTACCTACTATGGAGGTAAATAGATAGTTCCTTATTTAATTAAAATTAGTGGTTGAGTTAAGCATGGTGGTACATACCTTTAATCCAAATTACTTGGAAGATTTAGGAAGGAGGATCACAAGGTAAAGACCTTAGCAATTTAGTGAGACCCTGTTTCAAAACTTTAAAAACAAAAAGTTTTAAGTGGCTGGGGATGTTGCTTAGTGAAGCACTACTGGGTTCAATCCCCAGGTCCAAAAAAAAAAAAAAAATTAGCATTTTGCCATTTAAGGTATTTGCTTTCAGGTCTTAGTGAAGAATATTATAAGCAAAGGATGACCAGTTGTTTTTATTTTTATTTCACTTAAGACAATTATTGGGAAGGGCTGTGAAATTTTTAACAAATCCCTTTTCAGCATCTCTAGATATTATAAGCAGTACTGTTGCATTTAATTTGCCCATATAGATTGGTAGACCTACTGATGTTGACACCCATTTGCATTCCTAAACTAAACTCTACTTGGTTGTAGGATAGTATAGATCATAATGTCTAAGTTTCACATTTTATCATCTCTGAAATTGGGTCATACATTTCTATTAGTGGCACCCTACAGCTGCTACTGACTAGACAGCAGGTATAACACAGTTGCCATCGCCCGCACATGTCATGTGGTCACAGATGTTAGATATTTGACCTTTTGAGTTATATACATTGGATTTTACTCCATGAGTTAAGTTTAGTTGCTGTTTAAAATCTAAAAGATTTCATTATGATTTGTCACCAAAATGAACAAATTATTAAACATGAAGAAATTCATGGAATCAGAGCAGTGGAACATAAATTGGATATTCATAAAGCAAATTTTGCCATCAGAAATGACTTAGTTTTCCCATTTTCTTGCAAAGCAATGATTGAGGGACATATAGAACTAAGAAAGCAAGCCACGTACATGCTTTCCTATTGAGATACACACAGAAGAGTTGCAGGGTTCTGGAAAAGCTGCCAAATCTATTGAAATGGGTAAGACAAATTCCAAAGCAATGTCATCAATTCATGTGTTTTGAAGGACCATCATTAAGATAGTAAAACTATCAAAAACTTCCCGCTAACTCTGAACAGGAAACTATATAGAGAGCGCACCCTTTAAGAAATACTGCATCACCAATGCTACTAATGGCCAAATGATTACATCATGTGCAAATCCAGAAATCAGTAACTCTAAGTCTATAAATGGTAGAGTGGGACTTTGTGACAAATATCTAAGGAATGCCTGACATGTTTGGTTCATATCTATTTTTCTTTTTAAGTGTACACACAGTGATAGATGAGATGGGAACAAACCCAGACTTAGGTCAAAGGTCAGCAGTACCCTGGCTACAAGGAGTAGCCAAGCAAAGTGAAGTTCTGGGCTTTGTTCATTCCTTGGTCTAACCATTTCCACTCCCCATGCTAGATCCTAGAAGCCATTCTACGACCACAAGGAGAACCAGCTTCAACATAAAACCAACATATGGATAACATTATAGAAGCAAAAGAGCCTGGACTTACCGTACTGCAGGTTTGCCTCAAACCAATCTGAGTTTTTTTTGTTACTTGCAAACCAAACCTTCCTAACTGAATAAATACTTTGTAAATGTTAGTTGACAGTGCAAACAATAGTGAGTGGAGACACTTCAGCAGCCCTGCTTTCCTAACCTGGGAATGATTCCATGACTGCGCCCTGTTGATAAACTACTGTTCTCATCCATGGAGGGTCCTAGAAAGAGTCCTACAGACTTTGCTATGGTGCACACTGCAGAAGTAGAACGTCTTTGTGCCTTAAAAAAGATAAGAAAGAGCTGAATTAAGGGAAATTTGTAATAGGGAAGGCATTTGAAGCTGATCTGTGCACATCTATTTTTGTGGTTCAGAAACAATTCTTGATCTGGATTTGACTTTCATGCATATACAGAATGGGAATCTGGGTCTGACACAATGAAGCTGAGCATCAATTTTTGCTTCATTTTCACTTCAGTGCTAACTGAACTATTCCCAGTGAGCCCAGATACTGCAGGGTCATCAGCTTAAAAAATCGTGCCATGCTGCTGGCTTGGATCACTGCTGAGTAAGCAGATGAATCCAGCAGAACGTAAAGATGATGGACACTGAAAGAATTACAAGTGTTTACTCAGATCTGTCTCCTGCTAGCAATGATTTCTTCCTGCCCTATGAATTTGGGAGGGATAGGTAAGTTTCCAGCCCCTGCCGGGTGGTAACATACCTAAGTTATCTAAATTGTCACAAAGATTCTAGTCAACCATAACTTCAAAATCTAAGGCTAGTCTATGGTCTTTACAACACCAGAAGTACTTTTCTCTTTAAAACCTAGAAGGTTGTTGGGGTTTTTTGGTTTGGTTTTCAGGGATTTTTGTTGTTGTTGTTGTTTTGTTTTTAATTTTTATCCTTGAGTTTTATAAATAAGTTTTCCTGTGCCTGCTTGCCCATAACTTCTTTTTCTGGTCTGATGGCAGTTTAAGGGGTTCAGCCTGTGCTTTCTCATATAAAAAGAAACTTGGGATCATTAGGTGCACATTAATCACCACCAGATCTAGCCTGGCTTCCGAAGTCCAGAGTTTTAGGGTATTATAGAGTGGAAATAGAATCATAGCTTTTTCCATTTGATTAGTAAATATATTCCAGTTGAAGTCTAAGAGCACCTCCTACCCCAGAATTCTGCTCTTTGTAACTTCTGAATGGAGCTGTCATTAATGGTCAATTTCTGGGTGCCCATGTCCCAAGGAAATGACTTCTTCTTTTGTCTTAAGTGGACTTCCCTGCAAACTTTCCTTGTCTTTGACCATACCTCCTATGTCAGAATGGAGAAAGTAAGTTTTTCCTCCCTCCTCTTCACAGGGTAGAGAGAAATCAGGCAGGTGGGAGAAAGGTCCCTGGGGGGGCAAATTATCTTTTTATGACTACACCCACATTGTACCAAATTATACCAAATGTTTCATGACCTTCAAATCAGATGCCTACTTCTTATGGTTTGGATCTAGAAATGTCCCCCCTCCCCCAAAGCTCATGTTTTAGAAACATAGTCCCCAATACAGCAAGGTTCAGAGGTGGGGCTTTTAGGCAATGATGAGAGCTATAACTTCATCAGCAGATTAAACCATTCGATGATTATATGAATGGACTACTGGGTGGTAACTATAGGCAGGTGGGGGCATGACTGGAGGAAGTAGGTTACTGGGGGTGTACCAGTTGGGGATTATATTTTGTCCCTGGTTCCTCTCTTTCTTTCTGTCTGCTTCCCTCTCACCCCCACCTTTCTGCCAGGGTGTTCTGGTTCATCTCAGACCCAAATCAAATATAGTCAGCTGACCATGAACTGAACCTCTGAAACTGTAAGCCCCCAATAAACTTCTTTAAATTGTTCTTTTCAGGTATTTTGGTCACAGAAAGGAAAAGCTGACTAACCCACTATCCTGCAAGAAAACTGCCATGATCCCTCTGGTTGGTTGACCTTTCTCAATCCCCAATTTCGACCCACCCCTCTTTCACAACACTTTCCAAGTACCTCTGGATGTTGGCCCTAGGGCAGTCTCTGGGGTCCTAGAGGTGGAGCAAAGAAACTCAGAATTTGATGAAGAAGACTCCTTGAGTAGATTTCTATGGGTCCAAGTGTTGTCATAAATTCATAAGAAACATGGAGTCTGAGTGGGAAGTCAGGGGAGCTTTTGGATTTCCACACCAGTAAGTGATTCCTAGGTGAAGGGGGAAGGGTACTGCAGGCAGAAGAGCTCCTCTCAATTAAGGGGTATCAGGCTGTTTTGGTACTTCTGTAAGCTGTCCTATGACTGGCTTCGTTGTTCCTCTGATCTTTTAAGACTTCTGCTGTGAGTCCGCTAATCTTTTCTCTGAAAGGATGTTCTCCTAACCACCTACTTTTCTAAATCAGTGTGGACCCTTAATACATGAGTAAAAGAATGAACGGATGTATTAATGAGTGTGGGACAAATTAACCCATCTTCCTCAGGTTCAGAGGAACAGACAACAAACATCCCAAGAGTCAGGGTTTTAGGCTGCCACAGGTCACTCTGCCCCGCAAAGAGCATTTCGAGGGTGAGATGGAGGCTGGCAATTCTGAATTTGTTCCTAATACTTGAAGGAATGCTCATTAGAACGAGTCCTGAATATTTTCCATTGCCACACCAGAAAAAGCGGGGGTGGGGGGGTAGGCAGTGACAGTAAACAAACAAAACCCTCCAAACTATTCAATCGCGGTGATGGCACATGCCTGTAATGCCAGGTCTTGGGAGGCTGAGGCAGGAAGATCACAAATTCGAAGCCAGCCTCCACAATTTAGCGAGATTCAGGCTCAAATATAAAAGGGCTGGGGATGTAGCTCAGTGGTAGTGAACCCCTGGGTTCCAACCGCAGTAAGGGAGGGGCGGGACTATTCCAGAATGCGCTGAGAACTGGAAGGTGACCATCCTGAGCTTCATGACAAGGTGCTTCTAGGTCCGATTGGGCAGCGCACTAAAAAACGCACCAGGAGCCGAACCCAGCCACTGGGGAGGCTCAGGCAGGCGGATCGCACGTTGGAGGCCAGTCTGGGATATTTAGCAAGTCCCTGACTTAATTAAAAAGGCCCTGAGATGTTG
This sequence comes from Glaucomys volans, assembly GCA_020662805.1. Lineage (NCBI taxonomy): Eukaryota > Metazoa > Chordata > Mammalia > Rodentia > Sciuridae > Glaucomys > Glaucomys volans. The sequence goes on along the minus strand of JAJEJO010002301.1, from coordinate 155,205 downwards.
CTCAGCGATAAAGCACCTCTGTATTCAAGCCCTGGTACCAAACAACAATAAACACAAAAACGCGTCAGGAGCCCGCGTTCACCGACTCCCGAAGGAATGGACCAAACTAGCGAGGTGCGAAACAAGGACAGTCGTTAAAGCGCAGAGAGAAGCGCGGAAATTCAAGGGTGTCTCGCTAGCAGAAAGCGGAGCCGAGAGAGCCGGAATGGGGGCGGAGCAAGAGCGCTCCGCAGGGGGCGGGGCCTATCACGTGTGAGTGGCGCGGAGGCACTAGCTCGAAGCTGCGCAGGCGCAGGGCCGTTAGAGAACCCCCGCAGCTTAGATCTCCTAGTCCGGGTCCTGCGCGAGAGGAGGGCGGGACGGCAGTCCTGGCGGCGGGCGTAACGCGCAGGGCGCTGTGAGGCCCGTGACGTCGGCAGAGGCGGGGTCCGTCGCAGCGCAGGTGAGGAGTCCGGCAGGGCCAGGTCAGCGACGCGCCGGGTGCACTTGCGGGGTTTATGTCCTTTCCCTCGGCCGGGTTCTGCGCGCGCGCGCGTGCAGTCCCTTTAGAGGCGGCCCGACCATCCCTTGGGACAGCGCTCCTTCCTGGCCCCGAGGCTTCCCCGCCCGGTCGCGGTCTTGGGCACTGATCTGAGGGTGAGCACGCTCGCCTTCCCGCTTTAGGTTTAAAGTGAGGCCGGGGCACCCACCTGGAAGAATATCTGGAACAAAGGACTGAGGAGAGGCACACCCACCCCTCCAGGGCTAAGCCTGGGGTGGGTGGCGAGTGGACCATTGAGAGGAGGCAGTGAAGGCCAGGCTCCTGCCGGGCTGTCCTGTCTTGGTTGCTTGCACACCCACGTGTGCCTCTTCAGCCTCAGAGACACCTGTTTCCCCGCTTACAGAGGTTACAAATCTATGATTTATAATTGGAAGGAGCCCAAGAGTAACAAAACACAGCGAAGAGGTGTGGGAATGAGAAGCCTGACCTCCGCGTTGTGCAGCAGCCAGATGGGGAGAGGTCGGTGGTCAGAGACAGGGCAAGAGAAGTGAAAGCCGCGCCTGGCGCCAGCTGTGCTGAGCTGGGCAGCTAGAGGCACCCGCGAGACCAAAGGCTTGACAGGGGTTCTGATCCGGCCAACTCTGCCTCTTATCCCGCCACACCATGCTGTTTCCACAGCCCATTGACCTCGTCCTCAACTTAGAATTTGGGTTTTATTTTAATGTATTTCCCTTTCAGCTGGTAGATGATTTATTAGAAATGAAAATAATTAGGATTTAGTTTGAAAAAAGCCATCTGCACAAAGTCAGCTTGTGTACAGTCTTGGATGCACCTGTTTCGGCCTATCCCTGGAGACTGAGAATTGGGAGTCAGATTACAAACCCTGACTCCTCAGAAGATGTTCATTAGAAACGTATACATAACATTTTGGGGCAATCATTAATTGGGAAACAAGGAGGAAGTATGCATCATATCAGTGCACCCTTTGTAAGGCAGCGCACATCTCTGTGGAAGGTGATTTGAGAATCATTTTCATTTTACTGATTGAAGACAGTGCCTTGCCCAGGTTCATACACCTAGTGGGAATTAGATCTTGGATATCGTGGTCTGGCCTTTCTCATATCCACTTCCTTTATAAGGGCATACCATGTAGTTGAAACTATTGTTTCTGAGTGGGTACAAAAGACACTTCTCATTAGCTTGTGTAGTACCAGGAAGGTTTAGTTAGGACTGGAATTCCAGGATTCAAGCTGCAGGCTTTGTCAGTATCTCAGAAAAAAGGCAACTTCATACCTCTTTGTGAAAGGTTGGGCAGAGGCTCTAAGTCTCCCTTGACTGAGACTTGGCAAGAGGTGCATGGAGGGAGCCAGCCTCACCTCTGAGCTCAGTGGCCTCTGGCACAGGGAGATTACAACTAAACAGTGCCCTTTGCTTTCTCTGGCACTGTGGGTGGAGAAGGCAATGTAGAGCTGCTGCAGGGGTTGCATGGAGTGTGTGTTGTGGAGTGGGCAGACAGCAGAAGGGAAGCTAAGCCAGGGTTCCTTCCATATCTAGAACTTCCACCTATATAGCAGGCCTGCAGTGATGCAGCCAGAGCAATTGTTCAGTGTTTTTTGTCTGTCCTGCTTCAAATGTCTTGCTCTCATGGGAAAGTAAATGAATCTGACCCCTGAAAAGAAGAGAAAGATGATTCTGCCTTACAACTCTGTAGCGCATTGCTGCATTTCACATTGTTCTTAAATATTTTTTATGACAACCTTTCAAAATGCCCTTGTTTTTAAGAAGATACTGAGGTAAAGAGGAATGAAATAGCTTCACAGAGTCAGAGTTTAGGATTAGGGTCCTGAAGCAGTATCTTTTGAAGTATTACCCCTGCCTTCCTATATGCACCCATATAACTTGATAGAGCAGGTGTTCTGTACCCAGACAGAAGACAGCAAGTGAAGGACAGAATGGCTAAATCATTTGGGGCTTCTGCAGCTCCAGGCTCCTTTCTTAGAGGAAAAGACCTCTCCCAGTTCCTTCATTCCTCAGCTTTAGCCACATCCTAAAGTTTCCCTATAGCTGATTATGCCTTGTTCTTTGAGCATCTGGTCAAAACTTTCTGAATCTGGCATTTGAGAGGAGGGCTAAGGCAGAGACAGGCAGGCAGTCAGAGCCAACCCAGGGAGCAGAGCTGAGAGTTGGAGACTTTAGCAGGTAGGTGAGAGGTCATTGCAAGTGGCTGTGGTATTGAAGACATTAGTGGGTGGGAGGGCATCTCCTATTGCTCATGGTGCCCTGGGTGCTCATGTTAGCATATTGCTAACCTAGCATTTTCAAGCTTTTTAGCATCTAGAATTGTCAAGGCCTTGTTACTGTGAATAGGAAAAGTATGGACCAGTTTCTCATCCAAGAGTGGGCAATGGGACCCTTAAGAAAACTTTTGGGATTGGTTTATAAGCTGTTTGCCAAGGATTGGGCCTGGCAGAGTCTAGTGTTCTCTCCAAGTACCAGGTTTCCCATTCAGGATAGTCTTAAACTCAACTTGCTCTAAGCTGCCAATCAGGTTTTGGGCCCTGGGCCTCTTGTCTAGGGCCCCAACCCCTACATAGTTATAGCTCTAGAGACTTTTGGGCAATGGCTGGCTTTTTGAGAAGCAGACAGAAGATATGAAGAATAAACAGTCATGGACTGGAGTTTGGTAGACCCAAACCTGAGTCACCCTTGTGATCTTGCACTACTTAGTCCCTTCTCTGAGCCTGAGTTCCCTCATCAACTTAGTAAGGAAGGGCTGAACTAGAGTTTTGAGGGAAGGAGAGGGGAAAAGAAGGGAGGAAAGGAAGATGAAGTATCTTTCCAACCTTGTTCACTGAGGGCCTGAGGCAAGGAGGCCCTTAATTTCCTGTCTCCCTGTGCTCCCCTTTCTTCCTTCTGTGGTGTCTGCCTGAGGCCAGCTCCTTCCAAGGAGGGAGGATTCCCTGGGTAGGCTGGGCTAGGCAGGAATACCCTTTATGTTTAGAATATGATACTGTCTCTACTTGTTTCAGGCATGAATTAACCCACCCAGTGCCAATTTTATTAAGACTTGATCAGTTCCTGCCTAGAGGCAGCCCTTTGAACAGACAGGAATTTGGCCTGGGGAAGGAAGAAATGAGGATGCATACTCAGCAGGAGAGCATTGGTGGCTCATGCCCCCATGACTTTCTGACGTGCCTTCAGGTCCTTGTAACTGCAGTCTTGGGACACTTAGAGTTTGGATGTTTGAACCACACCCAGAATGTCTACATAGGTTAGGTCAGATACCCTGCCAGCAAGCAGTGTAGCTAGGACCCAAATGTAAAGTCACCTAAATCATAAGATAAGTGGGGTTTTTTTTGTTGTTGTCATCGTTGTTGTTTGTTTTTGTTTTGTTTTTAGTATTGGAGATTGAACCCAGGGGCACTTTACCACTGAACCACATCCCTTTTTAGTTTTTATTTTGAGACAGGGTCTCACTAAGTTTCTGAGACTGGCCTTAAACTTTCAATCTTCCTGCCTCAGCCTCTTGAGTCACTGGGATTACAGGTATACACCACAACACCCAGCTTAGTGCTTTCTGTACTGAAATTGAATGGTTTCAACCCTGCCTCACTGTGGAGTTTAAAATTCAGATTCTTTCATTAGACATGTAATACCTGCTAATTACCAGGCTCTATATTAAAGTGCTGGTGATACAGGAATGAGTAAAAACAACAGCCCTTGGCCTTAGATTGTGCCACTACATTATGGAGACAAGACATTAGTAGGTAAAATACATGAAGCCCACTTGTGTAGTTATTGTGTACATGTGTTTATATATGCATGTACACGATGATTAGAGGTGAAGGAGCCTGAGGCAAGGAGGCCCTTGCTTCAGTCAAGTGGCAGGGTTTTCAGGAAAGAATTTAGAGGAAAAGTGTTATTTGTGCTTAGCCTAGGTATTTACCTAATTAGTAAGAGTGGGGAGGGCATTCTGGGTAAAAGAAATGGCATGGGCAGTAGTACAGACTTGCTTTTGAAGTAGTTTGATGAGGATGCTGTGGTGACCTGAGATGAGACCAGAATGGTCGGCTGAAGCTAAGCTGTGGAGGGCTGTGCCAAGAGGTTCATTGTAAGAGTCTGAAACCAAGGGAAGGATGTGGGCAGGTCAAGATGTGTTAAGATTGATCTGGCTGCATCCTGGAGAAAAATTGTAGAAAACCAAAGCAGAGCCTGGCCAAGTTCAATTATTTGGGCTATTGAAATAGACCAGGTATAATATAGTATGGTCCTGGGGTTGGATCATAGCAGTGAAGTCAAAAAGTGGGTAGCAGATAGATTTTATAAGAATAACAACTTCCTAATTAGGAGTGGGCAGGGAGGGTGAAAGAGTAAAATGTGATTGCTGGTTTCTGGCTTGAACAGTGGGCTGGATGCTTGTGTTATTCCCCAAGAGAGAACTCCAGAAGAGAAATTAACTTTAGTGTAGGTGAGTTTTAACATAGTACAACAGAGATATAAAACCCCCAAGTAGAAACTTTGAGTCAAAAGCAGGACTGGGAATTTGGAAGTCAATACCAAGGTAGAGGGTAAAGTGTTGAAGTAGGTGAGGTCACTCAGGAAGGGAGTGTGAGTTGTAAAACCACTTGCATGGCAGGGAAAGCAATGAGAGGTAATGGATAGATGCAAGTGAGGGTCCTCAGTGGTGCCAGCTGACTTCCTGTACATGGGGTGAGGAATGGGCAAGGTTGCAGGCTGCACAAGGAGCCACAGAGAAAAGAACCTGGCTCTTTGATTCTGTGCAAGTGACATGTGGGCTCTATTAAGGGCTTTGCTTCTTTAGTCTTCCCTGGATTGCAGAGGGGGAGTCTGTTGGCACTTGGGAAATGTTATAATCTGCATGACTGCAAATGACTCAAAACTGCTCAACTTTTTGAAGAGCTAGGGGGCCTTGGCGGCTCTCCACTTTTTTGTTTGCTGAAGATTAACTGTTGGCAGCTGACAGAGCCCTTGGGTGTCTGTGTGGCCTGGTCCTGCCTATGGAGTGACTGAGCTTAGGGGCATAGGCTAGACTCCAGGGCTCCACCTCCAACCTTCCTCCGCCCACCTTCTTTCCCTGCCTTCTCACTGTGGGTCAGCCTCTTGGTCTGCAGAGGCAAGGGTGGATGCTACAGATGGTGAGTGCCTTCCCAGGTTTAACCTGCAGAATTTTTGAATTGGGACCATGTGGGGAGGGGAGTGCCTTGTGTAAGGAAGAAGGCTCAAAGTTGCAAACTGAATGGGCAGCATTGGGGGTGTTGGTGAAAAAACAAAATATTCAGACTTCAAAGTGAGCTGTTTTGTTGGAATCTTAGGATGTCTCCTGGGAGCTTTAGGTGCCTGGGCACCCCCTCATTTTGGAATTGAGGAAAATGGGGCCTGGGAAGGAATCAACCCAGCTTGTCCTATGGAGCACATCTGGGTTGTACTCCCCACCCCACAGCTCTTCCCAGACTTGGGCTGCCTCTGTGATCTGCCACAGCTGTTGTTTGTGTTCCTGTCAACTTCACCTTCTGTGAGAGGGGGATCAGATAAACTCCACAGTGGGGAATTGAAGACTGTCAGGTGGGGGCTGGCTCTTCTGTAAACAACTTTGTTATTCTCTTTCAGAGACACTGACCCTTTCCTTAATGGAAAAGGGATGGGGCCAGGGAGAAGGGACATTTGGTGTGTGGTAAATTTCCTTTACAGCAATAATGATTTGACTGTATTTGCTGACTGAAGAATAAGTTGATCTTTTTAAATTCTCTTTAAGACAAAGGAGAATGCTTCTTGACTTCCACAAACCTGAATGCACGGCAGGGCAAGGTGTGACAGAAAGATTACAAGGTTTGAAGTCCCATTCCTGTTGAGCATGGTCCAGGTTATCGCTGCCTGCTGGCTCTGTGACAGTGGGGAAGTTGGTAAACTTCTCAGTGTTGGCAGCTACAAAACAGGATAATTTCTGCATCAGAGTACATGGAAATTAGGCCATGTGTGTCAAGTGACACTAAGGAAATTCAGTGTTACTGGCCTCCTTTTTTCAGTGGTCTTAGAGGCTCATGTGGAAACGTGTTATTTTGTTTAAATATTAAAGCTCCTTCTGCCCACCTTTTTCCTGTAGGTGGAATAACTGATCCAAGACTCAGGATCTGCTCAGGCTCTGCAGCAGGCTGCTGCATACATGCTTCAGGACATGCCAGGATGGGGTTGCTTTGTAATTCTGGGGGCTTGACTGAGGGGCTGGACCTGTGCCTTCTCTCAGTATTTTCAGGCATCACTTTTCACTGCTTATCATGGGCAGAAGAGCTAGCTGCTGGAGGACCTTTGGTCATAGTGTGTTAAAGAAGACATCTGACTTACCAGCAGTCCTACTAATGCTCTGACAGCTTAGTGCTACAGGGACTGAGGATGCAGGCCACCTCCCCAGAGTGATGACTCCACGGTGCCTTCAGCCCTGACATCTGCCACAGTCAGTCTCCTTCCCAGGTTTAGTCAGCCCTAGAAGGGCCAAGCCCTTCCATTCTTCTTCTTGTGTCCTTCACCAACTCCAAAACCCTTCTTCTCCACGTGCCTATAGCTACCCAGACTGGCTCTCATTTCTGCACTACCATAGCTTCATGTTCATGCCTTGACCAGGCTGCTTTACCTTCCCATTTACTTCTCTGTTATTTGTGTACCAGGCCTGCATCTCCTTGAGGATTAATTATCATTTCATTTTATATCCTTTCAAATTGCCATACATTGAGCAGTTAGGTCGGTGCTGCATAAATGTTCAGAAATAATTGTTAAGTCTAGTTGAGTTGAATTCCCTTGTTGTACTCACAAGAAAATGAGTACAACCTCATTAAATGCCTGTGGATGGGCAATAGAGGGATGGAGACTGTTTGCCTGTAAGTGCAGCCAGGATGTATCTGGAGGATGTGGAGCTGACTGTAAGGGTCTCTGAACTTCCTGATTGTGTTCATGTTCCCAGTTGAAGCAAGTCTATTTGTAGAATAGGTGGAAGCTGGCCTTTTCACACTGAGGCAGAAATGTTTGTAACTGAGCAGACACTACTCATGATCCTGAATCATACACACCTGTCAGAAATCCAGAGATGTTTTAGAAATGTGTAAATATATAGACATTGTTCCAAGCACTGTGGAATCTCAGCAGGTGGTTGAAAGCTGTGATTTTTCCTCCTTATTGTTCTGTGAGCTATAATCCAGTAATGTGTAACTTTGCCACATGAAAGAATTGGAAGCAGGCCTGTGAAAGTTTCTTTCCTGCTTGGTCTAAGAACTTGATTATTTGTAAGTTGTTTTCTTCACCATTCAATTCTGTTGAATTCATTTCAGCAACCATTTGTGGTGAGTCTACTGTCCATGGACCACAATTTGAGTAGTGTGGTTTAAGAAACTCCTCTCCCAGCCAGAATCTCTCATGTCAGAGATACCACAGCAGCAACCCCCTCCCCAATACACATACTGACCTCTCTTCTTTTTTTTCTTCCCAAGTACATAGATGCCAGATTCCTCTTTCTTAAACACCATTTTCATTTAGTAACCCCTTGCCTGGAAGTTCTCTTTAATTTCTTAACTCAAATCTGGACTTCTCAGGCAGTCCTCAGTGTTAGTCTGACCTACTCTTTCCTTCCCAAAGTCATTACCACCAAGTTGTAGTGCCCCTGTCACAGCCCCTTCCCTTGGCAGTGACATGGATTTCCAGACTTTTGCTTGGTCCTTGGAGAAATTCTGTCTGAGCCAAGTCCTGTAGGGGCAAGTTGAGTCTGAGGGTAGGTGAACCACACACCCCCCAGGCCTGTCCCCAGTGATCTAAATACACAGAATTAGACTGGGATGTAGGAGAAGGCAGGAGAATAAGTCAGATCCTAGGATGACTTGAGAAGTAATGGAAGGGTAGGTGTTTAAGTGGTCAGTGGAAGGACGGCTAGATAGGGTTCCTACCATGGTACAGGGGTGTGCTGTTTCCAGGGTTTTCTATCTAGAGGCACAGGGTTTCCCAGCTGAAGGGAGTTTTACTACTGAGTGTCTAGGATCTGGCTGGGAATAAGAGAGGGTTCCAATAAAATCTGCCTGGGATTCCAGTTCAGTTGCAGAGTCCCCTACCCTATGTAGACACCTTTTCCCAGGCTACTTCTGAAGCCAACACCATAGCATTTGCTCCTGGGCATAACACCACCTCCTGTAGTCCCTACGTCCCTCATTCAGCAGACACGGTGCAGTTCTGTTCACAGTGGGAAAATGGCAGGTTTTAAGGTGCTTAACAATGGCCATCTTTTGGTGGTAGGCTTTGGAGAATGTTTCTTTCTTGTCAATCATAATTTTTTGTATTCCCTCTTTTTCTATTTTTTTTTTTTTTTTTTTTTTTTTTTTGTTTTAGCATGAGCTTTTTTTTTTTTTATAATGAGTTAAAAAAAAAAAAAAAGAAAAGCCATTCTCAGTTGGGAGAAGTTTACTGAGATTACCTGCCTACCATGAGTGAGTCCTGCTGGGGTCTTAATGAATAGAATATGGTCCTTGTTTCCAGGGGATTTTTAAATTAAAGAGAAAAAAAGATGGGTAACAAAGCAAGTATCCTCTGATCACAAAAGAGAAAGCTATCCCTATCTAGGGAGGCAGAGCTGAGCCACTTGTGTTGTAAAAGAGAATCAGGGTTTGGAGAGGAAAGGAAGGACCCCTCAAGGGGTCACAGAATGGCAGATCACTACAGAGTTGGGGGCCACCACCTTGGACTAAAGGAGAGCAAACAGCAAGAGAAGCCCTGAGAATGCTGTCATTTCTCTGCCATAACTCCTGACCCCCTGGTGAGTTCCCTGGGGCACTAATTACATATCTGTCATATCTTCAAGCTCTGGTAACTGGCAGGTGGTTAGCAGACTTCATCTAGTGTTTCTGATGCTGCTTCCCCTCCTCCCTTGGCTTCCTGGCCGGCTGCCCACCAGAGCCTTGGAACCTTACTCAGGAGATCAGATTCCAGCTGTCCTGTGGAAGCAGTAACATCTTCCTTCCTCTCAATCTCCAGAGATGTCTTTCCTCCAGGACCCAAGTGTCTTCACCATGGGAATGTGGTCCATTGGTGCAGGAGCTCTGGGGGCTGCTGCCTTGGCCCTGTTCCTGGCCAACACAGACATGTTTCTGTCCAAGCCCAAGAAAGCAGCACTGGAGTATCTAGAAGATATCGACCTGAAAACGCTGGAGAAGGGTAAGTAGTGACCCTGCTGTTCTCAGTACTTTTCCAAGGTACTGGGATGCAGGCTTGCTTATTTATTTATTTTTTCTTTTCTTTTTTTCTTGAAGAGACAATATAATAATGTTAAGGTAAATTTAGTAACACTTTTAAATTACCAACAGTTTCATTATCCTAACACAGTCATCATTTTTATTTTGGCATTTTCCTTTCCATATGTTCATATTATTATGAAGTTATGATCTTGGTATAAGTTGTTATTTTACCTTTTTCTTATCACAATCATTGTTCACTCTCTATTAGTGTCTAACTATAATGATAAATTACTTCATAATCTTTAATCTTATATTATGCCTTCACTTGGTAAACGTTCTAGAGAGTTTTCTCAGCAATTTCAGGCTTGTGGGATCATCACTGCACCACCCCCACCAACCTGCAAAAAAAAAAAAAAAAAAAAAATAGATAAGTCTGAGAAACACTGTTTATTTAATTCCATGTTCCTGATGCTCAGCACAGGGCCTGGCACACAGTAGGGATTTGCTTATTAAATGGGGAGGTCTGTTTTGCTATTGATAAAGCATAGTCAGCCCCCCAATTATGCAGTACACAGTGAAAAGTTTCAGTGTCACACTTTAGAACAGACCTCTTGCTGGGCACAGTGGCGCACACCTGTAATCCAAGCGACTTGGAAGGCTGAGTCAGGAGGATCACGAGTTCAAAGCCAGACTCAGCAACTTAGCGAGGCCCTAAGCAACTCAGGGAGACCCTGTCTCTAAATAAACACAAAATAGGGCTGGGGATGTGGCTCAGTGGCCAACTGTCCCTGAGTTCAATCCCTGGTTCCAAAAAAAAAAAAAAACAGACCTCTCTACCTTGCCTTGGAACCCTCCCACCTTGGAGTCCATTGTGGGCAGCTGAGAGCCATACATCCATGTGTATTCTTAGCATTAGTGCTGTAGCTCAGTGGCGGTTCAATTGTGCCCAGATGTGGCAGGAGAGTTTGACTGGTAAACACTGGGGCTCATTGACTGGGTGGTCTCCACATTAGTGTCCCAGGAGGAAGCCTTTCTCATCCAGTCAGTGAATAAGAAACTTGTCAAAGGAAGGTAGGTGATTGCACCTTGTCGAAGGAGTCTGTGATTGCACAGACTCATGGAGGGCCTCTTCAGTAAGGTGCAGGAGGAAGGCCTTTTAGCCTTTGTTCAACCCAGGCTTCCCATATTCTTTTAATAATCCCTGTAGCCCAAGGTAGAACTCCTAAATGTATGCATTTTGTAAATGAGAAAGCTGAGGTCCAAAGAGGAAAAAAGAACTTTCTGAGGATCACACAGCTAGATTCAAATTCAGTCTGATCTCTAAGGCAATCTTGGACTACAGTACTGTCTACCCCAATCACTTCCTTGTAGGACATCTTCTGCCCTGCTCTATTTATTAATAATATTGCACTTAACATGTTGAGGTATTTTTAAAAATTTGTTGACTTAATTCCTTTGAATATTTTTATAGAAGTGAGTTGTGTATTTGTGTGTGTATGTGTGTGTGTGAGAAAGTACAAGACATTTTCAGTTTGCCCATTTTTCTGACCTGTAGAATTGTCAGTGTTCAGTGACACTGGCCAAAGAAGGAATGCCCATTTTGCCAGAAATAACACAGTTTGGAATGTACATATTTGAAAATAGGTTTTTATGGGGTGGGGAGGGGCCTTTGAGTATGCAATAGGATCCATAAGCTTTATTAACTTTCTTTGGGAAGATGAATAGTCCCTGTGTGTGCTTTTTCTTTTTCCCATGAGTGAAATGCCTGTCCTGGCCCTCTCCCAGGCCTGGCTTCTGACCTTGGCTTGGTTTAGTGCAGATCATGAGCTGCTTAGGGTTCAGGGCTGGAAGGCCAGGAGGAGATAACTGAATTTCCTTTTCTTTTTTCCTTAGAACCAAGGACTTTCAAAGCAAAGGAGCTATGGGAAAAGAGTGGAGCTGTGATTATGGCTGTGCGGAGGCCAGGCTGTTTTCTCTGTAGAGAGGTGGGTGCCTTTGAAGATCTGTTCAGAGAAAAGAATCCCGGCAATCTGGTCCTGGTGGGGACCAGAGCATTGCCAGCCAGCACCAAAGGTCTGTAGGCCCATTTTGGCCTTTTGTCAACTCTGGGCTGTTCTGTTATTTGCTCTGGGTATTTCTTTTGATGTAGATTTTGTTCCTGCTTTTTAGCAACTTGCCATCTCTTATTGGGGTTAGCAACACATCTGACTTCCCTTTGATACTTCCCAGCCTTTCACCCTCTGTTGTAGCATCTCCATCCTCCCAAGTTAATCCAGAGGAGCAGTTAAGGTACAGTTCAGTGTTCCCAGTGAGCAGCACAGACACAGACTTCTTGAAATGGGAGGTCTACATTGCTATTGATACAGGCATAGTTAGCTCCCAACTGTGATGAAGCGGCAGCACCTGGAGAAGCTCTTTAAGGTGGAACTATAGAACAGACCTGCCTCTCTGCCTCCCCTTGGGGAACCACCTGGAGTCCATTATGGGCAGCTGTGGTGTCACAGGACCTGTAGTCTGGCAGGGACTCAGTCAAGCTGATGGTGTGGGTGCATTTGATGTGAGAAACCCATGAAAGTTGGGACTCACTGGATGGTCTCCAGGTTGGCCCTTCAAAGGGAAGCCACTGTTGTCTGCCCAGTAAGTGAAGAGGCACATCAAGGGAAGGCAGGAACTATGATTTCTAAGTCACAAAATACTAGTGTCAAAAGGAACATTGCAGTGACCTGGGCCCAGATGGGTAAGCTGAGGAGAGCCAGAGTGGTGTTGTGGCCTGCCTAGTCTGATAGCAGAAGCCCCAAGTTCTGAGATCACTTCTTGCCTGGACGAAAACTGGGGATGATAGTACTCCTGCTCATAAGGCAGCCTGGCCTCCCAAGTTGTGACTTTGGCCCTGTGAAGGTTATCATCCTGTTCTTCTTACAACCCTCTTCAGCCCTGAGGGATTTCCTCTTCAGCCCTGTTGATGTCTCTCCTGATTGCTTGGTAGATCAGTGGAGAATCCACTTGTACTGCTGATACACAGGATGCCCTGCAGAGCCTCACCCTCAGGGCATTTTTGTCCCTGTCGTCCCATTGGCTCCTCATCATATCTCTTGAAAATACAGTAGCTGGTTGTTGGCTGTTCTCATTTTGCAGAGGAGGAAATGGTGGTGCAGAGATTGTAACAAAGCCACACTGTCTAAAGAGGTGTATCAATTTCCTATTGCTGCTGTAATAGATTGCCACAAACTCGGTGACTTTAAACAACCCAAGTACCTCAGAGTTCTGGAAGTCAGAATTCCAAAACGGAATATGCATACATTCCTCCTGGAGGCTATGGGGAGAATCCATATCTTTGCCCTTTCTAGCTGCCAACATTCCTTAGCTGATAGCCTCTTCCTCTGTTTTAAAAGTCAGCTGGTCAAGTGGTTCTCACATTGTATTCCTATGACATTGACTTTTCTGCCTCCTCTTCCACACTTAAGGACCCTACTGATTACATTGGGCCCAACCATATAACTAGGATAATCTTCGTTCTTCAAGGTCAGCTGATTAACAGACTAAATTTCGTCTCGGTCTCCCTGCTCCTTGCCATGTAACATATTCACAAGTTCCAGGAATTAGGACACAGACATCTTTAGAGGCTTTCATTTTTCTGCCTACTACTGGAGGTGGAGTTTAAGAATTTTTGATTTCAAATCTGCAACACCTCTACACACCAATGTGGAAACCTGTTATGACTTGATCTCTTGAGGCCAGTGAAGCCCAGAAGGTTCCAAGAGCAATAGCTCTTGCTAATTGCAACCTGTGCTGATCTGTGCCCTGACAGAACAATTTTGTAGAAACTTACATTTTCCAAAAAGATGAGTGGATGTCAGTCTGAGTTATTTGGAGAGGCTGGGGAGGAGGTTTATAACTCAGTTTCCACTTCATGGCTCTGTTCAGTGACATTCCTAGGTTAAAGAGCCTAGGAAAAGCAAGTGAAACTCCTCCAACAGGTGGTTTTTGACCACATCAGACACTGTAGTCCCTCCTCCTGGTTCTAGGGAAAAATTTGCCACTCACTGAAGCTCTTGATAAGTGTATTGTAATCAATTTTGCTTCACCTTTTTTTTTTCATTCTAGAAAATAAATGAAAACATAAATGTAGTTGCTACCATACAGCAGTGCATTTGTATTGGAGGCAAGCAGGCTGCATTTGAAAGAATTTCCTGCTGGTTCTTTAATTCTGACACCCAAAGTGAAAAAAGAATTTGTTCTTAAGGTTGAAGTCTTATCATGATCCATGCAGTATTTACTCATCCAGCACCAGTTCATGAGGGTGGAGGATGTCTGAACTGCTCAGCTCAGCTGCATTCTCCACATTGTCCACTTTCAAGTTTTTCCACCTAGTATTTAGTACTTTCTTTATATCCAGTCATGTTCTACACACTGAGGGTGCAAGAAATGGAACACACAGTTTCTAACTATTATATTTGGGGATTAATTGACGCACCCAACCTAGTGGTATCCCATAGACTCAGCACAAAAACATAGCCAAACAGGGAAGCTATATAGAACATGCACAGAACCTGTGTGGTGTCTCACACCTATTATCTGAGTGACTCAGAAGACTGAGGCAGGAGGATCGCAAGTTCAAAGTCAGCCTTAGCAACTTGGCAAGACACTGTCTCAAAATAGGAAAAAAAAAAGTTGGGGAAGTAACTTAGTGGTCCTGAATTCAATTCTTAGTACCAAAACAAAAACAAAAACAAAACAAAACAGAAAACAAACAAAAATAACATACACAGAGAAACAGAAATAGGGCTTCACTCCAGACCAGATAGACTAGCCAGGAAGATCTTTCTAGATCAGGGATGCTTTTCCAGAGAGTCCAGTTTGAGCTGGAGAGACGAGATGGTTGCAGAGGAGGGGAGACCACTGAGCACAAGTGTGGAGGCTGTGGGAGTATGGGCTGTGTGGCATGTGTCTTATGGTCCCTTGTACTAGTTTGGTTGAGTGCCAGAGAGCAGCTAGAAGATAAGGTAGGAGAGAAGTGCCATGGCTGGGAGTGGAGGACATGTTTGAGTATGTCCTCACTGTTATGGCTGCCCACCCCAGGCTATGGTTGGAACACCCGTGATAGGAAACTAGCTGTCCTTCCCACCATGAAAAACACAAGAAGTCTGGATTGAGGATGGCTTCTGACACCCTTTCCTGAGTCCTAGTGCCCAACTGAGATAGGCACATGCTGGGCTGCATAAATATTTCTGGCATTTTGTTGCCTCTGTTCCCCTACGTTCAGGACCAGCCATGCTTTGGTGCTATATAGAGAGAGGTTTAGTGGCTGTAGAGTACTAGGAGTTCATGACCCTGAACTTCCCTGTCTTCCACAGGAGGCTATGGACCTGTCCTCTCTGAAACCCAAGTTGGATGACCTGGGTGTTCCCCTCTATGCAGTGGTAAAGGAAAAGGTTGGGACTGAAGTGAAGGACTTTCAGCCTTATTTCAAGGGAGAAATCTTCCTGGATGAAAAGGTATGTGTCCTGTGAGCTTGTGGGACATAGACTGGTGGAGACTTTGCTGAGCTGTGGAGAGTTCTGTGGCTCAGGTGACCCTAGCATGGAGCTGTAGGTCAGCCTCCCACTCTGCTGCCTTGGACTTGTCGGGGCTCCCCCAGCCCTCTGAGCAGAGCATCAGATACTTGAAAGTTGCCTTCTTCATTGGTACTAAAACCCTTCCTTGCAGTGTGACCCAGGAGGTGGGTAATAACTGAAACCCCTTGGATTCCCCCATCACACAGGTGGACCTTAACACAAACCCCCAACCCTTAATGCTTTGCAGCTCTCGTTTTTCCCTCCATTCCTCATCTGCAGAATGTAGCATGGTCACAGGTGTGAGAATAGTGATAAGGTAGAGTTAGAGTTATTTTCCTAGGTTGGGTTGGCCTTGAAGTCAGAAACTGAACCCAGGGCTGGGAGTTAGAGTACTAGCCTATCATGTAAAAGACCCTGGGGGTTCAATCCCCAGTACAAAAGTACATCTTTTTTAAAGATGCCAAACCTGGCATGGTTCTTTGTGTCCTTGGCAACTGAGGCCTGTTCTGGTGGGGATGTGTGTGTGTGCTGAGTGGGGAGAGGACAGGAACCATCAGTCTTTGGGTCTTTGCCTGAGAACAGATGCCCTGTGGGGAAACTTCCTCCCTGGGGAGGGTAGGCATAAAGACTATTCATATGGGGTCTGTTTTTCTTGCTCCCTAGAAAAAGTTCTATGGTCCACAAAAGCGCAAGATGATGTTTATGGGATTTGTCCGTCTGGGTGTGTGGTATAACTTCTTCCGGGCCTGGAATGGAGGCTTCTCTGGAAACCTAGAAGGCGAAGGCTTCATCCTCGGGGGAGTTTTTGTGGTGGGACCAGGAAAGCAGGTACATTCTTAGTGTTTCCTTGGGCATCTCAGGGTGTCTGTCTCTGAGCACAAGGCCCTGATCAGGGGCCTAGAATGGAGTTGACTTTCCCTTTGGGATCTCCTGGCCTTTCTTCCAGAAAACCAAGGAAGGTGAAGAAGGGGAGGGAGGGCAGTGGTCATTGGCCACACATCTGCTGGCTCCTCACACATGAGTCCATTCACTCTTCACCTTGTGAGACTCTGATCATGTGGCAGACAAAGAGCTTCGAGC
The DNA here is from genome assembly GCA_020662805.1 of Glaucomys volans. Classification (NCBI taxonomy): domain Eukaryota; kingdom Metazoa; phylum Chordata; class Mammalia; order Rodentia; family Sciuridae; genus Glaucomys; species Glaucomys volans. Next base: position 138,865 of record JAJEJO010002301.1, on the reverse strand, counting down.
ATGAGGGGATGATTGTACCAATGAGCTCTGCTCAGCAGTGGCCCTGATGGGGCCTGAATGCATTTCAGATTCTGTTTTCTATGTTCAAACTAAAGTATTATTTTATTATAAGTTACTTTATTGATATATTTCCAGGCTATCAAGGATGGATGATGGAGGAAACTAAAGAGGAAAAAAGGAATAAAAACAGGCCTGATAAGGGAAGGGACAAGGAAGTTGAGGGGAGAGACTGCGCTTCTCCCCCTGAGGATCTTGGTGTAAGGACTGTGCCTGCAGAGGTCACTGACCCCTCTGCAGACAGGCTATTATGGGCCCTGATTACAAGGATCTAGAGACAGCATGGGAACTCCAGAGGCAGGTTATGGAAAAGAGAGATGAGTCTTTGGGCCCAGGAGTTAGATGGGTGGGTGCTCCTTGTTGGACCTTGGGGCTTTGTGACATCTTCCACCTCACCCTGGAAAGTGATACTAGCCAAGGCTGGTATTTGTATGGCAGAGTAGATGCAGGCTGGGCGTGGGAGGAAGACCTGGAGACTGGTGGCCTGACTTCTAGGCTGGTTCCTTCCCAAAGGCATGTCATTAACATGTGTAGCAAGAGAAGATTGGTCTGCATGTTTGGAGCTCATGACCAACATTGATAGTTGCATACTTTTTCCATACTTTTTCTTTTGGAAGAAACCAAAGACGGAATAGAAATCCTTGGATTTTAGACTTTATTTCTGAGTTCTTTTATATTTCAGTAACTGCTTCTGCTTGCTTGAGTTAGAACTTGTTAAGTTAGAACTTAACAATAAGTGGAAATAAAAGATGAAACTCAGGAACTCACATGTCTCTCTAGTTCCAGAGACCCTACCAGACCCTGTGCATAGACTATCTTCAAGAGGGATTCTCACAGACCCCTACCAGATACCCACATCCTTGGGCAGGCCAGAGTGCAACTGCCCCTCCCCGTCCTACTCTGGCATGAGGGTGGGGGGATATTCCTGTACTCCTCCCTCCTGTGCCTTCCCCTACCCTCTAGGGCAGGGTTTGGCATACCTGCCAGCCTTCTCTTGCCTAGTGATGACTCATCTGGTACTCACAGGCTGGCTGGCACATTCCTGATGTTGCCAAGTATATTATTTGCCTTTGTGGGCTCTCCCTGGATCTTCTGGCTTTACCCTGCCAGGTGGAAGGTTAACTGGATTGGCTGAGGATCAGGACCTAGCTTAGTTCTTCTTGGGAGTAGAGTTTTTACAGTCCACTATGCCAGGTGGCACTTGGGACCCTTTTTTTCTTTCTTTTTTTTGGTATTAATATTACATATTAATGTTTTGGTATTAATAATACATAAAGCACTCAGTACCAGTTGGTGGGAATTTTTAAATGTTTTTGTAATAATAATCTGTAAGGCATACTTTAAAGAAGCATGTGTATACTATAGAAAATTTGAAAACAGCCAGACAATGGAAGGTAGGGGAGCCATCCTATTAGCTTAACCACCACAGACAGCCCATTAGAAAGAGCTGAATGGTTTTGGCTTTGTTTTATATTTCTGGTTTTTTTGTTTGTTTGTTTGTTTGTTTGTTTTACTTTTTAATATTTGGTACTGGTAACTGAACTCAGGTGCTCTACCACTGGCCTGCATCCTCAGCCCTTTTTATTGTACTTTGAGACAGTGTCTTACTGAATTTCTGAGGCTGGCCTTGAACTTGTGCCACAAATTCCTTGGTAGCTGGAATTATAGGCATGTGCCAACCATGCCTGGCTTGGCTTTGATTTTTTCATTTTTAGAAACTAGATTTTTTTTTGTTTCATTTAGCAGTGTATCCTGAACATTTTCTCAGTTGTTATGTATTCTTTCTTAGTATTTTTACTACCTGTGTTATTCTTTATTGAATAGCAAATAAATATAATGTCCTGATCTATTCACCTATAGTCACCACAGTGTGGTGGGACTTTTGATTTTTTAAGTCTTTCTAAATAATGACAACATATTTTCAGGGTTGTTGTTTGTTTGCTTTGGGGTGTGTGTGTGTGTGTGTGTGTGCGTGTGTTGTACAAAGGATTGAACCTAGTCCAGTGCTCCACCTCTGGACTGCATCCTGAGCGTTTTTTAAAATTTTTTGTTTTGAGCCAAGTCTTGCTAAGTTGCCAAAGCTAGCCTCGAACTTTTGGTCCTCCTGCCTCCAGAGTAGCTGGGATTATAGGTGTTTGCCACTATGCCTAGCAATGGTTTTTTTTTTTTTTTTTTTCCTGAAGTCTGAGTTCTCAGATGTAACAGGCTAAATAATTTAGGCACATAAATTATATAATATAATCCCAGTTACTTGGGAGAGTAAGGCAGGAAGATGGCAAATTTGAGGCCAGCCTGGGCAACTTAGTGAGGCCCTGTCTCAAAATGAAAAGGGGTGGGGATGTAACTTGTGGTAGAATGCTTTCTTACAAGGCCCTGGATTCAATCCCTAATGCCCTCTGCCCCCTGAAAAAAGACTCTCTCTCTCTTTTTTTTTTTTTTTTTTTTTTTTTACCACTTCTTTAGAGTAATTTTGGGGTATCTTGGTCTTAGTCCATTTTGTTTCACAGTATTGGAAGATTGGCTTCCAATTTCCTATGAAAACTAAAGGAAACCATGGGTCTGTCTTCTCAGGTGGCCATTCAATATCTGTTGAAGCCTGCTCTCTGAACTCCACTCAGTCAGGTTTCTCTTTTATCTTCATTAGCTGGCATGTTCTTTAACCTGCCTCTCTGCCTGTGGACACCTGAGTTACCCTCTCTGCTTCATCAGTCGTGAAGCTTTTCCTAATACCCTTGTCATAATCATCTGCTCCTGGCTTCATGATCCCAAAGTATTCCTTGTGTGGTCCAAATCTTGTGATGGAGCCTTTCAGGCTCCACCTTCCCCCAGTCTGAACTCCTCCAAGGCAGATGCCAGGCCTGATAGGAATCCATTCTCCTTCCCCTTGAGCACAAGGCTTGATGGACAGCTGGTGCTTGGTGTCTATCTCATGAATGAATGACTTAGAATGAGGACTAATATTCCCTCTTGTTTCCTTTTTAGGGCATTCTTCTTGAGCACCGAGAAAAAGAATTTGGAGACAAAGTAAACCCATTGTCTGTTCTGGAAGCTGCTAGGAAAATCAAATCACAGACTCTAGCCTCAGAGAAAAAATGAGCACATGGAACTGCCTGGCTTATCATTGTTTCCACTGATGCCCCTGAGAAGTTAGGAAACTCACTTATTCTACCATATTCTCACTATAGATTATTAATATCTTAATATTGTGTTCTGTGTAGGCCCATTGAGGCAAAATAGGCCCAGAATAAGACTGATAAAAAAAATTCAAGAAACTAGTGAGGATTATTTTATGTAAGACCTGGAAAAGATGAGGCGTGAAGTTGGCTGGTGCACCTCATTACAAACGTGTGTGGTGTTTGAGTGCCATTATTTGAAATGATTTTTATTTTCATGTCTTCAAAATTCTAAGAAAAGTCAGGGCTGTGGGTGTAGCTCAGTGGTAGAATGATTGTCTAGCATGTAGGAGGCCCTGGGTTCAATCCCCAGTGCTGAAAAACAGAAAAAGGAAAAGAAAAAGATCTAGGACAAATTGATGATTAACTTAAAGATTAGAGAATGTAAGACTTTTGGTGTGTGTGTTTTCTATTAATGGTTTGTTATATAATGTCAAAGTAATACTCAGAGAAATGATGTGTTATGGGATAGTACGATGAAGGTAAATTTTAAAGTGAAATCTCTTGTTTAATTGTTCTCCATTCTAACCTCAGAGATTTGTTTTTCTAGGAGAAATCATCTCTGACTCTAATAATTATGCATCAGGAATCACCTGTACAAACTTTTCTGACAAAACCAATAATAAAAGTATTTACCATAATGTTGGCTGAAAGTGACAAATTTTGAGTATAGAGAGTAAGGGGGCAGGCTCTAGTTCTAATAATCTAAGAGGTTTAAAAATCATCAGAAGTATTCATCTCATCATTCATGTTAGTCATTTGTGGAGGAATGACTTTGATGTTTAAAATTGGTAGCCACTTTGATACTGGTCTTTTTGTCTAGTTAGGTAAGTAAGGAGGAGAAGGAACATGAAATGTGATGAAATGTGAAAGATGAAATGTGACTTAATACATTAATTAGTTATGTTTGAATTTTTTTCTTGTGAGTAAGTCATAAGGTCTGCAGAGCCCCAAGGGGAGCACTGCTCCCAGGAGTCTCCACCAAGGCACCAAATGGGCCCAGGAGTATGGGTATTGGAACGGGAATCAAGAAAAGAGGATTTACTGAGAGAACCTGCCCAGCCTGGAGGAAGGAAGTGAAGTCTGTCATTTAGGAAAGCAAGAATAGAAACTGAGGCTGGGAGTCAAGCTGGGAAAGTAGAAGAGTGGAGACTGAGGACATAGTAGGGCATGTAGCTCAGGGCCGAGATGAGGTTTTGGGTCTGACTTCAGGTGGGTGGCAGTGCAGATTGTGCCAGATCTGTGTTGGGCTGGGATTCTGCCATCTTTGAGGCAACAGTATTTGCATAGGGTCGATGGAATGACTTGTTTCCCAGGAGCTTGATCCATGGGACTCTAGCTCAGAATGGAGTTCTTTGAAACCTCGAGGACACTTAACTCTGAAACAGTTCCCTTGCAACTGAAGAAGATCAAAGCCCAAGAGCACGCACCAATGGATGCGAAAGTAGAAACCTTATTGTGATCTCTTTTATCAGCTCTTTTCTCCTGGGTTCTCACATGTCGTCTCTCCTTAGTGTGGCATCCTGGAAAGAGCGCTGGATTGAGTCAAGGTGGGTTTAATTTCTAGTTTACTGTGACATTGAAAGCAAAGCTCTGGCTCCAGGTACCCTAATTGCTATAAAGTGTGCATAGAATTTTCTGCCTCCTCTTCAGATCTATTTATTAGAAATCACAGAAGGAACCGGGCATGGTGGCATACACCTGTAATCCTAGCCACTCAGGCGGCTGAGGCAGGAGGATCACAAGTTCAAAGCCAGCCTCAGCAATTTAGTGAGGCCCTAGGCAATTTGGCAAGACCCTGTCTCATAATAAAAAATAAAAAGGGCTGGGGATGTGGCTCAGTGGTTGTGCTCCCCTGTGTTCAAACCCTGGTACCAAAAAAATTATTGAAGGAATGATAAATAAAATGACAGTACTTCTTCAACTTTAATGTATGCAACTGCAGATCTCATTGAAATGGAGATTATTGAAAAACGTGGACACTGAAGGGGGTAAAGCCTGATTTTATTCTCATTTTGAGCTCAACTCTGATCTGTGCAGAAGTTATTGGGAATTTTAAAGAGTGAATGAGGGGGTTAGAAGGGAAATGGCGGGGAGGGGCAGAGAAGTGGAAAATTACAAAGAGCTGGTGGGACGGAGTTAATGTCATCAGACCTTTGGTAACTACTGACTGGCAAGTTTATGAAGTTATGCTTCCTGCCTCCCACAGAGCCTGGGAGTCAGCCCTATATTTCTTGATAATTACATTTCAAAGGGATGTTCCCAGGTCCTTGAGAAACTCTGCTTCTGGGTTGTGAAAGATGCATATATGCCTTTGAGCTATAGAAAGGATTTTAAATTGTAAATTTTATAAAGTAAATGTTCTAAGAAATGGTGGAAGTTAGCAGCCTATAGTTAGGTGTTGGCTGGAACAAAAGGTAAATTCTTTTGCAGCCTTGAACCTCCCCAGAGACTCAAAAAGAGACAAGGCCCTGAGATAACTAAAAACTGTGCTGTTGTCTGTTCCATTCTTTTAGTATATGCTAATAAGGGGCTGGTGGACAAAATAATTTATGCTAAAGGTTTAGTGATTCTCAAGACTCCAATACAGCAGTCTGGGGTAGGGCCTGAGTTTCCAAATTGCTAACAAGTTCCAGTTAATCGTGATATCCTGCTGGTTCATGCATTGTACTTTGAGAAGCAAAGTTTAACGAGGACCCTACAAATCAGAGGCATTAACCTCTGTGGGCTTTGGGCTTGAAGCTTCAGCATACTTTACAACAATAGCAGGTTTCCTTTTAACTTATTTGATAAAAGAATTGGAAATCCACAATGCAAGCTATTGAGAGAATGTGAGACAATGTCCTTACTATAAAGCTGGACAATTTGTGACATACAGTAGAATCACCTGGGGAGGTTTTAAAAAACTTCTGAAGCCCAGGCCCACTAAATCAGAGTCCTTGGGATGGGATCCAGGCAACAATATTTCTTTAAGTTCCTGGGTGATTCTGATATGTAGTCAGTGATGAAAAGTGCTTGAAAAACTGAAAATCAAATTTGGAAGAACAGCAGTCACATCTCAAGAGCCCTTTCCCAGAAGCACACTGCCTCTGATCATCTCTGATCATTCAAGGAAAAACCTCTGGGTAGCAAGTGTCAGGGATGGTATGGACATGGGATGGGGAGGCTGGAAACTTACCTGGAGCTGAACCTTTAGGTGAAGAAAATTTAGACAGTAAATAGTAGAGCTGGAAAACGGGTATAATTCCAGTAAGTTTTGTTTACATAATTCTGTGTTCCCTCCCCAGTATACTCATTTCTCAAAAGCATTCCTGCGTCAATGTTCTCTTTTCCCAGAGTAAGGCATTCCATTTGATAGAGAGGACAAGCTGTTGGAAAGAGGCTGTAGGGGTTTGTTGAGTATAGAGGATGGAAATCAGAGAGCAAAGACTGAACACTTATGCCCAGCCCTGACTGCCTTCCTCCCCGCACTCTAGGTTGCTAATGCCCCATGGGGCAAGCAGGCGGGTGGGTATTTGTGACTTTATTTGGCAAGGGGAGGGAAAGAAAATTGACTCCTAATTTCACCTTTCAAATACTTCCAGGTTTAAAGGAGAAGAGTTTGGGGCTGGGGTGTAGCTCAGAGATGGAGCACTTCCCTTGCATATCTGAGACTTAGGGTTCAGTCCCTAAGAATATGTGTGTGTGCATGCGTATACACACACACACACACACACACTCACATTTTTTTAAATTTATTTTTTGGTGCTAGCCATTGAAACCAGGGCCTCACACATACTAGGCAAGCACTTTATCACTGAGTCACAACTTTGTTTTTGAAGTATTATTGGAAAAGATGATAATTTGTGTAATCTCTGGATTTGGGAAGAGGATCTGGAACATGCTCCTTCCCAGGAACATCTGGTCCACTTCCATGTTGCATGGTGGTCAGGACTGACTACACACACTTTAGTGGAAGGAGTCAGCATTTTCCATAGTGCAGTGAGGGCCCAGGGAATGGCAGCATGTGTGTACTGCCCAAGACAGGTTGACAGGACAGGCATCTCTCACAAGATGACATCTGAGCAGACGCCTAAAGGAAATGAAGAAGTGGGACTTACAAATATTGCAGAAGGAGCCTTCCAGGCAGAGGAAACCATAGGTGCAAAGTCCCCGAGGTGGAAATAGGATTGGTCTTTCAATGGAGAGTTAAGAAAGCAAGATGAGCCAAGTGATGCATGGACAGTGGCAAGAGAGGAGGCCAGAGGTGGTGAGATGGTTGGAAAGCAGTCCATGTGGTTCCAGCAGGCCAGGGTGAGAACTCCTAAATTTTACTGAGATAAGGGAGATTTTACCAAGATTGGAGAGTTTTAAGAAGAGTGGCATGATCTGCTTTTTATTTTTCTGGTTTCTTGTACAAAATAGATTATTGAGAATCAAAGTTGGTAGCAGTGAGAACACTTAGAGCTATTTTAATGATCCAAGCAAGAGATAATGGTGGCAGGAACCAGGTGGGAGCAGGGAGGCCTGAGAAGTGTCAGATGCTGACCATGCCTGAAGGAAGAGCTAAGAGGATTCCTGAACCATTAGATGTGGAATGTGAAAGGGATCAAGGATGACTTCACCATTTTTGGCTTGAACAACTAATGCATGTGAATTTTACATTAAAGAAGAACAGAAGATGATGGGGTAGTGGGAAATTTTAGTGGCTTCAACAGTTCCAAGGAATGAACTAGAGGTCTCAGCTTGGATGCATTGAAACAATGCTAGAGAAAATAGCCAGCTCCCGAGTGATACATTCAATAGGATACAATTTACATATGGTTTTATGACATGGAAACAGCATTGTTTAGGAGTGTGTGTGTGTGTGTGTGTGTGTGTGTGTTTAAAATCTCTAAATCTCATATATATATGTATATATATATATATCTCCATATACATATGTGTGTGTGTGTGTGTGTGTTTAAAATCTCTAAATCTCACATATATATATATCTCCATATATATATGTGTGTGTGTGTATATATGTGTGTGTATATATATATATATACATATATATGTATATATATATATATGATATGAAAGTGTAAAGACAAGTATGGAGGGGCTGGGGTTGTGGCTTAGTGGTAGAGCACTTGCCTAGCATTTGTGAGGCACTGGGTTCAATTATCAGCACCACATATAAATAAGTAAATAAAATAAAGGTCCATCAACAACTAATAAAAATATTTTTTTAAAAAATGACAAGTATGGAAGGATAAATGATGTGCAGCCTGGGTTGACCCCACCTGGGAGCTTCACACTTTTAATAATCCCATTGTTCAATCCAGATCCTATTCCAGTTAAACCAGAATCTCTGGGGATGGACACAGGATTATATATTTTTAAAAACTCCCTAAGGGATTCTAGTATGTGGGCAAGGTGGAAAACCACTGCCTTAAAAGTAATAAACAATTGTGAAATCTTTGAGAAGCAAAAGGAATTTTCCCCTTTTATATCAAAATCTTGGTCAGTGTCTGTTTTGGAATTAGGCAAGAGACACCCATGCCCTAATTTCCATGATGTTCATCCAGGAAACATGAGTAAACACTCCCTAGGGGCAACTGAGCCCAGACTAGCCTTCCAACATCACTTTCCAGTAAAAAGGAACTCCTTAGAGAAATGACTGATTGCAGACTTGGGGCAGCACATGTACAATATGCATCTGTAACTTCTTGTCACATCAGATATCAGGCAGGCTCTCAAAGACCACTGAGCACTTGTAGAAAGGACAGATTCAGGAGACAAAAGAGACTCTTTTGGGCAAGAAGGGGATGGTTGAGCATTGATGAGCATAACTGCAGTGAGTTAAAATACATCAGATCTGCAGAAATCCATGAATTTGATGAACCTTTTAAGAAGAAAAATCGCCGGGCATGGTGGCGCACGCCTGTAATCCAAGCGACTTGGGAGGCTGAGCCAGAAGGATCGCGAGTTCAAAACCAGCCTCAGCAACTTAGTGAGGCCCTTAGCAACTCAATGAGACCCTGTCTCTAAATAAAATACAAAATAGGGCTGTGGCTCAGTGGCCGAGTGTCCCTGAGTTCAA
>JAJEJO010002301.1:84735-129468 GCA_020662805.1 Glaucomys volans | reverse complement strand
AAGTAGTAACCCAGGTCCACCAATATATTAGAGGGGTAGTTGCCAAGGGGCAGCCAGTGGGAGAGGCCTGAGTCCCTGAAAATGCCTCTCTCAGAGTGTCCAAAGGGCAGCTCCGTGCAGGTCTCTGTACTCTATCCAGCAAGACCTGCTGGTACCACTTCCTACTCAAAATGTTCCCCAGCACAGATCGAGACAGTAAAAATCTGGATCCTACCTCTTCACTTTGAGGAAAGGGTTCTCAGAGAATGAAGTTTTAAAACTCAAAGTTAGCTGGGTGTATTGGTACACGCCTACAATCCTGGCAACTCAGAGACTGAGAACGGAGGATTGCAAGTATGAGGCCAGCCTCAGCAACTTAGACCCTGTCTCAAAATTTTAAAAAGTGGAGGGAAGCTATGGATGTGGCTCAGTGGGCAAGTGCCCCTAGGTTCAATTCCTAGTACTAAGAAAATAAAAAATGAATAAATAAAAATTAGAAATAAAAAAAAAAACCTCAAAAGCTGGTCAGGAGCAACTTTTGTGATAGAGGGTAAAGAGCTCTGAGGTAAGCCTTCAGAACTGAGCCACCTCTTTGCCATGAAACCTTGAGCTGGTGGCTTGTTTCTCTGAGTCTCCATCTGTATCATGCAGGAGGTTCTAGATTTGGCAGCTATGGACAGTATGTATCCTTCATCAGAGCCAAACTTGGAGTCTAGCTCGCTGTTCGCATCCAGCACTGTTGTTACTAATCCCATCCTCTTATCTTATTTTTTTTTGTTTTGTGGAACTGGAGATTGAACCCAGGTGCACTTTACCACTGAGCTCATCCCCAGTCCTCTTCATAGTTATTTTGAGACAGGGTCTCACTAATTTGATGAGGCTGACCTTGAACTTGTATCCTCCTGTCTCAGCCTCCTGAGTAGCTATGGTATGCACCACCATGCCCACCAACCCCATCTTTGGATCAGTGGACTAGACATTCCAAGAAAACAGAGATGTTGATATTGGTTAGGTGTGATGGCACACACCTATAATTGATGCACTGAGATTGCACTGAGACAAACCTCTCCTTCCAGACCCAGAGAGGTTGTCCAGTATAAAAAAATGGACTAGATTTGCTAAAGAGGATATTTGAGTTAAGGAGGTGTACTTCAGGACAATTCTCCAAGTAGCATTGGATAAATTCAACTCTCCCCACTTGTAGTTTTCAAAACTACTGTACAATGTGCTGGGATTGTAGCACCTTGAGAGGAGTAACTGGCCACAACAGATTGGGCTCTGTTCCTATCACCCCTAGAGATGTTAGTAGAAAATTGCTTCTAGCCAACATGGCTTCTCCCCTCAACCCAAGTACTGGGGATTGATCCCAGAGGCACTCTACCATGGATCTTTATCCCCAGTATTTTTTATTTTTTTGAGACAGGGTCTCACTAAATTGCCCAGCCTGGCCTTGAATTTGTAATCCTCCTGCCTCAGCCTTCTGTTTAGCTGGGATTACAGGCATGCACCAATGCACCTGGCTGATAATGGCTGTTCTGACTGGGGTAAGGTGATATTGCAAAAGAACTACCATGTGATGCAGCTATACCACTCCTGGGTATAAACCTGAAGGATTTAAGCACAATATATGCTTATGTAGAAATGTCACAGAGAAACCCATTAATTCACACAATTGATATGATAATATTTATATTTTTAAAACAGTACCATTTGTATTAGCATACCAAAAAAGAGAAATAAATATGTAGGTACAAGATCTATATTTGCAGAAAACTACAACACTTTCATCAAGGAAATCAAAGAAGAATTGACTAAGTGGAGAAATACTCCATATTCATGAATAGGAAGACACAATATTGTTAAGATGTCAGTTCTTCCCAACTTGATCCATAGATAGATACAATTCCAGTCAAAATACCAGAAAGTCATCTTATGAATATCATCAAACTGATTCTAAAGTTTGTATGAAGGGGCAAAAGATCCAGAAGAGTCAACAATACTGAATGAAAATAAAATTAGAATACTGATGCTACCTGATTTTCAGACAGTATAAAGTTAGAGTAATCAAGACAGTGTTGTATTGACAAAATAATAGGAAAATAGATCAGTGAAACAGAACAGAGAGTCCAGAAATAGACTCACATAATTATAGTCAACTGAGCTGGGCATGGTGGTACATGCCAGGAATCTCAGATACTTGAGAAGCTAAGGCAGGAGAATCCAAAGTTGGGGGACAACCTGGGCAATTTATCAAGATCCCGTATCAAGAAAAAAAAGTGGGGGGATTTGAGGGGTGGGGGCTGGAGATGCAGCTCAGTGGTAGAGTACTTGTCTAGTATGAGTAAAGTCCTGGGTACTGATCCTCAGAGGAAAAAAAAAGGGCCAAGGACATGAAAAGATACCTCAACAAAGAAAATATAGATGACAAGCAAATCAAAAGATGTTGCACATAATATGTCCTTGTCAAGAAAATGTGAATCAAAATAACAATAAGATACCACACTATTAGAATGCCCCAAATCCTTAATACTGGCCATAAAAATGCTACCAAGAGCTGGGTGTACCACTGTAATCCCAGTGCCTTGGGAGGCCGAGGCAGGAGGATCACAAGTTTGATGCCAGCATCAGCAACTTAGACCCTAAGCAACTCAACAAAATCCTGTGTCTAAATAAGTGACTCTAGGTTCAATCTCCAGTACCAAAAAAAAAAAAAAAAAAAAATTGCTGCCAAGGATGTGGATCAGCAACAACTCCTATTGCTAGTGGGAATGCCAAGTGGTACAACCACTTTGGGAGACAGCTCAACTCTTTTTTATTTGGTGTGAGTATTGAACCCCAGGGTGCTTAACCACTAAGCTACATTCCCAACTCCATCCCCTTTTCACAAATTATTTTGTTTTGAGATAGGGTCTTGCTAATTTGCTAAGGTTGGCCTTGAACTTGTGATCCTCCTGCCTCAGCCTCCCCAGTAACTGGGATTCCAGGTGTTTGTCACCATGCCAGGCAGTTTATGACTTTCTTACAAAATTAAACATAACCCTTTCCATATGTTCCAGCAATTGCAGTCCTTGGTATTTACCCCAAAGAGGTTAAAACTATCCTACAAAAATCTTTACATAGATGTTCATAGCAGTTTTTATAGTAATTGCCAAAACTTGGCAGCAACCAAAATGTCCTTCAATAGGCAAATGAATAAATAAACTCTGGTATATCCAGAAAATGGACTGTCAGTCAGCATTAAAAAAATGAAATAAAAAAGGAAAGGAAATGAGCTATCAAGCTATGAGAAGACAGAAGAAACTTAAATGCATATCACTAAGTGAAAGAAGCCAATGTGAAAAGGCTTCATGTTATGATTCCAACTATGTGACATTCTGGAAAAGGCAAAAGTATGTAGACAGCAAAATGATCGGTGACTGCTAAGGGTTAGGTGGAAGGGAATGCTGAATAGATAGGGCACGGAAGATTTTTAGGACAGTTAAATTAATCTGTGTTATACTTTAATGATAGATGTAATCATTGTATATTTCCAACCTACAGAAGGTTCAAACCACCGATAGGGTTTGGATTGTAAATGTTTCTCCAAAGCTCTTGTCCTCAGTTAATAGAACTATTGGGAGGTAACAGAAACTTTAGGAGGTGAAACATACTTGGAGGGAGCTGGGTCACTGGGGGCATGTCCTTGAATGGGATATTAGGACCCTGGCCCCTTCTGCCTGCTTCCTGGCCACCATGAGGTGAGTAACTTTTGCTTTACCATGGTTCCCCACCACAGGCCCAAAGCAATGGGACCAAGCAATGGTGGACTGAAACCTCAGAAATTATGAGCCAAAATGAATCCTTTCTCCTTTAAAGTTGTTTTTCTTAGGTATTTTGTCATAGTAAGAGGAAGTTGACTAATATAAACACTAAGACCTAGTGTATATATGGACTTTGGGTGATTATTATGTGTCAATGTAGTTCAAGTGTAATAAATATGCCAGGTAGATAGGGGATATTGATAATGGGGGAGTCTGGGCAAATGTGGGTTAGGGAATATATGGAAAATCTTTGTAACTTCCATGAACCTAAAACTACTTTAAAAAAATAAAGTCAAGCTGGGCATGAAAAATATGAATATATTAAATGCCAGTATATTTGGGACTTTTGTTTTTTGAAATGAGTGTCTTACTATGTTGTGCAGGCTGTCATGAACTTCTGGGTTCAAGTGATCCTCCTGCCTCAGCCTCCTGTGTAGCTAGGACTACAGGTGTACACCACCAAACCCAGTTTACCAATATATTTGTAACACAACCCAAAATACACTGGCAAGTGAAAATATATTGGTAAATGAAAAGCCAAGGCATGCAGAATCCCATTTAATCTGTAACTGTCTATTTACATATGTATTTGTTTGGGTCTAACAAGATAGATGTTTCTCTTTAATGTAATATTCTTTACTTAAGCTACTCAAGGCTGGGCTGGTGGCTCCACTGGGTCAGGGATCAGTTTTCTTCTGAATTGCTACTCTGCAACCTAGTGCAATGCCTTCATATTCCAAGAAGGTACCCACTAGTTCACCAGAGCGGGTTGGGGAGGAGACGTAGAGGTCACACTTCTTTCCTTTAAGGCACAATGTGGAAATAGCACACCTCACATTTGCTCACATCCTACTGGCCAAGACTCAGTCTTGCTCTCATCTACAAGAGAGACTGGGATATGTAGTCTTTCTTTCCTTTGTTAGAGATCAAACCCCCAGCCTCTGAGCTATACTCCCAGCCCTGGAAATGTGGTCTTTTTCATAGATGGCTTTGTACCCAGCCAAAAGTCAGTGGTTCTATCCCCACCCCTGAAAAAGAATGAATTTTGGGGGGAAATCCAAATGTCTGCCCTAACATATGTATGGAAAATACATGAAACCCTGATAATAGCATTTGACTCTAAAAACAGGGTAAAAGTGATTGAGGACATAGGTAGGAGGAGAATGTCCTATTTATTACCCTTTTGAATCTTATAATTTGTTCCATGTGAATGTATTAACTAGTCCAACATTTTTTAAAAGGTTATATAAATGGCACCCTGCCATGGTTTTTTTTTTTTTTTTTTTTTTTTTTTGCAGTGCTGGGGATTGAACCCAGGGTCTTGTGCTTACGAGGCAAGCACTCTACCAACTGAGCTACATCCCCAGCCCTGAGCTACATCCCCAGCCCCTGCCATGTTCTTAGTAAACTTTCCTAGCTGGTTCACTGACAGAAGTTTGTGTACCCACCCTCTCAGAGAAGGTTACAGATATATGTGGTGTGAAACTCAGGCCATATTGAACTGCAGAATATTCATGTGGTTTGAGGAGCTGGGGAAGCCCCATAGGCCTATATGGGCTTCTCCATATAGAAAAAGAACACAAATCCAGAAAAGTGTCCTGGGAATGATAATCCTCCTGAGCCAGTGGACCCAATCCAGCCTCCCTAATTCCTCCTGACTGGGTCGGGTTTGATTAGAGGAGAGGAAGCCCATTCTTCTGCCAGGCTCTTGCCCCAGCATGGCTGCTGAGGAGAGGGAGGAGGACGCCAGTGCCCTCTGGCCAGGAGAGACTGGGAGTGGGCCCTGGAGATGTAGGTGTAGGCAGCTCGTAGGGCAGATGCTGCTGCTTGCCCTTTGAAGCAGGAAGCCTTTGAAGATTCTGCCAGGCGTAGGCCAAGCTGCTCTTATCTGACTCTCATCTCGCCCCCATCCTTCATGACTCATGAGAACCTCAGGACAAACTTCAGGCCTGTGTGGGTGGGACGAGGAAGCTACCAGCAGTGAGCCCCTCATCCCTAGTGCAGGAGGGCAACCCCTTCTACTGGTCCCCGCTGGGCCATGAGACAGATCATGGGAAAGGCACTCTCATTCCCCGCCATCCCAGTGTACAGATAGCTCAGGCCCTGTTACCTAGACTGGCTCCAAGTATACTCCAGGGTGCTCTGCAGCTGCTATTTAGTGCCCACGGGGCTCTGTGCACAGAGAAACATTTCCAACTCCACATTTTGTCTAATGTCCAATGAAAGAAAACAAACTGTTAACATTCCTCTAAATATTTGTATACTACTTCTACAATTAATAAGACAAATTATTGTAATTTTAACAGAATAGATTTTCCCTGAACATTTAATCAATCAATTACACTTCCTGATTCTAATGACTCAGTCTCATAAACACTTTAAATATTGACAAATAATAAAATAACTTTTTTCATAAACACCTTTAAATATTGACAAATAATAAAATAACCATTATAAAACTGGACCCATAAACATATGCTAACTCTGCTTTCGATGCTAGTGAGTGGATCTAAATTTGCTTCTTTATTATTTGCAATCAGCAGCAGAAGCAGCCAGCAGGATAGATATATGCTTGTATGTTGCCCATCACTGCCCTCTCCTGGCAACCTGAGGGAGTTGGCCAGGCCACACCTCACCCAGACTCACCAGGTTCTGTGCCTCAAACTCCCCACCCTGGGCATAGTGACAGGACTAGAGGTAGGCCCTGGACTGTACATCAGGCCCTCATGGGCTGGTCATGGATTTTCAAGACTTGCATAAAACTTCTGTCCAGGAAGGGATGCAAATGTTGCCAGCTGAACAGAGCAATCAGCTCTGGGTTTTAGGGGTGTCTGAATGTGCATCTCAGAGAAAGGCTGGGGCAGAAACCAAAGATTCACAGAGTAGCCAGTGAGAGGAATCTGGCATGAGCCCTGAGCGGGTGCTGGTCAGAAGCTGGGGCAGTGGAAACAGAGACACCAGTGTCAGAGGACAAATGGGGAGTGTATGACATGGGGACAATACCAGATTCTGACCTCTGCAGGCCTGCTCTACAAAGGGCATTGAGGAGGGGCTGTGCTGGGTGACTTTCTCCTTTCCCAGCTTCATATAGGCAGAGGGAATGAGCAAAAGGTGTTCTGAGTCATGGTAACAGCATGGGCAAGGGGTCAAGTGCACAGGAAACAGAAGCTGACCCAGAAATGCATGTGCAGGAAGGGAGGGAAGCAGGAATGGGTAGAGACAGGAACCAAACTATGAGACCTCAACTGATCCCATGGGAGCTCTAAGCTTGGATGACCCATCAATTCCCAAAAGAGGCGATGAAGCTCTGTGACTCCCTCTCATTTACCATTTTATGCCCCCCTACCACACACACACATATACACTGGGGAAGGGGCACAGCCTTGGGGTGAGGCAGAGCCTTGGCACCTTCCTTCCATCAGGGGCAATTCCAAGTGAGTGATCAAATTCAAACCCTACGTCCTGCCTGTGTGGCCACTACATGGAGGGGACAGGCTGGGTCACTGAGTGCAAGGGAGGCCTGTGGTGAAAATGTGGTTGCAGCATTTCATTCAGAGGCTGGGCCTGGTCAGCCTCTGTAGAACAAAGGAAGAGGTTGGTATTCAGGATGAACCTCTAAGTGTTTGGGGGAGGGAGACTGACAAAATCAGATTTTTATTCTAGGGTTAAGGAGGGGGTAACTGGGACCACAGGAGAGAGATTAAGTCTGGTGATAAGGACATGGTGTGGCCAAATGCACAGAGGATATTTAAAGACACAGGAGTCATTGGGACTGCAGAGAGCCTGTGAAGATGGGGTGAGGGTGCTTAGCCCAAAGTCTGGAAAGAGTGATAACATGTACAGGAAGTGGGTAACAGGGTACCACAAAGAAGCCTGAGGAGCAGCTGGGTGTGCACTACATGGTCCTGAGTAGGTAAGGAGACGAAAACAAGTGCTCCAGGAGGAAGGAGATAGAAGCAGTACCACACAAGGACAGCAAAATTTCCCCCTTTTCTAGCATATATGCGCCCATCTGCCGGCAACACATGCCCACAGAACAGCAGCTTGATAAACTCAGGGATTCCATGGACTTCTCCTAGGTGGCAGTATGTGCACACACAGCAGCTGTATGCATGGATCCCCAAGGACAAGCAGATTTTCCCATGGAAGGATCAGCTAAAAGGCCCCACAGTTGTGAGAGGGACAGAAAGGGACACCTGTGATGCCCGAAGTCCCCACCTATGCTCTTCTTTGCTTCAGGTAAGTCCAGGTGCACCTCTGTCTCCTGCTTGTGGGATGGAAACATGAGGATATTTCTGACCTTCTCCTGGCAGGGTCTGAAACTGGGGGTTCCCAGGACCTAGCAGACCCTCAAAACCCTCCGTGTAAGATTGAGACAAACAGGGGTTTCAAGTCCGAATTTGAAGATGATTGTCCTCCTTCTATCACTTGTGGGCTGGGTGACTCCTTCTGAGTCTCTTTTTCACATTTAGTTTACTAACTCAGAGCTTTGTGAAGGTCAATTCACATTAGATTATTCCAGATATAATACTCTTAACACTAAGTGGCTTTCACATCTGCATACATCCCATAGTTCCCTTAGTGGACACAGCTTTCAAGGGCAGAGTTGGGGTTTGGCTCAGGCAGTCTGATTTTCAGGTCCTTGCTCTTGACCTCTATGATCCGCTCTCTCCCTCTGATGTCCTCTCTAGCCACATCTGGGGTTTCCTTCTTTGGCAAAACCATCTCCTCTCATGTGGAATAATTACACCATGGTTGAATCAGGGATGGTAGGATGTTGGGGGGGGGTAGCCTATTAAACCACCTACTTCTCTCCCTAACCCCAGTTTGTGAGTGGCACAACCTCGGCCAGAGATATGATGGGACTACTTATTACCATCATCTGCTGACAGTTTTAACCTCTATCACTGAAGAGTGCACCTCTGTGTCTTGTGCTCACACATGATCTCCTATCACAAATCTTAATCCTGTCTTGCAGGGAATACTATCTGAGGGCATAGGTCATGGAGTATAGGATGCAGATTCTAATAGGAATAAGAAGTACTTGGAAATTTTCAGATTTTTAAAAATAGTTCATTCCAGGGATGTAGCTCAGTGGTAGAGTGCCACTGGGTTCAATCTTCCATACTGAAAAAAAAAATCATAATGTAATGCAAAGGCAGGCATTGGATGACAGGCCAAGAAATCAATTTCTTTTTTGTTCTTTCTCCCCTAGGGCTCCGCTGACCTCTTTTTAAAAAAAGGAAACATCAATTCAAAATTGACCTTGGAATGAAAGGTCTGCCAAAGATGTTGGCACCTGCATCACTGTCATTGCCTACATCTCAAGTCCTTCTGCACATAAGGTGACCCATCCTCAAACTGTCCTCTTGGTCCTGACCTTCTCACCCTAAGTAAGGGCCACTGACTTACTTCTTTACTCCACGTGGTTGCCCCCTCTCATGGATACACCCCTCTGTCTGGTCACAGCCTTGTGCCATACTGTCTTCTCACTCACTGAGGGCCCTCCAGCCCCTCTGCCATCATCTCCTTCCTACCAGCTAAGGCTTGTAATACAATGCTTCTGTTTTCTTTCCAGTATCCTTGCATCCTCTGCACTATTGTTTTTCTCTCATGCCTTCTGGCAAATCTGCAAACCTTGCTCAATTCTAGACCTAGAAAAAGTATGGTGACTATCCACTTCTCTCCATTCTGCCTCATCTTCATCCTGAACCATTGCAACAGCTCTCTTTTGAACTGTTTTTCTTTTATGATCATAAAGTGAATGACACTGAAACCTGCCCAATGAGGAGAGCCAGAACAGATCAGCCAAGTGGACCTGGGACCTGAATGACGTTGTGGAGGTGCCAACCAGCCTGTTCTTCTCAGTATGTCATGGCAGTGATTTTAAATAACTACAGCAACCAATAACAACAAAGCCCATTTGGGTAAAGCATGTAATTGGGTCACTGTTATAAGAACTACATACAATTCCTAATTTTATGGCTTTTGCTTAGATGTCTCTACTGAACACAATCTCAAATTGGACCTACCCCTTCTGTCCAGAGGCACTTCAAATGGAAGAGGTCTAAGTCATCAACTCTCATCAGATATATACACAGGACCACTGAGTTCCTTGTCTCAGTAAATAGCACCACTGTTCATTGAGCCAGAATATAATGTCTGCTGTTTCCTCATTTTCCCATTCAACTCCTCATCCTCAGTTCTATATCCAAGAAGCATCACGACGTTGTCTACCTCTCTCCATTCTGCCTCATCTGTACTGAATAATTGCAACAGGTTCCTTTATAACCTTCTTCCCCCTTTAATCTTGTTCCTTCCAACCCACTCTTCTGGCTACAGTCTTAGGAATCTTCTAAAGCACAAACATGACAATGTCATTATTCTGCCTGAAACGTTTCAGTGGTTGCCGATGACCTGCTACAGAAGACTCTGCCAGGACTTATGATGTTGGTTCTGCACACACCATCCTTTCTTCTAGCATAGGCCTTGCGCTATGGGCTTGAGACCCAGTCCTGGCCCAATTATGGTATCCCATCTCCCTTGCCACTGTGATTGGTCCAGGAGTGGGCACATGACAAGAGTTGGACCAATTAAAATCCTTTCTTGGAATTTGTCCATATCAAGCTGGAGTATAGAATTATTCATAGTCAATATACTTCTGAAATGGCAAACTCTGAGAACTCAGAGAGAGAGGCAGGGGCTCCTGGTCTGGGAAGCCCTTAGGATCAGCCATTAGTTCCCAGAGTAACTCTGGTTTTAGGCTCTTCTTTCGATTCTGAGTGACCTGAATGTCCTTCCAGTAATCTCTCTCCTCCCCATTTTCCTAAATTGGTTTAAGTAGAGGTCTCTTGTTTCTATTTCCTGACTATTGTGAAGACCTTGGCAGTCTGGCCTTATTAAGACATCATTACCAGGTAATAGAGTTCTTCACAGCTTACCTAGTGTTTTTCAGTTTTACAAACTTTATTTCATTTGACACTTTTTTCTTTTTTTGGTGGTTATGTTGTGTAATCAAATCCAGTGTCTTGTGCATGCTAGGCAAGTGCTGGGCCACTCCTACACCCCTACCCAGTTTGTGCAATGAGCTTGTGAGGTGCGCATTACTAAGACCTTGACAGGTAAAAATGTTAGGACTCATAGATGTAATATGGTTTGCACAAGATAAAAAAGCTATGAATTAGGAGAGTTGGTCACCAAATCCCTCTTCTCTTCATGGTCCCCTGTGCCTGCTTCTTACCTGTGCACATAATTGTATAGCCCAGAATGGGCAAGAGCAGCTTTAGGACAAAGAACTATGGAGGAAGTCAGAGGAAGACAAAAACCAAGTTCTTACACTTGAACTTAAATGTACAGCAGCTTCAGGAAAAGAAACTCTCAGCTTCTTTGTTTTCCTTCTTTCTTTACTGTTCCTTGTTCCCACAGTCCATACTCTGGGCTTGTAGTCTGTACTTTAATTCAGCTACCTTCTTGGCAATTACAGTCCTTGGGACTAGAATGCAAAGGAAATTACTGGTTACAATACAACCCTTCTATGAGTTGGGGCTGTCTGTATCCTAATTCTTTTCTTTTTTAATAAAGGAAAATAAAACATGTTCTGAATGGCGTTTCTCTGCTGCTCTCTGAAGCAACCCCATGTTACTGTCAAAATGGGAAAACTCCATGTCTAACTGGGTAGCTGGAATGGCAGGGGAGTGTCAGTGAGACCTGTTGGGGACTGGGGTAGGCTGAGGTGGGGCTGGCTCTGTGGGGATCCTCCTCACCCTCTTAACACCCTGCAATAGCATGTTCAACCTGCCCAAAAAGAAAATGTGTCTCAGAGGCTGCTCAGATTGGCAGAACTTCCAATATCACCCAGTCCATGGTTGACAAAGTTGGCTTCACCCTCTCTTTTCCTCTTTGTTCTGTGCTCATGACCTTCATATCCAGGATTAGGCAGACCTCATCAGGTATGAATGGTCATCTTCTCTTCACTGGAAATATCTCAGCGTCCATGCCCTTTTCTTAATAATTGTGGCAGTCTCCCTCCATCATAGGTGACCTTTTCGTCAGTGCCCATATCCCATCTTCTTTTGCCTGCTCTTCAGAACGCTGCTCTTTCCACCTCTCCGAGATCTTTCTTATCACTATGCAAACCTGCTCTGCTATCATTTATATTTTAACAAATCTCTCTGTAGTATAATAAAAGTCAAAATTAGATGTGGTCACAAGCACCAGAAAATAGAAGATTAAGCATATAAAAATCAATAGGTAGGTAGGTAACTGAGTAGGTGTGGTGACTCCCTAAATATCAGGAACCCACATTTATTCTCATTGTTCCATAATATCCTTAATACCTGGCTTCCACTACAGATTCCATATGGTTACAGGAGCTCCAACTGTATTTCCATATATTCCAGTGAGAAAGAAAGAACAATGGCTGAGGAAAGTCCATTATTTCCTTTAAAGCTAATTTAAAATTTGCACATGATCACTGCTACATCCTGTTGGCTGGAACTGAGTCACTTGTTCATTCATAACAGGACAGGCTAAGAAATTCTATTATGAAGGGAAAAGGAGAGAATGGCTATTAGGGTCATCTAGCAATTTCCACCAAAGCCTCCTATGCGCCCACATCTCTTTTGAAATTCCCTCAAAGTTCTCTGTTTCCTGTTAGGTTGTCCACATACCATAGCTCTACTTTGGTCTAGCTTCCACCCCCTCTACTTCAGGAACTCTGCATTCCCAGCATGAAGAGGGCCCAGCACACATCAGGCCCCTAATTAAGCATTTACCGTCTGCAGAAGGTGAATGTAAGGTCAGGTTCCCATGGAGGTCCCTGAACTACCTAGAGTGTCACAGAGATAGGTTGCATCCCCTTAGTGAAACAGCAATAACTAAAATGGACTGAACAGATACCATTTCAAGTTTCTCTCTCCCTCTCTTGTTTTTGTAGGGCTGGAAATTGAACCCAGGGCGTCCTCCCACTTGCTAGGAAAATGCTCTACCACTAAGTTATATGCCCAACCCCTTTTACCATGAGACAGGCTCTCACTGAATTGCCTAGGCTAGACTATAACTTTTTGTTTTTGTTTTGTTTTGTTTTGTTTTGGTACTGGGGATTGAACCCAGGGCACTCCACCACTGAGCCACATCCCCAGCCCTATTTTATTTAGAGACAGGGTCTTACTGAGTTGCTTAGGGTCTCGCTAAGTTGCAGAGGCTGGCTTTGAACTCGCGATTCTCCTGCTGCAGCCTCCCAAGTGCTGGTATTACAGGCGTGTGCCACCGCGCCCCGCCAGACTATAACTTTTGATACTCGTGCTTCAGCCTCCTAAATAGCTGGGATTACAGATGTGATTCACTGTGCCCTCAGCCCAGTAAGATTCCTGTTATGCACTGCCCAGCAGCAGAGCAGACTACCTGATCCTTAGTTCCCTTTATGAGTTTAAGCAACAGTAGTGTGCCTGTGCTTCCCTTTCCAGGTAGGGAGGCTGAGGCTCGGAAGGTCAGCCTTTTCATCACAGGATCTATGCTAGCAGCGTGGGAACCCCTGCACACCTATCTGTACTTCAGGCCTCCCATGCCGCCAAGAATCATTCCAGCCATCTCCTCAGCTTAAAGGTCGGGAACAAATCTCAGCAGGAGATCCAAAGAAAGCTTGGTATTTTTAGCATCAAGGCTGGAAGGAGCGAGTCCTTACTGTTCCGTATGCAAAGAAATAAAAATCTTAATTTGCCACCTCTTCTTTTACAGACTACCCCCACTTCGGGTTTCTAAGGCCTTCCATTAGAAATAGCCATTTTCCTAATCCTTAGCCCACCTCTACCCAGTCACCCCAAGCATCCCTTGAGATGTGGCCTCCCACAGCTTGCGCTTCTGGGCTGGGGCCAAGTCTGGGGCAAGGCCGGAGGGGCGTTCGCGCAGCCTATCTCCACCGAGCGGTGGCCACAAATGCCTGGCCCGTGTCCAGGCTCCGCCTGCGCCGCGCACCCACCGCGAGGGCAAGGACCAGGGCCGCCCCCAGTCTCGGGCACCGCCCAGAGCGGGACAAAGGGGCGGGCCGGGTCCTCGCAGGCTACGGTGCCCCGGGAGCTGGAAGGCGGGGCGGGGTGCGGTAGGGGCGGGGCGATCTGCTGCGGGCGGGGCGGGGAGGGGCGGGGCTAGGCGCGGGGCCGCACCGGGCGGCGCAGGGAAGTGGCGCCCCTTCCTCCGCCGCCGCCAGGCGCCGCGCCCCCGGCCACGCCCCTCCGCGCCCCGCCCCCGCCGCTCGGACGGCCCGAGTCGCGCCCTCCCGCCTGGCGCTGCCGAACTTGCTCTAACTTCCTCGGCCGACCGGGCCGCGTCGCCGCCGCCGCCGCGCCCGGGTGAGTAGCGCGTGGAGCCCTAGCTGGAGCGTCGGGCCCTGCCCCCCTTATTGTCTGAGGCCGACACCCCCAGTGAGCGTCCACCAGGGACAGGGACTGCTCCCCAGGTTGCCGCTCGGTCCCTCAGACTGCCTCCTTCTGCCCGGGGGCGGCCCGGCGGGCGGCGCTGGCTTTGTCTGTCCGGATCGCCTGCGAGAGGTTGGAGGCCGCGGCCCGGACCCTGCGGAGCCGAACTCAGGCGCCGGGCGGAGTGAGAGGCGCGGTGGGGATCCGGCTTCAGCTCCTGACTCAGTCGCCCTCGCCTCCTCCGCGTCCCCGGGGACGGGTGGGGGTGGGAGCACCCTGCGAGGGAGGGGCTGGATCCCCGCGGCCGCTCAGGGTTCTGCCCTCGTCCCCAGCAGCGAGCCCCGGGGTGGGCGCTCTCTTCGGCTCCGTTGCTAACCCTCGGTCCCCCGGAGCTAGGGTCAGGGAGGTGGAGGGGTGGGCACAGGCTAGTGAGGGCCACCCCCTTCCCCCACCGGGCAATGTGTGTTCTCCAAGTAGCGCAAGCGACTGTGCGTTCCCCTCTGCCTGGCTCCTCTGTCTTGAGGCGGCGGGAGTTTGAGTAGGTGGAAACCCAGCTTCTCTGTGTTTGGTCGTCAGGGGTTATGCTTGGAAGCAGAGCCCGACCCCTGACCTGGCCTGAGCTTTGGTCGAGTTGCCTTTGTGGCTTGTCCCAGTTTGCTCTTCCCGACCCCCTCTGTCTCTGTTGTGGAGGATAGGAAGTGTGTGTGTGTGTAGGGACGTTGAACCCGGGACCACTTGAACGTCTGTCTTGGGAACTTAAGTTGGTTTCCGTAGAAAATCGGAGTTTGGGGAAGTCATCAGTCCGTTGGTAGCCTGGCACTGGCCACTGAGCAGTGGTAAGTGCTCAATAACTGTTCCTGGACGCTGGTGTCTGAGGACTTCATGTCAGAGAGTGTAGGGCTTTGAATTTCTGCAAAAGCATTTCTGCAGGTGTGCTGAGAGCAGGGATCTACTTTCCAGGAGGTCACCCTTGAGCTGGTGGGTCAGCTGTATGCCAAATGTTCAAAAGAAGTCTTTGCCCAGCCCCTTGACCTGGAAGTAGAAGTTCTTGCCAGCTGAATGCTCTAGCCACTATTCCCTTTTGTGAAAGGAAACCCTTAGATCCACATTCAGCCAGCACAGTGGTTGGTGGAGGCAACCTTTTTTTCAGGGATGCCCCTGGGTGCTGGCCCCCTCAGAATAAAGACCAGATTCCATCATGGCTCCATATGCCCTTCTAGCCCCTTCTTCAACCATCCCCAAGCTTTGTGTCCCATTCGGAATGTGTGTGTGTGTTTTGCCATGCTAGAGGTTGAACTCAAGGCCTCACACCATGCTAGGCAAGTGCTTTACCACTGAGCTGTACCAACAGATCTGATTCTGAAGATTTCTATTGTCTGGAGGTCAGACGTGGAAATCCAGGCCACCAGATTAATTTTCCCTCTCCTTCTCATTGTGTTACCCTTTGTTGCACTCCACCTTCAGGTGAAAACTTTCTTGATATGTCAGTTTCATCCTTCCATTTCTGAACTCCACCTAATATGATCTTCAGTTCATTTAAATGCATGATTGAGAGTCTGTGGGGCACCAGGCACTGTTGCAGTCAGTGTTCCCTGACCATCCATAAAGCCTGTGTGGTCTTAGAATCCAGGCTGGATCTATGTAGGTGCCTAGTAGTGTTTATTGATTTGGGCTTAGCAGCATCAAACAGGAGTCTGAGCCATGGATGCCTCTGCATGTTTGTGGCTGTTCCTAGGAAGAAAGGGCGTGGAGGGGAGGGGACTGCAGAAGTGTTGTCTGCTCAGGGAAGATTCACCCCTTTCCTAGTAGCTGTGTTAGTCTCTGAGAACAGGTGAGGGCTCCTCCCTTGAAATGTTTGGGAGTGGGAGGATGAAGCTCATGCTTGCGTGGGAGGGGAGAAGCCTGCTTTGCAGGTTTTGGTGGGAGTGAAGTTCCCAGGGAGACCAGGGTGTAGGGAAGCCCTGAGTTCTGGAACCATTTCCTGAGGCCTCACTCTAGGCCACCATGCATTCAGGGACTTGACCTGGTTTAACTTCAGCTGAGGCGAATTCATTTCGGCAGCACCTACAATGTGCCATTGTGCCAGTCTTGGGAAAACTTTGATGGTATACAATCTAGGAAGGTTTTGGAAAAGCTTACAGCAAATATGTGGAAGGTTTAATAGTCATAGTAATAGTGATTTTGCTGAGGCTTAGTATTTACTGAGACTTAAACCAATCACTATCCTAATATTAGAGTTGTATTAACTCATTTAATCCTTGAAACCACCCAGTGTGGTAGATGATGTTAACCACCCCATTTTACTGATAGGAAACAGTGGCCCAGAGAGGTCACAGAACAACTTAGCTTGAGTTTTCAATGTGAGCTGGAGTTCCTCATTGCTAATTGGAAACAGGCATTACATAATGCTTTCCTCCAAGAAATGATTAAAATTGATTAATATACTGAACAAACCTGGCCCACAGGAGAAAGACTAAGTCCTTACGGGGCAGGTGCCTTTATATCCCTGCATCTGAAAGCATTTTGTGAGTCTAGCACACCCTGGGCACACAGCAGTTACCCCCAGATCCCTGCTGATTAACTGCTGATGTACCTTATGTGGTAAGGCCAGGCAGCAGGAAAGTGACTGAAGAGTCACCGCCTGTATCTGTCTAGAGAGATCAGGGTTTGATGTGCTAACAACAATCTCAGAGGCTTAAAGCAAAAAAGGTTTATATCTTGTTCACTCTGCATATCCATTGCATATCTGTCTTTATGTTATCCTCACTATAGGACCACATATGGTCCTTTGTTGATTCATTGTAACATTCCTGGCCACTTGGGCAGAGGGATAGAGAGCATGATGAATCTTCCCCTGGTTCTTAGAGCATCTACCTGGAAGTGGCATTTCATTAGCTAAAGCAAGTCACATGGCCATACTTACCTATAAAGTGGGGGGGGATCAGAAACATTTGGTGAATAGCACTAATGCCCAACACTTGCCTGCCACTGTGCCTTCCCTGTGGTTTCTTCCCACAAAGGGGGTCCTATTTGCATGGTATGTTTCTATGTTATCAGGAGCAGTGATCATGAATTAGAGAAGCACTATTTAGGTTAAAGATGAATTGAGGTGCTACATTTGAAAAGCAGAGGTATGGTAAACAAAAAGGCATTTCAGGGTTGTTAGAGATGGTTTGTAAAGGCAGTTTGCTTCTCTGTCTTCTGGCTCTGGGCAAGTTACTTGAGTTCCCTGAATATTCTTTGGCTCATTCATTAATTCATCCCTTCATTCATAAGCTCAAGAACCAGTGGCAAGTTTTAGGCCAGATATTCTTACTAAGCACTTGCTCAGGTTCCAGCCCACTGCTAGGGTTGATAGTACCTGTTTTTTGCTGCTGGGTCCCAGTGATCTTTAAAGAGAAATATTATTGTCCCTGGTAAAGGAAGTGGGCTCCTATTCTTCACTTCCCTGGCTTGTGAGTCCTAGGACATCATGTACTTCCTATGCCTGCCTGGATGTAGGTAGTCACCTTTCTTTAAAGCAGGAACAGGTGGAGGTACCTCTAGCAACTGTGCCCTCCCTCTTCCATTTTGGGACTTCGTGGCTGAGCTTGCAGGCCTAAAAGTGTGGAAAGGAGTGTTGGTGTGGAGAGATGCCTGGAGGGTGGGCTCACTGGAGAACAGGATTGAGTGTGGGGCTGGGATGGTTCTTTGGCCTATAGAAGGGAGTGGTAACTGTAGATGTTAAAGAGTGAGCTACACCAAGGTTCTTGCTTTTGTGCTTTATCTCCTGCTTGGTTTTTGGTGACATCCAGTAGGCTCCATAGACACTGGTAGTGGTGGAGAGACCACAGGTTCTTCTGCATCATGGCTAAGTCACTATCCTTAGGCATATTACCTCCTTTTAAAGGGCCTCTTTTCCCATCTGTGAAATGGAGGAACAAGTGATTGTGGTCTCCAGTAGTTCCCACTCCTGACTGGTCATCAGAGTCAGTAGTTCCCACTCCTGGCTGGTCAGCAGAGTCCCCAGGGAGCTGTGTAGACTGGTGATTTGAAACTCTTGGACTTGGAGAATGCCAGCATTTTGGGTTTGCCTTCCCCAAACCCAAAAAGCAGAGTCTTCTCTGACTGTGAACTAGTAGAGGGTTTTGTAGTCTCCCACCCATTTCCCCCCTTAACTGCATATGTTTTTCATGTGGACAGAGCAAGTGGTTGTGTTGGTTCAGCCTTGTTCAGGACCTCTGGTGATTCAACATGATGATGACTGGCACCATCCAGCTCACAGAGAGGACAGTGGGGAGGCCAGCTTTCAAGTTGTGTCTAATTTGTAGCCAAGTGTCCTAGATCAGTTTCACATTTTCTTCTCTGTATAGTGAAGCAGAATCAGATCTGCTTTCCTGTCTCATCGGGTTGCTTTGA
The DNA here is from genome assembly GCA_020662805.1 of Glaucomys volans. Classification (NCBI taxonomy): domain Eukaryota; kingdom Metazoa; phylum Chordata; class Mammalia; order Rodentia; family Sciuridae; genus Glaucomys; species Glaucomys volans. Next base: position 110,879 of record JAJEJO010002301.1, on the reverse strand, counting down.
GGTTTGGATACATGTTTCAGGTTTGAGAAACTGAGTCCAAAGCCCGAGGCAGGCCTGATACTCTGTTTGGGACAGTGCCATCTATCTGGAGGCTCTCAGCAAAGTACTTAACAGCAGCTGATTCTGGGAACCCCACTTCCTCCACTCTTGGGCCTGGTAGGGTTGGGTGGAGCTGGGCAGGGCTGTGGTTTTCTCTCAGGAGGCAGTAGTCCTGGTAATCAAAACTTAAGTGGGCCTGGGCAGGCTGGAGCTGAAACCTTCACCTCTTGAGGTTGTTCCCTCTTGGAGCAACCAGGATAAAGACCTTGGCTAGATAACTGGAGAGTCAGGCTTCTTTCTCCTTGTCTTCTCAGCCTGCACTGGATGACTGAGAACCATGACAGTTGTCTCTCAAGTGGGATCCTGGTAGGAGGTGGGCCCCTAGTACTACCTCAGACTTTGTGTTCCCTGTCATTAGGCAGAGCTGAGTTTTCACTGTCTGACATGGGTAAGATTTGGGGAGGGGCCTGGGCAAGGGGTGGCGAATCTCCTTTCTGGGTTTTCCCTGAATATGTGTGCCAATTCTTGGGCCTTTGCTCATGTATGCTGCAGAGCCCAGGGAGCACTCAAAAAAAAGGCTTTAAGGAATTTACAACTCTAACATCCAGGAGAGGGGCCCACACAGCAACTTGAAGGGAGTGAGTGCCCCTGACTCTTTTGTCTGTACCCTGAGGTCAGAGTGCTGATCCTGGGAGGGCCCAGGGCAACAGAATATCCAAGGACACAGAGTCCTTAGGCAGGGTCTCTAGCTTAAAGTATCAGAAGAAGATGGTCACCCTACCTTCAATTTTGGGTATCCCAGAAAGGTTCAGCTGGCCTCCATGCAGCAGTTTAGGCCATGATGGGACTCATGATAGCAAGAGTATGTCTGTGCCTAGTCTGAGGGACACTTAGCTGTGTTTGGTGCACTGCTCCACAGAGAGGCTGTAATTGCTCACTGAGTGACCATTACCCATGTTCCTGAGCTCCCTGGTGCCTGACCAGCCTGCGGATTAGTAGTCTTGTTTCAGACCAGGCAGACAGGGTCTATTCCTGGGGTTTGGAGGGGGAAGCCAGCTCTAACCACAGATGAAGTGTAGGGGTCAGTGAGTGAGGGGTGGGAATTGATTGGTCCAGGAAGATTTGGGGAGCTCTGAATGGCTCAAGAAAAATTATTCTGGCACTTGTTGAAACAGTATGGCAGACTATTTAGGACTATTGCAGTGGGATTTTTAGTAGGGGAGAGAGATTGGGCTCAACTCCAAACACAACAAAGGAAGAGTGGGACCTCACAGCCAAGGAGCAGTGTGTGGGAAACCTGGATAATTTCTAAGAGGATAGGGAATATTTTCGGTAACAGGTGTAGCAGGATTCCTGCTGAAGGTAGGCCAGAGTGATTAGATATTAACTAGTGAATGGTGGCAGATGATCACTTGATTGGATATTGAGAATTAACCAATTCAGCAGGATTTTTGCTAACATGGGCTCTGCTAAAATAAGAGACAGAAGTCCAAGGTCAGAACTAGTTGAGCAGAGGGCTCAAAGGACTTGACTAAAAAGTTTGGTGAAGGACAATTGTTGTCAGTGCCCATGGCCAGCAGTGACCTGTATTCAACTTGTCTGTGGTTCTTGCACTGAACTAAGCTCATGACCACTCACCCCTGTCCCTCATGAGTGGTCTTTCCTTGTGGGTGTCCCTTCTTGTAAGGGTCACTCCTTGTTTCCAAAAACCTTGCTCTTTTTATTTTTACCATCTACTGGTTCCTTGTCTCCCTCCCTACTAGCCTGCTGCACCCAGGAAATAGCCTGGGGCCTCGTTTCCCTGTAGCCCACCAGTCTCCCACAGCTGGATCTGCTGGCCAACCAATCTCTCCCACTTTTCTCTGGACAGCTCCACCTGCCAGGCCTCCGAAACTGAGTTGCTTGCATTTCCTGCTGTCCAGGTCTGGTCCTAGCAAACCAGTCTGACAACTTTGTGCCCCACCCCTGTGCCAACCTAGTGCTCTCTCTTTTGTCTGAGCTGGGCCCAGGAAGGTGCTGTGCTGATCTTCTCCCCCACTGGACTGATTGTACTTTCTGTTCTGGGGCCTCCTGGTAGAAGTGCCTGGGTATTCTGCCTGTGATAACCCCATAGTTACTTCCCCTGTTTGAGGCCTTTGAATCCCTGCATTCAGCCAGCCTGACTCCTCCTGCTGCATGAGCTAGGCTCCTCCTGGTTTTCTGTCTGCCCCTCACTCACTTGGTCAGACACTGCCCCTTACCATCCAGGGCAGGCTCCCACCTGCCTCCCTGTGAAGATGGTATGTTTGGTCTGTCTCCTCTTGGCCACTGTCATCTCAGCAGTCAGCGTTGTAGGAACCAGGCTGCCTGCTGTTGTAAGAAAAACCTGTTGGCTGCCTGTAAGGACCTACCTATCTCCTGAAGGCCAGTATTGAGCTTCCACCCTTGCAGGGAAAGAGTGGTCACAGAGCCCTGCTCTCCACAGCCATCCTGCCTCCCACAGGCTTTGTCTCCTTATCCTAGTTGCTTCCTGTGAAATACAAGCAGTGGTGTAAACAGGATAAGTTTTGAGGGGGGGTTGCCAAGAAAAGAGTTGGCGCAGTTGGGCATTCATTCTCTATGGCCCTGGGATGCTGAGAGAAATGGGAAGAGGGAGTGGCATGTGCCCAGGTACAGGGGTGGGTGGGCAGTTCAGTTCAGCGCCTCTCTGAGTCAGGGTAGTCCTGAAGCTCCCCTCTGGGAGGCAGGTGAGGTGGTGGGGGCAGGTGCAAGCTTCAGAATCATAGAGCTTGCTGTGGAGAATCAGTGCTCCTAGAGGTGGGGATGGGACTGGAGAGATGCTGGGCTTGATTTCTTGCAGGGTGTGGAATTTCAAGTTAAGACCTGCCCAGGCCTTGCACTGAGCCCACCCAGGGGATCAGGAACTTGTTCCCTCAAACTGAAGTCTGAGGGCTCCAAGTGCCAGTATGGTTCTGCTTGTGAGTTTTCATTTGTGCTTGTTAATTTGGAGATGACTTGTTGAACACTTACCAGTCATCGGAGAGCACCTTAGAGAAGGGGGAGCCAAACACACACCTGCCTTCTCTCTGGCCTCCTTTCTTTGGCCTGTGCAGCCTGTGAGCTTGAGACCATTAGGAGATTGTGCCTGTGGTGATATCCCCAGGGATAGGGTGGAGAGTTCTCTACATGAAAAGGTTTTGCTTGTGGCCACTCCCTGCCCTCCAGTTCTCTCCCCAGATGGTCTGGCCAGTCCCGGCACTTATTGGCCATTGTGTCATACCCCTCAGCAGCAGGAGAGTCTGGGAGGGTTTTCGTATTATTCCTTTGGGGCCAAATCACTTGGAGGAAATACATCAGTGCTTCTGAGTGCAGAGTATTGATAGACCAGTTAAAGAGGGCTTTTAAACAACATGTGTATCTCTTTAGCAAGGGATAGATAAACCAGTGCACCGTACAACTCCATTTTGCAGCTTCTATTTCCTGAAGGTACATGCAGTTTAGTGGTTAAGAGATTGGGATTTTGGAGAAACTGTTTTTAGCTTGTCCTTGGAATTGGGCCAGGCCTAGAAATCTGTTGAAATAGCTTTCGTTAGCTGCTCAAATGAGGATGGGATCATAACAGTAGGACCTTGAGCCTGACTAATAACTGGGGAGCCCCCATAAGGTTCCCTGCTTGGATGCTTGGGTTACATACAGACAAATATACATACACAGACACACACACACAGTGCCTGGACCTTGGATCCTACCTATGGTCCTTGGTTTGGCATAATTTGTTTCTTTTCTGCTTTTGTCGGAATCTGTCCATGCTCTTCTTAGGCAAACTTAACTATTTTGGGACTTGGGATGGAATTGTAAGCAAGGAGCTCTCTGAGTTGGTTGGAGGCTGGCACTCCTCTCCCTCCTTGTCCCGCCTCTTTTTCTTCCCTTTCTTCTTGCCTCCCTTCCCCCTTCCCCTCACCACTCCTTGTTCTGGAGAGATACCACAGGCTGTCTACAGAGCTTATAAAATTTTTTGTGCCTCCAACCACAGAATTTAGGCATTTTAAAAGTTAATTTAGGTTTAATTTTTGATTTTTTAAAAATGTATACGTGGTAAAAAACAGAACAAAGATATAGTGAAAATTCATATTTGCTCTGTCCCCTCCATTTGTGCACATACACATACCCCTTCCCGCCCCGGGGGGCCCTTGGTCACCAGATGTTCTGTGCCTACTCAAGCATGTCTGTACTCCTCTCTAGCTTATTCCCATGGTGGTATACTAATTACACTGTTCTGCACTTACTGATTTTTTTTCACTCTAAAATTTATTCTGGAATTATTTTAGCACAGAGTTTAGTCCATTCTTTTTAACAACAGTAGGTCATTCTGCTGAATGGTGACCCTTGACTCACTTCACCAGTCCCCTGTTGACAGACATTGAAGTTGCTTTTAGTATTTCGTTTCTTTAAGCCGAGTTGCAGGGTACCTCATACATGTTGGCTGGCCATGAGATTGAGGCATTGGGTGCTTTACAGGAAGGAAACACTCTCTCTTCCAAGAGGGAGAATGGAAATTTCTGAGGATTTCTTCTAGAGGGATCTTAGATTTTTACAGTCAGACTCTGGTTCACTCTCCCACCTGTCTTTGATTCACCTTAGGCCAGCCTGTCTCCATGAGTGTCATGTTTGTGACCCTTGGCTGAGCGCTGTGGGTCATGAGGCCTGTGCACCCAAAAGTGTGACCCAGGAGTGTGGGGAGGCAGCCAGAGGAGGAGAGGGATCTGGGGAGAGAAAAGTGGTTTCTCACATGTGGGTTTGAGCCGCCTGAGGAGTTTGCAGGACCTGGGTGGGTATGAAGTGGGAGCCTTGCTTGAGAAACAAGATAGAGCTGGCCATCTGCTTTCAGAAGAGCAGGTCCAGGGTGTGAGGATTAGGCCTGCTGCTCTGGGGTCCCTGGTATCCTGCCTGCTCTGCTGCTGGGCCTGACTGCTACTTGCCTGACATGCTGTGATTTTAAAAGCCTATGTAAAAGGTGCCTGGGTAAATAATAGATGGGCTTTCGGTTTTGAGCAAGGACTTCCTTTCAGAGCAGAAGCAGGGGGTAAGGGCACAAGAGTTTTTCCTTTCTGGGATGGATTAGGGGAGGGAGGGAGAATTAGCTCCTCTGCCCTGGGAGAACTCTGGCTGTTGCCACTGTGTGCATCTGAGATGACCACAACAAGGGCAGGGCAGGAAACAGGGAGATTTTAAGGCCATCTGTCAGCCCCCTCACTAGACCCTGACCTGGGTCCCTGCCCTGGCTGTTCCTGTCCTGGCTCTTCTGCCCTGGCGTGCAGAGAACTTCTCATCATTGGAGTTACACTCAGTCCCCCTGAGAAGTCCAGAGTTCCCCCTGCCAGCAGCTCGGTTGTTGAGGGCCCCAGTAGCACAGAGGTTTCTATTGTGTCCTGGTGGCAGCAAAGCCTGACCTGTGGAGCAGAGGAGGCGGGCCCTGGGACTGACAGTAGAGCTATTCATGGGCTCTGTCCTGGTTTCCTTTTGCTCCCATTGTGGATTTTGGGGGGTGGGGACTAGAGAAGGAGGGGAGGGAGTGGCCAGGGCTGCTATTGTTGTTGGCTGCAGGAACCCATTATGCTTCATAGAGGTCTACTCCAGACTGTCCCAAGCCACTCCTGGACCCTTCACTTTGTTCTCAAACTCTGGGCCCTGCTCTGTCCTCATGCCTGCCCTTTGTGGGTACCTCTGTGAAGATCCCTTTTCCCCTTTTCTGTGCTGGGAAGGAGCCCCAGTGCCAGGGGCCCCAGCTGCCTCCTGCTCTGCCTTCTGCTCTGCCTCCTGCCCTGCCTCCTGCCCTGCCGCCTTGGGGAACATGTTTCTGCTCCAGCCCTCCTGGCCCAACTGCACCCTTGGGTGGCGGCCAGGCGCGTGCCTGGGTTGCTGTCAGTCTCAGAGCGCCTCCACCTTCCTTTGTACTCACCCGGTGTCCCTCATCCCTCCTCCAGCACTCAGCTGCAGAAAAGCCTGCTCTCTGGCAGCCCAGCCAGCAGCCACCCTGCTGCCTGAGCCACAGCCATTTTCTTTTGTTCTGCCATCTCCGGGCTCTTGAATCTCAGGCAGGCAGCAGGCGGCGGGCACACTGCAGCAGCGGAAGCCCTGAGGACATGAGTCTGCCTGTTTAGGCAAAGGCATGGCAGCCCCTTGCTGTACCCCCATCTCCCTGTGATACCGAGGTTTTCCTTTGTTTAGACAGTTGCTCCTCTTATGGATCAGAGTAATATTTACTTGTATGGTGAAGATAGAGGTCTCATCCATTTGTGGCCACTGAGTGTGTAATGTGACAGAGACACACACACACACACACACACACACACACACACACACACACGCACACACCAGAACTAACCTTCTGGTCCTTAGCAGAAAAAGCCAGTCCTGGGCACAATGTGATCATCATTGAAGTCAGTGTAGGAACAGCTCTTAGCCACCAGTGGCAGAGTTGGTTGAGAAAAGTTTCTTTTTATTTTCGTGAGGATTTTTCTTCAACTGGGGGGAATCAGCTCCTCCCCCTTTACATCTGAATGTCTCTTCCCTCTTCCCAATTTTTGGTGAGCAGAAGGAGCATTTTCTCTGGTGGTCCATCTCCAGCCATATGTGGTCATAGGTAGGGACCAAGGGCCACTTCTCTTACCCACCATATGATCTTTCTTTCTGGTGTACCTGCTCCTGCTTTCTCCTTCTCCTGCTTTCTGAACTGTCCCAAAATCTCTTAATAGTCACTGGCTTTTGAAATACAGAGTTGTTTTGTACAGAACAGTTTTACTTTAACCTTTCAAAACTCATCCATCTGCAGGTCAGCCTGGCTGGCTGTCTTATCTGATTGTTTTTATCAGCCCAGTCTTACAAATTAGGAAGCAAGTCTCAGCCACAGAGAGGACTGCACCATTGGGTATCCTCATTTTAGCAAACGTTGTAGCATCCTGGAGACTTGAAGCAAAAAGAGCTGGAACATAGAGACCACTTTTGGGGAAAGGGTAGTTGCACCCAGACACGACTGGAAAAGGTCACAATCGAGGCACATTGCTCAAGAAAAAACACAGAGGCTGGGGTGTGCTGGCTTCCTGGGTGACTTTGTCAATCCACCACTTGGCATGGGCCTCTGGCTAGAAGATGGAAGGAAGGGTTGCTTAGATGAACTTTGGAAATGTTTTAACTGTGACCTTTTTAGTTCTGTGGTTAGTCACTGCCAGGAACCTCTCTTGCCAGCTCAGAATCTTTCGGAAGAAAATGTCATCAGATGAGATGAACATCTTTTCCTTCTTTTCCTGGGCATTAGTTTGTCAGATTCTTGAGGAACTGCGATGATCTCCTTAACCAGGATCTGGGTTTCCACTGGAAACCCACCACCTTGAGCCCAAACACACACTGCCAGTTCTCAAGGGCTGATGTGCACCAGACACTCAGGGGTAAAGTCTTGCCCTAGACCTCAACTTGACTCTTTCTTGGAAATGACGCATTACTTTTGTTCACTAGTACAGTAACCCCTCTCTTGTGAAATGGACCTGGGGAAAGGAAAATAAAACATTTGATTTTATTTCCTGCCAAAGTGAAGACAGATGGTTCAAAGTAGAAATGAAAAGGTAAAGATACCCCTATACTTAAATAGCCTCTCTTTTTTTCCTTAGTGTGTGGGGGGTTTGGGTTCAATTTTTCATTGTTTTGTTCATAGGTTCCAGAAAGTAAAATGTTTTTTTCCCTGATGCTCCTTTGCTTCTTCACAGGACTCTGGCCCTTTATCTGCCTTACCCTACCCAGCTTCCATCCCCTGCACTTCCCATCCCTAACCAATACTTCTGCCAGGCCTCCTTGTGCCTGTTGCCCTACTGCTTTCCTTTCATTGTCTTTGGGCCCAGCCCATGTCACTGCTCCAGGCTGTTTCTGCCTGCATGTCACTGGAGGCCTGCGGTCTTGGAAGAAGTCCAAGAAATGGGGAGACAGAGTTCACTTATCTTTTGGTTAGAATAGCTTTTGCTATGGTGAAATGGGAATAAAAATAACCTGTGATGGGCTAGGACTGTGGTTCAGTGTCGGGTCACTACACAGCATTCGCCAGTCTCAATTTGATTCCCCAGCCTGCAACAACAGCAAGACACCTGTGACGATCCAGTGGGATGCACTAAGATAACCAACAAATTCCAAAATTAAAGTGTTTCTCAAGGAAAGCTGATTGCATCCTTGTAAATCAGTTCACAGGGAGGATGTGCTTCCCTTAATGGTTGGTTTCCTTCTGTGCATCAGTGTTGTGGCACGTTCTTGGGCATTTCCCATCTTCACTGTTCAGAATGTCTCCCACAGGCTTGTTGATGGGTAGCATCAGCATCACCTGGGAGCTTGTTGAGACGCAGTCTTGGAGGCCTCACCCAGACAAGCTGAATCAGAATCTTTAGTTGAACAGGATTCCCAGGTGATTTGCATGCACTTTCACATTTGAAAAGCACTGGCTCAGACACCTACCCTATTATTTCTCCACGTTCTTCAGTCTGTTTTGTGGTTTTGCAGTTTTACCCCTCTGGCCTTCCTTAAGGTTGTCCATTTAGATGGTCTGGTGACTCCCTTATCTATGGCCCCTCTCCTAGGGCATGCAGCACACACAGGTATTCCTGAGTGCTGGGAGTATCTTGGAGGTGGGACTGGTACCCAGAAAGCTCCCTTGGCTCCAAGCATGCTGGTGAGTTCATCTTTGGGGCATAGAGCTGAGGGGGGTAATTGGAGCCTCTTTGGGCCATTTGGTGTCACTTGCCATGTCCTGTTTGTCCCCGTGTGGTCCAGCTGGAGGACAGGATCAGAACTGGGTTGAAGGAGTTCTTTGCACTTTGTTGAAACTCAAAGTATTCTATATAAAAATATTGGGTACATGTTGAAGTTCAAATAAATAGTTCAGAAAAGGGAGTATAAAATTACATTTTGTATAGTTTTGTAGTGAAAAGACAGGTGACTGTTTTGATTGCACTAGCATATCCTGCCCACCCCTTATTTCTGGTGAAGGGCTTGGGGGAAGATTAGGTCCCTGGGTTTGAGACCCTAGCACCCTTGCCCAGCTGCTGAGTCCCTGCCCTTCTGGGTTCTGCTTTAGAGGCTGTTCTGCTGACCTCCTAACTTGATAGATTCCTTTCAGTCCTTGTTAGTAGTCTCCCACCATTGATTTCCTTGATTTGAAGTTTTAAACCCCCTCCCATTCCTTTTCTCTTGATATTTTCCAACTCATAACTTTGCTTAGCCCCGCCCCCTTTTGCTTTTCATAACTTCACTGGGAAGGTGTTTTTATCGCTTGTTTTTAGTTTTGTAAATCTTTCTTTTCCCCAGGCTCTTTACTTGTAGGAAGCTGGGAGCCAGGCTCTGCCTTGGACTGGAAAGTGTCCCACCCTGAACTGCTTGGTAGAGTTTGGGAGTTCTCCAGAATGCCTTCCTCAGGGTGAAAGTGGGTTGTTTGTCTTAACACAGTATATTGAAGCAGACTATGCAGTTTGGATACAAAGATTTTTAAACATCTGTAAGTACTCTTTATGTCTTTCAGCCATGAAATAAATGGAGGAAAGGACTAAATATGTATTATTTGAAATTCTCTTAAGTAGTTTCCTTTGTAGGAGGAGAGAGGTGGAGCAACACACACAAAGAAAACATTTCAAGTCTCCATTAGGCATGCAAGTCAAATCCTAGCAGCCTTACTGTAGCAGCTCCTCAACAACCAGCAAAATCTAATCATTGAGCAGAGTTGTACTTCTTTCCCCAGAACAGATTCATTGGCTACTCTCCCCACTCCCACCGAGGTACCCAGGGTGCTCTACCACTGAACTAGGTCCCCAACCCTTTTTCTAGCTTTTATTTTGAGATAGGGTTTCACTAAGCTATCCAGTCTGACCTTAAACTTGAAATCCTCCTGCCTCAGCCTCCTGTCTGGGATTACAGGTGCTGGGCCCAAGGGATCCATTCTTAACTTGGAACTTGTAGTGTTCAGGAGTGGTTCCCCCTAGCTGGCCCTGCAAAGGTGGCCACACTGGTTTTGTCTTGATGTCATCTACAGGCCCCAGCCCAGAACTGGGAGCACACTGGGGACTCTTGATGATTTGCATTGGAAAGTGTGTCCTGAGACAGTTGCCAGCCACCAGGTTAGGTAGCTGAATGTCCATCTGCCAGATACCACTTTTGCTCCCAGAACGATGTTCTTCTAGATGCAGTGCTCTCAGCTGGTTCACATTTAAACCAGCTGTTCTGAGGAGCATTTCTGGACCAGTTTCCTGCTGCACCTTCTTCCTGCGCTCGGCACCTACTTGGCCCTGCTTCTAAGAGTGGGAATCATGTCCCGAGTCCCATAGCCAGGTCCCACTCTGAGTCAGAGTTGTCCACAAAGAGTCATTCTGGGTTCCTTGCATGCAGCAGCATCCTGAACATGTAGAAACAAGTCCTGAGGTGCTGTCTTCCACAACAAAGCCTTTCCTTCCCAAGGGGCTTGCTAAGCCAGCCTGTGTACTTAGGGATTGCTGCGAAGGCTGACTGCAGCCTTGGTAACCTGGGCTGCCCTTGGACCCCTGGCCCTCCCAAGAGTTTGAGTGGACATGATGTACTGTCCTCCAGTCAGTTGTTCTGAGGCACAGCATGTTGTCCTCCTGGATTCTTGTCCACCTTAAAGATACTGCTGTAAACTGGCCCACATGTGCCACCTTTGTGTGCAGCTGACTGAGAAAGATGCTCTTGTGTGCTTTTGCTGGGGCATGTGGAAGGATTCTGTACATAGGGGTGTGACCTGGACTTAGGTTTTCAGAAGGTGCTGTGGTTATCAGGGCAGAGGGCACCGTGACAATATCAGCCCACATCCTCCCAAGAGTAGGCATCCTCACCTTGGATGACAGAAGGCAAATAGTGTGAGAAATCAACTTGCATGCCAGGCTTCCTCTCCCTCAGCCATTTGAGAGGATGGGGTGGGGAAGCAACTGTGGGTGAGCAGGCCCTGCCTCACCTGGGTGGGCAGGTATTGCGCTACAGCTGCTGGTGCATTTGAATGAGCTGCCTGATGAATCATTCTGAGACTCTGTGGGGCCGGCTGCGGAGGCTTGTTTGTTGCCTTGTGTTATGTTTTGTCTGCTTCCCCCCCCCCCACCCCCAGCCTCAAGGAAAAGGACTGCAAACTTTCTGTTTTGACTGGAGGCCACTTATTTTGTAGAATCGCCTTTAATTTGAGTTTGTTTGATGTTTCCTCATGATTAGAGTCAGGTTAAGCATTTTCAACAAGAGAGTGATGTGTTCTAGGTGCTCCCCTGGGGAAGCACATGATGTCTTTGATTCAATTTGACTCATTACTGGTGATATTAGCAGTGATCATTTGCTTATTGTGTTGTTGGCTGTGTTTCTCCACTGCTAAGTTACTTTGATGCTCTTTGTAATTAACAAATGTTCTATGGGGAGATAATTTGAGACTATAAAAATATGCTGTTTCCCATCAAACTTTGATCAGCTAGTTTTAGGACCTGTTGACCATCCTTGACAGAATGGGTTATTTCTGTCATGGTTGCTGAATGGTGGTGATTTAATTCCATAATTCCCTCTGTATTTAACCTTTGGCATTCATCTTCCTTTTCCATTTGTTTGTTTATCCGTGTGTGTATTAGAATCCACTCATGAATTCTTGTCTGTTTTGATCCTCAGATTGTTTCATATATGGCTAGTGGAGGGTTCTTCAGGGTGACTTCTATGAAGGACAGCTCTTTAAAAAATGTACATTTCCAGGTCTGTACCAGCCCTGTTGAACTGTTCAATGGGATACTGGAAATGTGTCCGTTAGCACTTTGGATGTTCTGTGGAATTTGGTATCATGTGGATTTAGCTGGTTGTTTTTTGTGGTCACCTCACAGAGCTGATTTTACCCTGATATTCACCTGCAGAGAAAAGTGACCCGAACTCTGCCTGCTTCCAAGCTGGATTTCTGGGTCAAAGTTTCTTTGAACAAAGCCTTCTGTAGCTTAAAAAATAATAAAAATAGTAAGTATTAAAATCACTGGATTAGGTGACCTCCATTCCAGGCCCAACCCCTCCTGCAGAGTCCCCTCCCTGCTTCCCTCCTCTGACCCATATCCACCCCTCCCTGGGCTTTTTTTCCTGATAACTGCATTGAAGGAGACAAAAGGCATCTCTTTACCAATTAGTGAGGAGGCCCCTTGAAACTCAGCAGGTTTGGGGTTGTGGGTTTTTGGTGGTGGAAACTTAAAATGCTTAATTTGCCAAGCTCAGTGTTTTTACAGGAAGCCACGCGCTTAGAACCTCAGGCCAGATCTTTGGCTCAGAGTTGATGGCCCGGCCTCTCTTAAACCTCCATATGGAAGACATCCTAGGGCTGGTGATCAAGGACCTGATGATCCTCAGAGCCTACCTTCCCCCAGTACCTGTGCCCTGGGGCAATGCTTGTCACTCCGTGATAAAGGAAGGTGGCTCACCCCAAACCCTGTATAGCTTTGTGGTGTCTTCCCACAGTGCAGTCACATTTCCTGGTGCCAGTGAGTGTCTGCTGCCTCATTGTCTGATAGATCTTGGGTATAGGGTGTTGGGTAACTTGGGACTGGGTCAGCAGAGGACGTAGATAGTTTTGACTCTGTGGTTGAGTCAGAGAGAACTGAGCCTCTCCTTTTGCTCTCAGAGTGTGATGGTGCCTTGGGGCAACCTACTCTGGCCTGCATCATACCAGTTGTCTCTCCTACTGCCTACTGGAGCTCCTTTCCTTTCCATTCCCATCTACCTACCTCCTAGGAATTGCCCTTGGGGCTATCTGTTTGTGGCCTATGAAGGTTCTGGGATGCTCTGTGGGCCCTGAGGCACCCCCTTCATGGATGGTTGAAATGTCCAGGACCTAATTTGTACTGCTTTGAGATGCAGAAGGGCACTAATTCTGTTGGGATAGTGGCTGCCCTTTCCTGGTGTTGGGCCTGAGATCTGGTCAGTTGCCAGGACTAGGAGCATTGAAATCAAGGTGAAAAGTTAAGTCTTGGTGAATGGCTGGCTCTGGACAATAGAGAGAAGGGAGATTGCAAGGATAATTAAATTGGGGGGTGCCTGTTTTAGCTCAGAATATGGGTGGATGGGTTGTTATTTAGGTCACTTGGTCCTCAGGTAAAGAAGAGGGGTTTGAGAAGTGGTGAAGGTAGAGGTGGAGAGCCAGGTAGGAGGCTTTTCAGACCTTCTTGTAAGATAATGAAGTACTGACCTATGGTCCCTGCAAGGAAGAGGAGAGCAGTTAAGGACAGCTCTGAGCAGATGACTTTGTGTCTGGGTAAGTGGAGGTACCCTTGGGGAACCCAGTTGGTGGCCACATTGATTGAGATACCTGAGAGATCCAAATGGCACTTCTTGGTCCATAGTTAACTTTTATGCTTGGAGCTTGGGGATAAGGTTTGAGTAACAAGATAATAGATATGGAGCCAACAGCAGAGAGCAGTAGTGGAGGGGGTATGAAGTGTATAACTACCTCCTAGGAGGGTGGTAAGCTTTAATTCAGGACAGTGTTCACTGAGAGCTTGTACTATCTCTACAGCAAGGTTAGGCAGTGTGATACTCATTTCCCTTTTCTCCACTATAGTCTGGTTTCCTTTCCTTCATGCCTTAGACTCTCTGCCTGCTTGTATCTGTCTGGTAGGTTGTCTTTGTCGTCTTCTCCTTTATTTTTATGTCTGTGTCAGGAATGAGTTGGGTATTTCAGTTTCTCAAATTTTGATCTAATTAAAATGCACATTGAGGGAGACTCAGATTCTGCATTTCCAGCAAATACATGTTCCTGGTGGTATCTGACCAGAGAGTCAGCACCCATTTTAAAACAGATGTTGTCCAAAGAGGACAGGTCAGAATGGGGAGCTGCTCAAGAACTGCAGGGAGAGGATACCTTGAAGGAGGGTGTGCAGGTGACTGTCCTCTCAGAAGGTCCCTGCTCGAGGAGCAAGGGTCCAACTCCCTCATGTGGGAGAGCCAGGCACCAGCCAAAATTTAACGTGGATGAGAAGCTCACAAACAGTGCTTCTTGAGTGCCAGTTGGTGAGGATGATGTTTATAGGGAGCTCATCTGTAAATGAATGGGAGAGATAATAATTTTTTTTTAATAAACTGATTTTTTTTTGTTGTTGTTTTGTTTTTTTTTTTCAGTTTTGGGGATTGAACTCAAGGCCTTGTGCATGTAGGCAAGCACTGTGCTGCTGTGCTGTATCCCCAGCCCTTTTAACATTTTTGTTTTGAGACAGGGTCTTGTTCAGTTGCCCAGGCTGGCCTAGAATATGCAATGTCCTGCCTCAGCCTCCTGAGTAGCTGGGATTACAGGTGTGCACCACTGCACCCAATTTGTAAACTTAAGTTTTAATTTAAAGGCCCAATTTTTTTTCTTAATTGATATCTTTCCTTTTCTGCCTTTCTATTCCATCCCCACTTTTTCTTTAAGCCATATTTATTATTTCACAGCTTTTGTAAGTAAAAAGTCCAAGTACAACAAAACTCAACTCTCTTACTGCTTAGGTCCTTGCAAGGCCCAAATCACAGTGTTAGCAGGACTGTGTTTCTTTCTGGAGACTTGGGAGGATCCATTTCTAAGTTCATTCTTCCTGTTGTTGGCAGAATTCAGTTCTTTGCAGTTGTAGGACGGTGGTCCCTGCTTCCTTGCTGGATGCTAGCCACCGCTCAAAGTTAACTCCTGGAGCCTCTTTGATCCTTGCAGGTGGCCCCCATGTCTCAGACCCAGCCAAAGATGCATCAGATCCTTCTCATGCTTGGATTTCTCTCATTTATGCTTCTGTACTTGACTGGGAGAAAGCTCTGCTTATAAAGGCTCATGTAATTACAGTTGGTCCTATGTATCTGTGGGTTCTGTATCTGAATTCAAATAACCACAGATCGAAAACACTTGGAAAGGAAAATGGCATCTGTGCCGAACATATATAGACTTTTTTCCTTGACAGTATTCTCCAAACAATACAGTAAGCAACATTTGCAAAGCATTTACATTGTAGTAGATATTGTAAATAATATAGATACTGTAAATGATTTAGATTTGAGAGGATGCATGTAGGTTATACTACACTGTTTTATTATGTAAGGGACTTGAATATCTCTGGTTTGTTTTCCACAGGGATCCTAGAACCAATGCCCTGCAGATACAAAGAGACTACTGTACTTTGGACCCACTCAATAATTCTCTATTTTAAGACCAGTTGATTAGTCACCTTAATTGCATGAACAGAATCTCTTTTGCCCTTTATTTTGTGTGGTGATAGATTCTTCTTGACTTTTGTATTTTGCTAAATAAAAAGTAGCAACTAAAAATACTTTGAAATCTTCCTGGGGTAGAAGTGATGAATTGAACAGACAAACCTAATTTTACTTTCTCTGAAAACCTCATATAAGTTAAGAGGAATTTTAAAAAAGGAATCCATGAGCATGAGTAGAATGAGAAAGAAAACAACAGCAAGAAAACTTTTGCAAACTAGGAATTGATGGATGAGTGTTCCAGTTTAAAATGTAAGAATTGATGGCACCAGATTATTTTGAGCGGTGAGAGGAAATGGTGGGCATCTGAGGTGGGTAAATATGAGAGTTTGAAAGCAGTTATGTGGTTACATACCTAGACTCCTTTCCTTCCTCCGTGATGCTGGGTGACTACCTCTCCCACTTTTCCCCTGGATATTGGAGATTAATTCTGCAGAAGGAAAAAAACCAAGGGCCTTGGAGACTCCAGGTATTCTTGGGGGTTCATATTGAGAGCACCTCTATTCCCCAATCTTCTAACCCTGTTTGGCTTCTAGAATACTGACAACCAATCTTTTGGTGATTTAAAAACAGTCTCCCAAGGTGAGGTGTCACACACTTGTAATCCTAGAGACTTGAGAGGCCAAGGCAGGAGGATTATGAATTTGAGGCCAGCCTCAGCAACTTAGCAAGGCCCTAAGCAACTTAGCAAGACCCTTTCTCAAAATAAAAAATAAAAAGTGCTGGGGATGTAGTTCATTGGTAAAGTGCCCCTGGGTTAAATCCCAGTACCAAAAACAAACAAACAAAAAAATAAAAGCTATCCCACTGGGAAAACCTAATCGGTCTAGGAAGAAAAAAGAAAAACAAATGATGCTGACGACAGGGATTTCCCAGCAAAAGGCCAGCTATATCACTCTAGACAGAAACTTACCTGCCCAGGGACTTAGAGTTTCTAGTTAGCTACTTAAGTCATTCATTCTTAATCATGAGGATTACCAAAGATTACTAGACTTATGAAGAAAGTGACTCATGCGAAAGAAGGCAAAACAAATAGAAAAAAAGCAACTTCAGAGTCTATTTAGAGAAAACAATTTTTGAAAAAACACATATTTCCTCATAGAGTTAAAGAAATACTGCATACATGAAATAAGAATAGATACTACAAAAAAAGCACATGTGGAAAACCAAAAATTATTTAAAAATTAAAAAAATGTGGGCATAGCAAAACCATCAGTAGAATTATTAGAAGATGAAGTTGAGGAAGTCGTCTAGGAAATAGAGCAAAAAGATGAAAAGACAGATAATAGGTAAAAAAAATGAAAGAATGAGCCAGGCTTCCCATGTCCATGAAAAGCAGTTGCAGAAAGAATGCAAGCGATAAAATCTCAAGGAAAACATTCCTAGAATAAAAAGCTTGCTTTTTTTTTTTTTTTTTTCTAAATAGGAATGGTTCTCTGAATATTGAGCTGTTGAAGGTAGACCCAAGCTGGTACTCTGAAATCTCAGTAAGGCTGGGGAGATGATCCTGTTAGTTCACAGAGAGCAACAAACAGGTCAAATACAAAGATCAGGAATCAGTGCTTTTGGGCATCTCAGTACTCTAGAGGAATATAGAAGATGGTGGAGCAATGTCTCATTGTTCTTCATGAAATTGATTCTCAGTCTAGAATTGTATACACAAACTCATTCAAGAGTGAAGGTAGAATATAATTATATTGTGTGCATGTAGGAATATGAAAAAACATCCCATCAATATGTGCAATTATAATAAATGTGGAAAAAAATTGTGAAGGTATTGGCTGAATAGAGCACTTACCTAGCATGTGGAGTTCCTGGGTTTAATCCCCAGGTCTACACACATACACAGTGAAGGGAGAGCAAAGATATAAAATATACGTGCTCTGAAAAACTCACTTTTGCACACTGGAGACTTTCTTCACAAAGGTGAGCAAAGACCAGACCTCCTGTAGACTGAATCTCAGGGGGAAAGGGAGCCCTGGGCATCAGGTGAGATCAAAGCAGCTCAGAAACCTCAGGAAGGAATTAGAAAAAGAACATCTGGTGTGTAAGAACTTAGTGAGAGGAGAGTTAGACACCTGGCCTTGAATTTGAGGTTGACTTTGACCAAATTATATTGTTAAATTGTGTGCATCTTTGAATATGTAACAACTGTTATGTAATATTATACTACAACTGTTATGTAATATTATATTACATAACAGTATACTGTTATGTAATATTGCATCATTATGTAATCATCAGTAAAAAATATGGGAAAAAATTTGAAGTTGACTATTGGTAAATTAGAAGTAATTTAAGTAAACAAAAATGAGAATAACTCCAGAGAAAACAAAAATTGCACAGGAAAAGCAGACAGTTGTGGTTTATTTGATTCTTTTTGATGGCCCATGTGGTAACATTGTAGTGTCAGCTCTGAAAATTATTCCAGCCAACTCTACATCTTATAATTACAGAGAGGAGAGATGGAAAGGACAGATATGGGAGGGTAGCTCAGGGGAGAAGTGGTTCAAGGGAAGAAGAATTAAATCCTCATCTTTCAGGGTAGGAGGTGGACAGGAAATGCCCCAATCCAAAAAAACTGGGAATAGTAGCAAACGTTATATACAGACATTTCTAAGAGAGATTTGTGTATAAATAAGAGTCAGCTAGAAGTTGAATATCCCTTGGCCTTAAAGGAGGCCTGCCTTAGGGGCGGGCCTAGGGTCTGCTGTCTTTTTCAGCACAGTTTTTACAATTGTTGGTTCTTAGATTATATGTAGGTATAATTTTGAAAAAATATTTAAGAGCAAATCTAAAATATACCGCATGTGAAAAGAGGAAGTATTTTTCTAGGAAGGTCATTTTAATTGTGCATGCAGGTTTGTGCACACTGGATTGCTTTTTGTTAAATGTGTTTCATTTTGCTTTGCTTGCTTTCTTTCCTTCTTTTTTTTTTTTGTGGTACTGAGTTTTTTTTTTTTTGTGGTACTGAGGTTCCAATGCAGGGCTTCATGCTTGCTAGGCACATGTTCTACACTGAAATTAGTCATCCTCAACCCATGAAATGTATTTCATGTTGTGAGCGCTGGTCAAACAATTGATAGGCCATTGTTGAGTGGGTTCTCATTTCCAGTTCACCTTTCACACTTGTGAGTTGATCAGATATTTTACAGTTGAGCATGTCCTACTTTTTTAATTAAAAAAGGACAGTAGGGAGGAATGGTACAGCTTAATGTAACACTGAGGTAGACGGGAGCCATGTTTATGATGACTGCAGGACTCATTGCCACCCACACTCCCCATCGTAGCAGTAGCTTCTATGTGCATGTCTAACACCAGGGAGGAAATGGTGAATGTGACAGTGGAAACCTTTTTGAAAAATCAATTAAAGGCCACCACACCATGCACCCATTTTCAAGCTCCTGTATTCTACTTGGCCTTTGCCTATGTGCTTACAGATTTGCTCCATGATTGCAAACCATGATGCTCATGTTTAATAATGTGTATTCTTTTTCCTTTCCTGGTATATTTTCATGAGGCATATTCTTAGTCATGAGTATATTGGTTTAAGAGTATGACCAGATTTTTTGGGTGTTAAATGAAAGGATAGTAACAGATCTCTGCTGCCAGTAAGATATGAACATGCTTGCCAGCAATAGTGGTAGTTATCTTGTTAAATTAAGAAGTGTAAAATAGTATCTCTGGATATTCTTTAAATTTTATTTCCAGCTGGGGGAATATAGCTTAGTGGTAGAGCACTTGTTTCACATGTACAAGGCCATAGGTTCAATCCCCAACTTGCAAAAAATAAAAATTTCCACTGACATTATTTTTATGTTAATTATATTGCTGTTCCATTTCTATATATTGTTTGTGTCCTTTGTTTACCTAAAACTGGAGTCTTGTTTTATGAAGTATGAATTTTATGTGTTGTATTTATCCTCTGTCATAGTTGTTATAGCTGCATATCACTTATCATTTGTTTCCTTTATTATTTTAATGTTACTTTTAATCATATGGGAATTTTGAGTAGTCTTATACTTTTTCCCTTGCTTCAGAAGATGAGGCCAGGGACAGTGACTTATGTTGTACTTCCAGCTATTCAGGAGTTGAGGCAGGAGGATGGCAATTTCTAGGCCAGCCTGGGCAACTTAGACCATGTCTCAAAGTAAAATAGAAAGGGCTGGATGTAATTCAGTGGGATAGAGCTTTGTGAAAAGCTCTATCACATGTGAAACCCTGGGTTCAATTCCAAATACTTTTTAGAAAAAAGATGATTAACATGGACCTACTGAAAGAACTCTGTTCTCCAAGACATGTGCATATATGTATGTCCTTATATTTAGATTTTTATTAACTCTCCTCAGATTGCTTATCCTCTATCTCAACATTAAATAATTCTACCTTTGCTCGTCTTGAGAAGTTGATGATTTGACCAACATGTTCCTTGTATTTGCTATGTAAATATTTTGTATTAATAAGTTCATAGAATTGAGACAGTTTGAGGTCCTGATAATTGTTTTCTATGCACACAAATAGCTTTTGGATTCTTCTCTGCTGGGGTAGTAATTAAGTTTGGAAAAGTTTACCATCTGTTTGTAGGGAGCAAACGTGCTTAGTCACACATGTGCACGTGTGTACTTTAAGGCAAATGATACAGGTGTTAATGGACCTATAGAGGGCCAAGTTCTGCCTTCCTCCAGTGTGCCTTGGTTTAGCAAATAAGGTGAGATGCCAATGACCATGTTCACTTTGAAGTCATTTTAGGTTAGGTGTGGCTGTTGGGACTCTCTGACTTGGATTTGGGCCCCAGCATCTGTGCAAGCAGAGTTATTTCTTGGTGGTTTGTGTGGCTTGTGGGTTAGAAGCTGGTAAAAGCAAGTGGGAGAGAGGCCAGGTGCCCTGTGGAAGGAGAAACCATGCTCCACAGCTCAAGTGTCTCTGCTGGGTGCATCTCTGTAAGGTTCCCTGTGTGATGTCTGTTCTCCATACTGAACTGGCTGGGCCTGAAGGAGACAAGGGGTCTTCAGGGTGAGATTCCCTGTGTCACCACAGAATACTCATGTCCCAAAGACCCTGGGCAAGGGGAGCAGGGACAAGTCCCCTAAACTGGATTGGTTTATTAGTTAATTAGCTAGTTCCTCTATGGAGCTACAGTCAGGGAGAGAGGGGGATTCTGGCTTGATTGGCTATCTGGTGAGCAAGGGGCACTTTCTAGGATTCCTATATCTGGGTACCATGTCTGACCAGCCCTCCCTGTGTTTAAGGCCAGGTCCTGGAAGGGAAGGCCCATCTGCCTTCCAGGCTTCTCCAGGAACCTCAAAGAAAAGGGTACATTTTGTACTCCAAGGAGCAGGATTGTCTTGTGGTTAAAAAGGAACACTATTTCTACCTAAAACAATATTTTCCTGCCTTGTGCTGCATTTTCAGCTGAATTGGCTGTTTTCTGTGATAAACTCAATCAAGTTTTAGGTTTCATTTTTTTCCTACATGCCTGAATCTATCTGTAGCCTGCCACCAAATACCCTTCAACAAAAACAACAATCCCCAGTGCTTTGGGGATCTATAATCTGTGACACACAAACAGATGGATGTTAGTTTCTTTGGGTAGTAAGCGGTCTACAAGGAGTCTTCCTCACATGACCCCCGGTCTACGTGCTGCACCCAATAAACAAGGCCCTTCTATCTTCCAGGATCCCCAAAGGAACTGCAGCCCCTGCTCAGGCTGATACCTGGTCCTCTGAGCACACGTCAAGAAGCATGTCCCTGTCTTGGAACTTGTCAATAATGCAGATTCAGGGTGCAACCTAGACCCACTAAGCTGAATTGGGCTGTGGGGTGAGGAGTGCTGGAATCTTATTTGGAATAAATGATTTTGATGCTGCCAGCTGGGATCCTCACTCTAGTGATATGAGGGACTGGTCACCAAAAGACCTGTTTTAGTTGGAGATTCCAAGGCCTCAGGAGAGCAGACCATGGCATGGTCTGGCCATCCTGCTACAGATACCTCTGTCTCTGCCTGAGATCCCTGTTTCTCCCTGTAGCACCTCACATCTCCAGTTATGTTCTGGCCTCACAAGTGTGTGTCCTTACGTCACAGAGTCCTTGGGCACTGGGATGGCTATCCATCATTCTTATAGGGCAGTTTTGTGGAAGTATTCTTCTGATGGGGGGTGGAGGGGTAGGAATGAGGGCTGCTTGGTGGCTGGTACCTTCCTAGTTAAATTTTGAGGTCAGACAGTCTGGGTTCTTCCAGCAGGGTGCTTACTTCTCTTCCATCCCTCGTGGGAAAGTGGGAGCAGGGCAAGTGAATGGTGGGCTCTAGATAGCCTATTGATTCCACACCTTGGGTCGGTTGACTGAGCAGTCACAGGATCAACTTCCAGAGGAATGTGCTTCCTTGTCCCTTCTCTGCGCTACTGTCTCAGCAAAAGTGGCAGGGCTTCCATGGCCTCTCTGGTAGGGAATTTGTAAGTTGCCAGTCCTCACACAGGTGTTAGGCGCTGGTTTCTTACTGGCTATTAGGGAGGAGTTGTCTCTTCACTGGCCTTGTTTGTTCTGGCCCTGGGCCCTGTTCCAGCTGGCTCCCTCTCACCCTGGGAAGTGGGAGGTGAATAGGGGGTTGGGGAGGGAGCTTTGCTCTGTGAGTCTCAGATCCTGCTCCTGCCTGTTAACTTAGACACCCTCTCCTTCCCCAGCATTGGCCCTGCTTTGGCAGCAGTGATTTTCACTTTCCCTACCACTCCCCACCAGAGGATGGTTTAGAGGAGTTTAGGGATCACCTGGATTGCCACTGGGGTTCAAAAATGAAAGTAGTGGGCCAGGCCCTCAGAGTCTTCCTTTGGTACCATCCTTCCTTTTGTATGATTGTGACAGACTTTGGGAAATGGACACAGATAAAAACAGCAGCCACCATCCTTCAAAATGTAGGTCCCAGCATCTTCCTACAGGGGTTGTGTAGTCTAAGCTTTATTAAAGCCCCAAGAGGCCAAAACTGTGGTCATGGGGGGAGGAAGAAAAGAGGGGGTGGAAGCAAATGCTGGCTGCTATGGGTTGTTAGGCCAGGGTGCTGGGCCTTTACCTCTGTACAGGCTGAGCTTGGGAGATTGTCTCAGATAATAGGTAAATTAATATGGAGCCTTAATTCTGGCTTCATGTATTGTCTGCAGTTGGATCATGCCAACCTGCCTAGCCTTTCATTTCTTCTTCCTAAATATGACTCTTTGTGGTCAAGCCCCATTTCCTCATTTTCTTGGTTGACTCTGGAGGGTAGAAGGATATGGACTGTGGAGTCAGCTGTCCTTGGTGCAGATGCTGGGATCTGTCATTGCTCTCTTGTCCTTGGGCAAATCATGTGACCTTTCTGAACTCCTGTTTCCTTAGCATGAAGTGGAAAAATCAATACCCAATTGTGAGGTTATGAGCTGAATGTTTGAGATGGTTCCAAGCAGAACTCCAGGGACTTAGAAGACATTTTGAAAATTGTCATTCTCCATTCTTTAAAAATTCCCTTTTACTTCTTTTGTTTGTTTTTGAAAGCCACCCTAATCTGATTTTTTAAAACTATATTTTTATTAGTTGTTAATGTACCTTTATTTTATTTACTTATTTATATGTGGTGCTGAAAATTGAACCCATTGCCTCACACATGCTAGGCAAGTGCTCTACTAATGAGTCACCAGCCCCCCTAATCTGACTTTTACCTCATCTCTAGCTGATATTGGTAGTACACTGCACTTGGACTAGCAAAAGGACACAAGAGCAACAATTTGGAGATTTCTAGAATTTGTATGAGCCTTACCTTCTCTCTTTCCTTGGGGAGTAGATGCTTTTGGGCAGATGCTTTAACACTAAATTTGCCTTCTCATCAGTTGCTGTCTCTTTGCAGGCCCTGCTTCTCAGAAGATGCACTATTACAGATACTCGAACGCCGAGGTCAGCTGCTGGTACAAGTACCTACTCTTTAGCTACAACATCGTCTTCTGGGTAAGTGCAGGAAAAGAGCTACATTCCCTTGTGCAGTCCTTCCTGAATAAATCATGATTCTGTACATATTTTTGATTGCCAAGCCCTACCTAGTGAGGCTCTGGAACCAGCAAATGTGATGGGTGCGTCACTATGATTTGAAGCTGGATTAAGCACCCCTAACTCAGCCCTGGAGTTTCAGGAAGACTTGGAGCTCTGATCCAAGTGCTATCTTCCCTGCCCCCTGAAGGATCCCAGTGAGATGGAGGCAGTGTGGTACTTCACGTGCATTTGACTATGTGGTGTTTATGGTTCACCAAGAGCAGGATTAGCCTGCTTGGCATTAGAGAGCAGGCAGGGAGAAGCTTCTTGGCTGGGGTGGCCAGGGAAGAGCATTCTGAGGAGGTGACCTGGGGGCTGAGACCTGACCTCACTGTTCTCCTGCCTTAGCCTCCCAGGTAGTTGGGATTTCAGGCATGGACCACAGTACCTGCTATGAATACTAGTGAAAAAGCAGCCAAGTGGTGGTCTGGGGAAGAAAGTTCCAGGCAGAGAGAATAGCAGTTTACAAAGATCAAAAGAAGGCTATATGACTAGAGCCAAGTATGAGTGAGAGGGAGCACAATTGATGTCAATTTTCTTTGTCAATAATCATGGTGGATGTGAAAGGCACCATCAGAGGAAGGAGTGGGCTGAGGAGAACATCAAAACAAGTGAGCATGTTGACTAAGAAGAGGAGAGGTTGGAATGTTGAGCCCTAGGGTGCCAAAGGCTAGGTGGAGGAGAAAACCCATGGCTGAGTGAGTGGACTAAGGTGCAAGGGAGACCAGTAGATTTCGTGTTGTAGAAGACTTTGCAGTGGAAAGGAGCAGTCAGCTATACCCCAGCAAGACGATGCAGGATGAGGACAGAAAACCGGCAATGACTTGGACAAGGTAGAGGTCGTTGGTGACCTTGACTGGAGGCATTCTGCTCTGGGGGTGTGTGTGTGTGTGTGTGGGGGGGTGATAGAAACCCAGCTGGAACTGCCCAAACAAGCCAGCAGAAAGTGAGGAAATGAAACAGAGACTCTTAATAGTTCTTTCAAGGACTCTTGCCTTAAAAAGGAGAAGAAAAATTGGTCACTGGCTGGAGATGATGAGAGAGTTGAGATGTGTCATATGTGTCTTATGGTAGAATTGGTCCAGGGAGAGGAAAAGTAGGACATTGAGGGACATGATAATATAAAAAACTTTTAAACCATAAGCCTTTTAATGGTTGAAACTATTAGTATTTGCTATAGTTTAGCTCTTGAAAGTTTAGATCCCAAAGTCCCATGTGTTAGAAGCTTGGTCCCCAGCCTGGGTGCTGTTCCACAGGTAGGTCCTAGTAGAGGTCTTAGGTTATTGAGGGGGTGCCCCTGAAGGAGTTAATGGGATCCGGTCTCTTCCTTTTTCTTTCTTTTGCATTCTGGTTGTTAGGTGAATGATTTTGCTACATACTGCCTCCATGATGTGTCACCTATGACCACAGGCCCCAAAGCAATGGGCCAATGAGTCATGGACTGAAACCTCCAAATTTGTGAGTCAAAATAATCCTTTCCTTTTTATAAACTGATTATCTCAGGTATTTGTAGCAGCAGTGGGAAAACTGACTAGCACAGTATCTGTGTGGGGGCAGATGGAATAGAGGGTCAGGATGAGTGGTGGTGATGCCATAGTTTGCTTCTGTTGTGGATTTGGTGGTTCCTATTTGGACTGGAATTCTTGAGAACAAGGCAGATTCACCAAGACTTCCCAGCTTTTCAATCTTGATTTTACAGCATCATCTCCTGGAAGTTTATCTCAGTGTGTTCTGTTCTAAGAAATACCTGAGGTGGGGGGGAGGGGGAGGGGTGGCTTGACCTTTGACCCCAAGTGATTTCCTATGCTTAGATAGCCTCTCACAAACAGTGTCATCACTGCCCCTGAAATAGGGCATTGCTGGACCTTTGCTGTTGTTCCTGTGGGTCCCTCCTAATGGGAGAATTGTGCCTTGTCCTTATCATGTGTGGCTTCTCAGACCTGCATTGCTCCCTGTCTGGAGGGAAACCCTCTGCATCCACCTGTCCTGTGTCCCCACTCCTCCAGGTCAGGTATTCACTGATAGAGGGCCACCCGGGCTATAGATAATCTAATACTTGGGACACTTGAGCACTGGTTTCTCTCTTTCTGACTGTTCTGGCTCAGCTTTTTGCCTACACCTCAGTCTGTCATCCTGATTTTTGCAGCTAGAGCAGAGCTCTCTTGCTGCTGTGGCTGAGAGCCCTGGTCATCTCTGTTTCTTCAGGGGCTTTTTAGAACAGATTCTTGACTCCTGGGGAGCTGTACTCACTTGCCCAGTAACACATTCATAGTGGCAAATTCAAATAGCAGAGTTCATAAATCCAGAATTGCAGCAGGTTCGTTTAGTGGTTGAAGGGCATTGTAGTGTTATCAAGGTTTTGCAGAATTGGCAATGTGTGCGGTTGAGAGTTAATCATTTTGCAGTTAGTGTGCGTTGGGGCAGAAGAGAAGGGAACAGACAGAAACAGACAAGAAATGAGAACCTGGTTGGGAAATACAGGCAGGAGACTGGTCACCTTGCTCAGGCCCGAGCTGCCTGGACCCTCCTTCCTGGTCCTAGCTGGGATTTTTCATCTTCATCTATGTAGGAGCTGGCAGTATGGACTGTGGCCTGAGAATTGAGATGCACAGTCCTCTGGAAAGCTCATTCAGCAGCAGGAGGATGTCAAGCTACTCTGGGCACCAGGGTGCCAGTCTGGACTCTTCCCTGATACTGGTTGGCCTTGATAAGCCTGGTGTTCTCATTGTGAAACAGTTCTCAGCTGCTTGCTGTCTGCTTCATAGGGTTGCAGAAAATGTTTCAAATAGTATATCTCTTCAGAGAAATTT
>JAJEJO010002301.1:0-79735 GCA_020662805.1 Glaucomys volans | reverse complement strand
ACCTGGGCTTCCTGAGGGGTCTTATCATAGGGATATTAGGAAAAATTGCTTCCAGCCAACATACGTTTTGTTTTGTTTTGTTTTTTAACTATACTGGGTAATGAACCTAGGGGTGTTCTACCACTGAACTGCATTTCCAGCTCTTTCTGCTTTTTATTTTGAGATAGTATCTTGCTTAGTTGCCCAGTTTGGCCTCAAATTTTGCAATCCTCCTGCCTCAGCCTCTTGAATCGCTGGATTTATGGGCATGTACCACAGCACCTGGCCCAACAATAGCAACTTGAGAGTATGAGCATTTTTTTACTTTTTAAATTACAGTTTAGGGCTGAGGATATAGCTCAACAGGTAGAGTGCCTGCCTCACAAGCACAAGGCCCTGGGTTTAATCCCCAGCACTGCAAAAAAAAAAAAAAAAAAAAAAATTACAGTTTAGTTATGCTAGACTTGTTTGTAGTGCAAAATCTTCAGCTCAGGGAAATGAAAAATCAAAACCACAATGAGATACCACTTTACATCTATGTTTGTTATTTAAAACAAAACAAAATAAATGCTGAAAAGGATGTGGAAAAATTGGTGCCACTGTTGGCAGGGATGTAAAATGGTTCAACCATGCTGGAAGACAGTATGGTGGCTCCTCATGAAATTAAAAATGGATTCACCCTATGATCAACAATTTCAGTTCTGGTTATAGACCCAAAAGAATTGAAAGCAGGATGTTGAAGATAGCATCTTAGCAGCATTATTCACCACAGCCAAAGGTGGAAACAACCCGAATGGCCTTTGATGATTGAGTGGGTAAATAAAATGTGGCACAACATGCCACAGTGTCTTATTCATCCTTAAAAGGAAGGCAGTTAGGACACAAGCTAATGCAGGAGACCCTTGAGTACATTATGTTAAGTGTAATAAGCCACATACAGAAAGACAAATTGATTTCACTTCTAAGACAAATGTTGTATGATTCCACTTATGTTACCTAGAGTAGTCAAAAATCATAGAGAAAGCGGAATGTTGGTTGCCAGGGGTTTCGGGGGAGAGAATGTCGAGGGTCGGAGTCCATTTGTGCTGCTCTAACAAAACCACAGGCTGGGTACTTACTGAAAACAGATGTTTATTTGGCTCATGGTTCTAGAAGCCAGGAAATCCATGACCAGGGCCCACATCTGTTGAGGGCCATCTTGCTGCCTCATAACAGGAGAGAAAGAGGGCAAGAGTAGCTGAACTTGCTTTTGTACAAACCCACTCTAGTGATCATGACTTGACTTAATCACTCCTAAAGGTCCTGCTGCTAAACACTACTGCACTGGGGATTAAGCTTCCAGCACCTGAATTTTGTGGAACACGATTCAAAGCATAGCAAAGAGTTACTGTTTGGGTACAGACTTTCAGTTTTGTGAAAAGAGTTCTGTGGATGGATGGCAGTGATGGTTGCACCAGACTGGAATAATCTACTTAATACCACTGAAGTCTACACTCATATTGTACATTTTACCACAATTTAAAAATTAAAAAAATATCACTTTGGCTTGCAGAGGGAGGGAAGCTGGGAGAGGTATATGCTGGAGGAGCCATGTATGCCCTTCTGTCTTTGTTCATACCCCACCTAGTTCCACAAAGAATTTGAGCTTACCTGGTTTTGCTGAGGAATTCTCTAGAGGGATGTTTTAGATGAAGTTTGCAACTCCAGGATTGTTTTCCCCAACTAGCATTGACTTTAATCTGAAGAGTTCAGATAAAGCCCTTGCCTGGATTCACTTCAGAGTGGACTAAAAGTGAAGAACGCAGATTCCTTCTTAATACAGGTAATAGGCCTGTATTGCCCATAAAGGTGATTCTGCTGCTTGTTTTTAGTTTAAACATTTTCTCAAGTGATGTTCTCGCATTGGCATTCTTAGTGATGGGAAAGTCTGAGCTGCCCCTTTCCTGCTTGTAAAATTCATGGCTTAACCTCACCCTAATGGACTTGCGGAGTGAGACGGGAACTTTTGAACCAGCATGACTTGAGACCCCTCCTTCAGAATAATGGATGCCTAGATGCCTCCTGTGAATAGGCTGAGCACATAGTTTATGGTTCAAATAAGGAAACTTTTTGTGTGTGTTTGTTTTTGGAACTGGGAACTGAACACAGGGCACTTCACCACTGAACACATCCCTAGCCCTTTTTATTTTTTATGTTGAGACAGGGTTTTGCTAAGTTGCTTAGGGCCTCAGTAAGTTGCTGAGACTGGCCTCGAACTTAGGAACTTGGAATCCTCCTGCCTCAGACTCCCAAGTCACTGAGATTACGGGTGTGCACCACCATGCCCAGCAAATTTGGAAACTTTTGAGAATGAAAAGTCATTGAGAGTTTTGCTAGAACAAGTGCAAACTGGGACCTGTGGTCACCTTACCCAGGCAAAGGAAGGCAATGCCAGTGTGGAAGGATCAGCTCTCTTCCTCGGCTCCTTGGGCATCTTTGGGTACCAGGGATTGAGGTCAGAGTCACTCGACCACTGAGTCACATCCCCAGCTCTATTTTGTATTTTATTTAGAGACAGGGTCTCACTGAGTTGCTTAATGCCTCGCTTTTGCTGAGGCTGACTTTGAACTTTCGATCATCCTGCCTCAGCCTCCCCAGCTGCTGGAATTACAGGCATGCGCCTCTGCACCTAGCTCCTTTGGTGTCTTTGTGGATGAAGTCTTAGAGTCTGCATCTGACTTTTGGTTATGCTCTTATAGAGGACACCCCACCTCCTAGGGTGATCTGTTGTTTCTTGACTCCTCTGATGGAGAATTTTTTTTTTTTTGAGCTGAACTCTGTCCATGTGATATCAAACCCCAGGGCCTGATCCCCAGACCTGAATGCATAGTTTCTCTGTTTCCATCTGGGTAACTAATGCAATGCAAAGGGAAAAGTGTAGTTTTTTTTTTTTTTTTTTAAATCTTTTGGTACATTATCATATGTATTAGTAGGACTTGTGATATATTATATGTGCACACAGTACAATTTGGTCAATTTCATTTCCAGTACTTCTCCTCTCCCTCTGCTCCTTTATCCCATTGATCCTCCAAGTTTAGTATATTAAGAATGGCATAGTATATTTTTGTCTTCTCTACTGAAATGTAGTATCAATTTCCCTTCAAGGATTATATAGTAAACTTTATTATTGCATGGAAGTTCAAGAAAACAGGGCATCTAAGGATTACTGCTTTCCCCCTGATCTTCCCCCTCCTGTCTGAGGCTCCTATAGTTTCAGGTCCTTGTGAGCAGTATTTTCACATTCTTGGGTCTGCATTTTTATAGCAGCATCACCTGGTATAGAATGTTCCTGGTTGTTACTTAGTCTTCATCATTATATTCATTTTAGAAATTCCCATATTGGACTTTTAGGTTGTTTTCAGGTTTTTTTTTTTTTCTATCCCAGATAAGGATATAGTGATTAATTTTTTATAATACCAGGTTCATCCCTTTAGGGAAGGGAGGGAAGTCATTTGCCAGTATAGATTCCCAGGAGTGACATTAAGTGGGCCAGAAGGTGGTGTATACATTGATTTGACCTGCCTGACATACTTATAGCATCAAAATTACTTTTCCAGAAAGCCTGGACCAATTCACAGGAAATAGACTGCCTTGTTTTTTGGTCTAGGTAGAGGGGTGTGTGTGTGTGTGTGTGTGTGTGTGTGTGTGTGTGTGTGTTCATACTGAGCTTTGCCAAGGCAGAGACCAAGAACTGCTCAGAGTCACCAGGAGATCTTGAGGCATACCCAAGGATGCTGATCCCCGCAGGGCCACAGCCTCTGCCCTCCTCACACAGGCATGAGTAAGACACAGAGTAGGGGTCACAGAGGAAAGGGTGTCCGGGGTGTACTGAGGTTCTTGTCTGGTCATGTGGTTATTGAACACTCATAGGGTACTTTCAAGGCAAAGTAACCTGGTGTGTGTGTACATCCAGTTCAATGATAGTTCAGTGGGCCACATAACCACCCTTACCTAAATGAAGATGTGAAACATTTCTGTCACTCCAGAAGCTTCCTTTGTGCCTTCTGCAGTCCCTTCCTCTACGTCCCTTTCCCAGGTGACCATCAGTTTGCATCCTCTGGCTATAAATAAGACTCGACTCTTTTGTCTTTGACTTCTTAAAAGATAGTATAGTGAATGGGATATTATTACCCTATGTGCATATATGATTGCATGACCAATGTAACTCTACATCAAGTACAACCAGAAGAATAAGAAGTTATATTCCATTCATGGATGATCTGTCGAAATGCATTTTATCGTCATGTATAACTAATTCAAACAAATTTTAAAAAATGCTAAAATAAAGAAGTTAGGTGATGTTCTTTGTGTTTTTATGTTTTTAATTCCATTTATTTTAAAAAATCTTTTACAATTATTTTTTATTTTATTTTTCTAAAAACTGAAATATACATAACAAAAAATTTATCCTTGTAACCACCTGTAAGTTTATTGGCATTAAGTACATTCACATTCTTATCCAACCATGACCAACATCTGTTTCCAGTTCATCAACTGCTGTTCTTTCATTTTATTATTTCTCACCTTGGTTTACTTGGGAACTATTTTGCTTTCTTTCTAGCTTTTGAAAGTAGAAGATTAAATCACTGATTTGAATTTCTCATCTTATATTACAGCATAACAATTTGAAGCTATGTATTTTGTGCATGCCACACATGTTTTCACTTCATTTAGTTAAAATATTTTGTATATGCATACTGCACATGTAGTTTATCTTTTCCCACTCTCAGGCTGGTTTCCAAAGTTTCTCTTAGCCAGGCGAGGTGGTGCACTCTTGTAACCCCAGGTACTTGGGAGGGGAGGTTGAGGCAGGAGTATTGCAAATTCGAGTACAGCCTGGGCAAATTAGTGAGACCCAGTTTCAAAAATAAAAAATAAAAAGTGCTGGGGATGTAGTTCAGTGGTAGAGTGACAAGTGTTCAATCCCCAGTATTGGGAAAAAAAAGTTTCTCTATTTTGCTGTACTGTATTGTGCATTTTTAATTTCTTTGTATTTAATCTGATGTTCATTGGACCTTTGAGATTTGTATTTTTTTAATTTTTATCTAATCTGGGAATATTCTGATCATTATTTTTTTCAAATATGCTCCCTCCCTGCCTTCTTTTCTGATTCCATTGTCCTGCAGGCAGCAGGAGGCTGTGTTTAGTTTTTATTATTTTCCCTTCTTTCCTTTAGTCTGTACAGTTACTGTTACTTTGTCTTCAAATTCACTGACCTCTCCTTTTCCAGGGTTTAATTGGTTGTTAAATGCATCCAGTGAATTCTTCACTTCTCATGTTATATTTTCTATTTCTTGTTCCCATTTGTGGCTTTTAATTATCTGTTTCTCTCCTTATCATGTTTATATTTTTCTTTAAATCCATGAACCTATGTACAATATCTATTTTATAGTCTTTGTCTTGCTAATTCCATATTCTGTCATTACTGACTCATATTTACTGATTTTTTGTTGTTGTATGTAGATCACATGTTTTCTATCTAGTACCTTTTGATTAGATGCTAAGTATAGTTTTTCCACCTGAATATTTCCATTAACCATTTGAAGTTTTTTGTGCCTGACAACTTTTGTTAAGTATGTGTAAAGATTCATTTCCGGTATTAATATATAGTTGTAGATAATTTGTTCTTATTGTGTAATATTTAATTGTAGAAATATGTCATTTGGGCTCTTTATAGTTTTAAGTTATCTGTTAATGTAACATAAAGTCTAGAGACCATACGGGGGCATCCCAGGGTTTGTATGACTGAGTTAAAGGAAATCCTGTCTTTCATCTATAGGTCCAGATGGCTTTAATGTGGTAGTTTAGTGCTGGGCTTGGCACACCATGGCTTGCAGGTCAAACCTGGTCTTCCGCCTATTTTGCACATATCGTTTTATTGGAACACAGCCATATTGGTTCATTTATTTGTCTTTGACTATCTTCCCACTGTAACAGCAGAGGTGAGTACTTGAAGCATAGATCATCCAGCACACAAAGCTGCGAGCTTTTACTTTTTGACCCTGGTTTGGAGTTTTGGGATTCCACCCACTGTTAATCACTATGAACTCTGACAGTGATGGTAGCAACTCGGGTGGAGGTTCCTTCCACCCCCTTGACTGTGGCACTGCCTGTAGCTTTCCTTGGATGACTAGCCCCGCACCTTCCTTCCTTGACAGATTCCTGGGTGGGGCTTGGTGGGTTCAGCTCTGTGTTATCAGAGGTCACAGAGACAGCTGTGGAAACTGCCCCTGGAGACCTCAGCCCAGTCCTTACCCTTCCTCTTTGGGCCCCTTACATGGGTTCACTGCTGTGCTGGAAAGGGCATGTGTTTCTTGTTGTCAGACCCACCCTTCCGGCAAGAGGAAATGCTGGTGTATGATAACTTTGTGGCCCAGGCAGGGCACCTCCTTCTGGGCACAGTTTCTCCCTATAATGAGGAAGCTGAGCTCCAGTCTCCATTCTGGCTCTCAGATCTTCCAAACCCCCTCTGAGAAGTGGCTTAGTTCAGACTCATCTAATATGAGACTACTTTGAAAGGGAGGTTCCTTGCTCTGTTTAGAGCTCAGCGTGGTCCCAGTCTTGAGGGGTAAGGCCTTCTAACTTTGATAGATATCCTATGAATCCTCCCTTAGCCCACTCGGCTTTGACTGTTGAGATTAGGTTTGAGGTCTGTGCCCTCGGGCAACCTTTCTGGCCTCTAATTCAATTGATTCATTGGCATTTCAAGAAACAGCAAGGATTTCTGGTGTTCACTAGGCCTGAACTCGGGATTTCCTATTCTGGAGAGTACCAGGACCATGGACTTTGCACCTGCAAAGATTGAGGAGAGCAAGGCTTAGTGGAGGTGCATAGGCCCTTTGCTCATTTTTCAGATGGGCAAATTGAGCCCCCAAAAAGGGATGGCTTCCTCAAAGCCACAGGGTGTGTTAGGAACAGAACTGAAGCTCAATTCTAGCTTCTTTCACTCATTCTCTTCCCTGTTTTCTTCCATCATCTTTTCCTGCCTCACGTGTAAGCCTCCAGAAAGCCCCATTCCCTGAGTTCTGCATTCCTCTTGTCTCCAGAAGCCCAATGAAGTAGGTACATCTGGAAAGGAAGACCTCAACTTAGGACAGAGACTACTGCTGGAGCGATTGGGGTGGGGCTCAGTATCTTTAGTGCAGTAGGTCCTTGTGATATTGCTCTGAAGACCTCTCTGTACCTCGGTTGTGCCTGCAACTTGGGAGACAGGGCTCCTAAAGGTGAGCTCTGCCCCAGGCTAAGCGTGTCACAGGAGGTTTCCTCCCAGCCTACATCCTTCCTATGACCAAGGAAGAGTCATCACTGTTGTGTAGAGGAAATCAGGTTCAAAGGGGGTCCTCGAAGTACATGAGGTCCTGTTGCTAGGCGATTACAGAGCAGAGACCAGACTTTGGGCACTCTGACTTATGCCATTAGTTAAGCATTGCTCTGAACCTCCCCATCTTTTGCTATCTCACCCTTGTATTTCTTTCCAGTTATCTCTGAGATGTTCTTAGGAGGCCCAGAGGAAGGAAGGGACTCTGTAATGTCAGCCTGAGTCAGCAAGGGGATTGTGTAAGAACCAGCAGCCAGCAGAATCAGAGCCTGAAAATGTTGCCCTGGTGGTTCTCCTTGAACCTGCTGAGGAAAGGCCTCTGGGGCCTGCAGGAGTGGCCTAAGTGCTTTCACACATGCTTAAAGGAAATCTTCCACGGGCCAAGGCCATTAAATCCTGGGTAAGAGTCTGCTTTTGACCTACTTGGAGTTGAAATTCTCTCTTCCAGGCCAGCAGAGCCTAACCAGCTGTTTATGTTTCTGCTGGTACTTGATCCTGCTTGGGTAAAGTGCCACAGGCTTGCTCAGGTGGTGAGGGAATTCGTTATAGCTTCCAGGAAAAGAAAGGACTGGACCAGCTCAGAGCACTGCAAGCAGACCTCTTACTTCTATCATATGGGCCTTTGACTAAGGTGGAAAGGTCAACTTTGAATGTTCTGATGATCCCTGAAGAAGCCCTTTTCCCTTGCTGTCTGCCCTGGTTGGAATATAGACTCCTTTAATAGGGGCCTCCTCATCACACAGCTATGTTTTGTTGGCTTTGAAGTTGCACAGCTCAGATGCTCCTCCTTGGCATTCTTATACCACTGGGATCCCATGTGACTGCCTTGTGAATTCTGAAATCACATGTTATCAGAGTCAGAGACACTCAGATTTGGTTCTTAAGTAGCACCAGCTAGCTCTGTGATCTTGGGCAGTTAACCAAGTTGTTCTGCTTCTGAGCTTTTCCTCTGAAAAATGAGGGTAATAGGAGCAGCGTTTGGGGTATGTGAAAGATCTCCTTTGGCGTTTTGTTTAACAGTGTGAAGGAAAGGATGGGGCTACAGGCTAGGTGACTACAGCGGTGTATGCGTCCAGTGATCCAAGCAGACTGGAGGTTGGACTCACTTTGAGCTTGACTGGAGTTGGGATCCCTACATTAAGGAATTAAATTAAATCATGTAAGAGGGACAAAGAAGGCTGCTCTGAGACTGCAGGGCACCCAGCAGAGCCATAGCTTCCAGATGGTGAGCAGCTAGGGAGCATGACCCAGCCCAACCCCACACACCATCTGCTCCAGAGTTCAGGGAAGGGCTCCACTGGGTTGAAGCCGGCAGGTTCCTTGGCTTGTTAATGGGGCTGTTGTCTGAGTGTGCAGGCAGGCTACTTCCCTTGTCTGGGCCACCTCCTCAGTCTTCTTGTTCCTAAAATGATCATTGGTCCACAAAGTTCCAGCTCTGTGCCAGTGTTCATTGAACCCATGATCTGACATGTGACCCCTCAGTTCCTATCTTTCTTGTATAAGTTAACTTTAGTACTTCCTTTAAAACAAAATGGAAAAAAAAAAATGAGCCCTTACTCTTGGAGCCTAGTCATTGTGAGGGGAAGGGTAACTGCACTGCAGTGGTGGGGAGTGGACTTCTCCGCAGACCAAAGGCTTTCCTAGGGGGGCCTTGGGAAACAGCGATGACTAGAACAGCCACGAACAGGAACATGTCTGCCCCTGCACAGCCCTTGGTGCTCCTGAGGCAGGCAGTGGATGCTGGCTTCTGTTATGGAGAGTTGAGGGTCTTTCTGGAGGACTTGATCTTTGTATGCTTTAGCAGTGTAAGCTTCCTTGCTTCTGTTTAATCACGTGGAGGAAGAATTAAAATAGCACCTCAGCATGGAGTCAGTGAGACACATACATGTAAGTGGAGCTGAGGCTGGTCTTACTGTGGGGAAAGATAGATGCAGAAGATGGGGTAAGGGGTGAACTGGGAGACACACAGGTTAGGAGAGGGGAGGTCTGCATGGCTATTGGTCGACTATTTCAAGGCTGACTTCATTCACCTGTCCACATGTCACCAGGAGCTGGGTGGACTATTGTGGAAAGCAGGACTGGGGATGTCTGTTGGGAACACTGGATGGGGGATAGTGCTGGTCAGCCTCGGCTCTGTTCTTCCCTGATCCTTGACTGATGCCCCTGTGCAGAGCTTTACCATAGACCTGGGCTAGGCTGGGTTCTTTCTTGGCTCCGGTTCTTTCTTGGCTCCCTGGAGTGGATGAGACCCGTAGTGTGCCTGGGAGGAGAGCCAGAAGCACCACAGGCTGGACTGCCTGGCCTTGTAGCCCTGGTGAGGTTCTCAGAAGGGCCTGTTCTGCACCTCCATGCCAGGACCTTCTCCATGTTGCTGGGATATACCACTGGATAATACAGACAGCCCATGTGATATAGGATCAGTGCCATGAAGTAGATCAGGCAAAAGGAGATCCCAAGTGATAGACAGGGAGCAATTCTACATGTAATGGTAAAGGTGGCATCTCTGAGGAGGTAAAGTTTGAGGAGACCTGCCTGAAAGAAATGAGGAGGAAGCCAGGAATGGATATGGACAAAGAACATTCTAGGCAGAGAGAGCAGTTTCAAGGCTCTGAGCAGGGATGAATTTGCTGAATTCAAGAAACAGCCTGAATGCCAGAAGGAATGACTGACTGCAACCTCACCTCCAATAAGGTCAGATAAGGTGGGATAAAAGACTACTTCCAGCTTTGGCAAGAGGGAGGTAAGTATTGGGAACCTTGAGGAGTGGTGGGGTAGAGCAGTCACCTGTGAGTTTGCTTTCCATAGCATTGTGAAACCCCTGGAAGTAGAAGTAGTCATGTACCTCATTAAGAAAAATAAAACCCTCATCAATTAGGAAATCAGTGTGGGGTGGGGTGGGGTGGGTGGCATGGTAGAAAGGACTAAGGCTAAGCCCACTGGAGCCTAAGCACCAGCAGCCTGCTGACCTGTTGGTGAAGTGTAGTACCCAGGATGTACTCCATGAATCCTTTTTTTTTTTTTTTTTTTGCGGTGCTGGGGATTGGACTCAGGGCATTATGCTTGCAAGGCAAGCACTCTGCCAACTGAGCTTTATCTCCAGCCCTCCATGAATCTTTGAACCAGTGAGTGAGGAACAAATGAATGAGTGAACTGAACTTGGGATAGGGCCCTTCTCCTCACTACCTGCCATTTTGGTTTTGGCCCCTCTGGGCCCCAGTATTCTGCTTTGTAAAATGCAGGGATTGGGGTTCTGGCAGGACTTCTTCAGTTGGTTCACACTTCTTCAGGGGTTCACAGACCACTGTGGGAACCAACTACCAGAAACTGAATCAACCCTCCAATATTCTGTGTAGAATACTGGTGTGTATGCCTTTTCTGAAAATGATCTGTGATCTGGAAGAGGTTGAGACCTCCCAGAGCTTTCATTAAAGGGCCTGCCTTCCCATTCCAACCACCTGGGTCGAGTATTGAATAAAATGGGCAGAAATAGCTTAAAGCTTGAGAATAAACTTTGAAAAGGTGAGAGTCATAGAGAAACCTAGCCCTGGTATTTATTGTGAGATACTGATAAATGGCAGTGAAATGCCAACATGATATAAAGTAGTTAACAGAAAAACAGGAGGCAGCTTCATTTGCACAGAGCATGATGTGTTTGCCTTTTACATGGCAAATTCTCCCTGGTTCAGGAACCTGTGTGGGCTCCTTTCTCATGACCCATTGAGGCAACTTAGCCCTAGTGGGTTCCTGCAGGTAGGAGACTGGGGTGCTTTTCTTCTGAGAGAGGTTATTGCTTAGTGCAGGCTTATTTTAATTCATTATCTAGTAACCCAGCATCTTCTGAGCACATGTGTATGCATGCTATATGTAGGTGCCCTGGGGAGGGGGCTCAACCCTGGCCAGCAGCTGGCCTGGGTAACTGCTTGTGGCTGGAGTCTGAATCCAGTGCTGGAGGCCCGAGGTGGGGAGCACATTTGGTGCTGGGCTTTGTTCCCCATGCCCTCACCTGTGCTGGAGGCCTCTATGTTCCTGGGACCTGATGTCTTTTTACACACTGAGAGTGCCCTGAAATGAATTTGAGTAGGGGTAGGTGTGGCAGAATACAGAACGAACAGGGTAGAGCCTGACTGTACAGTCTCTCTAGGACCTCATCTGCTCTGAGGTCTTTACCTCTTCTCTGGGTTGTGGGGCCATCTTGTGTTGAAGGAGTTTGTCATACATTCAGGAAAAGTACACACTGGTTATCTGCAGAACCTTCATGTCCTTTTCTGGGGTAGAAGCCCCTGTCATCTGCAGGGTTGAGGATTTATTTATTTTTATTTTTTGGTACTGGGGATTGAACCCAGGGGCACTTTACCACTGAGCTACATCCCCAGTGCTTTTTATTTTTTATTTTGAGACAGGGTTTTAATAAGTTGGTTAGGTGCTTGCTAAGTTGCTAAAGCCGGCCTTGAACTTGGGATCCTTCTGCTTCAGCCTCTGGAGTTGCTGGGATATAGGTGTGTGCCACTATATCCAGCAGGGCCAAGAATCTTGGTTGGGAGCCAGGAGCATTCCTGACTAGCATGTGGACTTCACTCTGAGAGGCATGTTCGTGGTGCTGGTTTCTGACCTAAGGTTTCTTCTTTCTTTCCCACTGTTCCTGCTCAGTTGGCTGGAGTTGTCTTCCTTGGAGTTGGACTCTGGGCATGGAGTGAAAAGGTAGGTGGAACCTATGTCAGGACCCTGAGTGTCAGGCAGCCAAAACCATATTCATTCTGCTTGAATTATCCCTTCCTCCAATCTCTTCCTTGACAAGGCGCATTTCCTGTACAATGTAAAGATCCTCAGTTGTTAACCCTAACCCTGCCTGAAGCTGGCTCTGCCATGGGTGGTGCAGGTAGGTTGCTGGTGGCCAGTGCTGGAACAGGTAGGTTTTTAGGTTTTTTAACTTTGTGACTGTTGAAAGACTTCTGTTTGCAGAAGCCCCAGGTGGCCCTGGGCTTGCCTGCAGCTGTGCCCAGAGCAGGCCTGGGGCTGCCTGCCTGACCCCATATGCCTAGAATAAGCGAGCAGGTCCCTGAACACAGTTGTGTTTATTCCTGGGGCACTTGTCCTCACCCACAGAAACAAGCCCCGAGGGCAGCAGCTGGGCTTGGTCGCATGCCCCCAGACACCCTGTGTGGTGGGAGCAGGTCTTTAGGCACATTCTGACCTCCTTGCCAAGCCTGTGGAGGGTGAGAAAGAGGGACCAGGCTCTAACGGTGTGGAAGGACAAGGAGCTGTGGTGCTGTCATTGCCCATGGTAGTGTGGTGCTGGGGAGGTGGTGAGGGTGAAAATCCCTGCAGGACCACCCAGGGCAGAGAGAAGCTAGGTGAAGGAGGGAAACTTAGAGCCCTCTGTTTCTTCAGTGGAAACTGCCTTTGTTTCCAGGAGGAGACAGGAGCACTTAGGTTTATGGATTTTCTGCCACAGTCTTAGGAAGTGGATGAGTCCCGCCTTGGGTTTGGACACCTTCAGGGTGGCCTGTGAACCCTAAAGGACAAGAACTACAGTGTAGTGTCCCTTGCCCCAGTAACCTGGAAGCCAGTGTAGCCCATGACTTGCAGTGCCACTGTGTGGCCACCTCTGGGACTGCAGCAGCTTGCCTGGTTGACTGGCTGCACAGCTGTCTGCATTGGGCTGAGCACCTGGTCTAGCTGCCCTCTTCTTTCTCCTTTGAATCTCACAGAATTGCTCTGTCATTGTGGTTGCACTAGCCACATATGACTATGTTTTTATATTTAATTAAAGTTAAACACAAATGAAAATTCTTCGGTGTCCCTAGCTACACTTCAAGTGCCCAGAAACACACATTGTTACCAATTTGGACAGTGCAATTACAGAGCACCTCCAGTATCACAGGTAGTTTTGTAGGCAGCACTGTAGCACATCTTTCCTTGCTGGGCGCACTTTCCACAGAATGTTCATGTTGAAGCTAGTTTTGGACTGTCATCACAGGATTCTGCTTTCCCCTGGGCCTGTCAGAGACACCCAGTAGGAAACCTCAGGTCTACCTCCCAGGAACTCATAGTCTCAGTGAAGACCAGGAGGTTGTGACCCTCATGTGAGGGTCTTGGTACTGAGGTGGGTAAGAATCTGCTTGGCTGATGGGCCTCTAAGGGGCAGACAGGGCCACACTCTGCCCTGGATTTTAATGCCACTGAGCCTTGAAAGGCAGGTCTGTGGAACACCCCTACCCCCCTACCCTCTCAAGTCACCTTGAGTCCCCTTCAAGGCTGATGCTGCCCTGCTTTCTCTGCCTTTTCAGGGTGTACTGTCTGACCTCACCAAAGTGACTCGACTACATGGAATTGATCCTGTGGTGCTGGTCCTGATGGTGGGCGTGGTGATGTTCACACTGGGGTTTGCTGGCTGTGTGGGGGCCCTACGGGAGAACATCTGCCTTCTCAAGTTTGTGAGTGGCCCCAGAGATGGGGGTGGGACATGTCAGAAGAAGGGGTGATGAGGGTAGGCGTACTGGCTCAGCTGGGCAGGCCTATATGTTAACTGGTGTGAGCTGCTTTGCCCTCCTGCCTCACTGAGTGGAAAGATTTTAGGGAAAAAAATCCAGATGAGCTGACTCTTTACCCCAGGAGAAGTGGGGCTCCTCTGGTTTTCTGCCCCTGTTGGTAGGAGCCAGCTGCTTATAGGCAGCTCCACTCCCTCTCTTTGCCTTTTATCTCCTCTCGGAAGTTCTAGAGGAATTGTTTGTTTGCTACTCACCTTTGCCCTTCTTGGCTAAGATCAAAAGATGTTGTCAGTAACATTAAGAAATCATTTCCCTCCTCTGGGGTGTGCGAATCTGTTGGATGTACGATGCAGAATTTTTAATTTCCTGGTAGAACTGCAAGTTACTAAGAGTTTAGTTTTATATTTAGATACAAATTCACTTTTAAATGCATTCAGTTAAAATTAAATAGCACCTGGTGGGGAAAACACATTATGGTTTTTTATAATATCTTATTTGTTGAGTTTATTAGGTCAAGCTTTCTCTTTCCTGGGCTTAATTTAAAAAGCAAAGCACATTTTTTTCTATTTTTTTTTCTTTTAAAAATACTATGTTTAGCATCTTGCTTCCATGGGAACAGGGAGTACATTCAGAGGGCCTGTCTGTATGCATGTTTGTATGCCTATATGCTGGTACTTCTCTATCTTACTTTGAAAGCCTCCTCCAAATTTGCCAGTGTGGCAAAGCTGCTTAGTGGCCTTTGTACCTGTGAAAACACAGACTTCACAGACGTAAAGTCTCCAGTGACAGAGGTGAATGTGCACCTATGGCCACAGAGGGCCCCACAAGAGGTCTATCTGTGGCTATCATATGCTCACATACAGAGTGGGTACTGATAACACTGGCACCACCAGAATGGTACAGGACTCTGCCAGGGAACTCAAATGTCCTGTGTGAGTTTTGTGACTGCAGACAAGCTATGTGCCTGAGTGAGCCTGTTTCCTCATCCCTAAGGTTGGGGTGATAGATCAGATTTCTAGAAACTTGGATGATTGTGTATGTGTGGAGAGCGGTCAGGTCATGTCTGGGCCCAGACTCTGCCCCGGAGCAGGTGACAGCTTTGTGGGTAGGATAGCCATTCACTCCCTGTTACAGTTTCCCTTTTGTCGAGGGAGGAGGACTGCTTCATAGCAGTGACTGGTTCATTGGCTTGGAACTTTCTCATCCTATTTCACTCATTCACTGTTAGTAATGGGTGGCCGTTACTAACTAATGGGTGCAATGGGTGACATGGGTAGTGATGAATATCCCCCTTTACAGATGAGGTGAAGTCCCCCTGCTATTAACATAGGATTCTGAGGCCCACCTGGGGTCTCTTGTGATAGCCCTTGTTCTGTAGTAGGTAGTGGTTCTGGTTCAGGTGGGTGCATGAGGCCAGGCCAGCCTGGTAGTGTGGTAACTCCTGCCCTGCCATTGTCCCCATGCAGTTCTGTGGTGCCATCGTGCTCATCTTCTTCCTGGAGCTGGCTGTGGCCGTGCTGGCCTTCCTGTTCCAGGACTGGGTAAGGGACCGGTTCCGGGAGTTCTTTGAGAGCAACATCAGATCCTACCGGGACGACATCGACCTGCAGAACCTCATCGACTCCCTTCAGAAAGCTGTAAGCACTGCCTCCTGGCATGCTCCTTTGGAGAACCCGTGCTTTCCTGCCTTTAGTCAAGTCTGTGCAACTCTTGGCAGTCAAGGCTTGGGGGAACACGAGCCTTTCCTCCTTGCTGGGTTTCTGTCTGCAGCGTGGCAGGCAGTAGGGAGGTTGTAGAGCATGTGCTCTGCCTCTGCTCAGTTCATCTCTGCCTGCTCTTGTGGCCAGTCTGCCAGGCTCTCTTCCTGTGTCTCCCCACCCCCATTTGGATTGGGCAGGCAGTCCAACTGCACCATGGCCACCCACTTCCGGGATCTCAGCCCTTGCTACTCCCCACTTTATGGTCCAGATCTCTCCAGCCTTGCCTAATAGCCACGCTGGCAGATAGTTGTCCCTGGGAGCTTGGGCCCTGTGAGTGTTGGGAGTGGGGGAGGCAGGGCTCCTACTCCCTGAGCTCATGACTCACCACTTAAAGCTATTCCTGTCCCCTTCCTCTCCGGGACTTTTTCCCCTTCCTGTTTGAGAAGGGCAGGGCTGCCTAGAGGAAGCTTCCTCAGTTGGAAGGGAATGTGACCTCTCTGGTATATGTCCCCAGGGTTTTATCTAAGCAGTCCC
The DNA here is from genome assembly GCA_020662805.1 of Glaucomys volans. NCBI lineage: Eukaryota > Metazoa > Chordata > Mammalia > Rodentia > Sciuridae > Glaucomys > Glaucomys volans. The sequence goes on along the minus strand of JAJEJO010002301.1, from coordinate 63,677 downwards.
AGGCTGGGGCCATCAGTCCATCTGTCCCTGGCCCCCGATGTATGGCTACACCTGGAGGATGGGTCCCCAGCTGCCCCAGTGCCCCCGGGAGAAACACCCTCCCTGGTCATCTTCGCTCCTGTTTGATCTGTACTCTGTCCGAAACCAGCTTCCTCAGGAGCTTTTTATATGGAACGCTTTAGTTCTGAGAAGAAAATAAACTAGAAAGCACTAAAAGTAACTATGACCCACTCATATTGTTAACCAAAACTCGTTTACCCTTGTTTCATGTATCATGGGATCCAGCAAAACCCATTTGTATGACCAGAGTCTACCTGTATTGTTGTCATTGACCTGTATGGTCTATAAAAGCCACCAAGTCCCTGCCATTACTCGATGTCCCTCACTGTTCTCTTTCTGTTCAGTGCCACAGTCCTCTCTGTGTTCTCAAGGTCTTGGGTTTTCTGGCCCCAGCCTGCTGGATTCAGGTGCTTCCTGCCTGCATTGCCTAAAAGACATCATAGTTTTCTCCACTGCCTGCCATCCCTTTTAAAAATAAAGTTTTCCAGAGGGATTCAGTAAGTCATGGAACTTTCTGGGGATAAAATATTAGATAATTATTGCTGGCACAGTGGATGGTGGGGATGAGGGAGACAGTATTTTATCTTAAAAGAAGGAAAACAAACAGAAATCCCCATTGTCATTTGTTGTGATTATGCCATAACCATGTCGGCTGGGAGGGCAGGTGTGGAAATGGGATCTGCTTTCACATGGGGACGCCGTTCACACCACAGTAGTGCTTTCAGCGTGTTGGGTTTTACAGTTGTTAGACTAATGGGAATTTTTGTTTGCAGCTGTACCAGACAGTGGGGAGGGAGGGCAGAGGCCTTGGATCAGGGGCAGAGTTTCATATGTTGCCATTCACTCTAATTGTAACTCTTGCTTTGGGAATAGACATTCAGCAGCTTTTATTTTTTATTTTTTGTAAAGAAATAAAGGTAACTAGGGCCAGAGTAGAACTTTCTCTGGGAGAAAGTCCATTCTCTCCAGAGTAGGAAAGGACTTGATCAGAGGGGGCCTCAAAGGAGAGGAGAGACAGTTCAGGGTGGAAGGTGCTGAAGGCCAGGAAAGCTTCCAGCTGAGTGACTAGAGCTGAGCCCACTGTGCCCCACACTGAGGCCAGGTGGCGCCACTGAGTCAGCTTGTGTTGGACAGAGATGTCAGGGGTACTCTTGTCTTGGTGCTGGTGGTGATGGCAATGGTGGCATTGGGGATTGAACTCAGGGGTGCTTTACCGCTGGATTATGTCCCCATCCCTTTTAATTTTTATTTTTGAGATTAAATTGCTCAGACTGTCCTCAAACTCGCAATCCTCCTTCTTCAGCCTCCAGCCACTGGGATTACAGGCGTGTGCCACTGTGCCTAGCTGCTGTTTCCTTTTTAAAGGGTTACCTGGGTAGTGTTGCTCAGCATCTCTATACATGTGGGAGATAGTGGGGTGGGCCTCTGTTCTCTGTCTGGTAGAAGGGAGCATACTTATCCTGCCACTTTAAGACTGACTCTGGGAGCCCCTGATTGTTCTTGGCCTTTGTGATTGTAGAATCAGTGCTGTGGTGCCTTTGGCCCTGAAGACTGGGACCTTAACGTCTATTTCAACTGCAGTGGTGCCAGCTACAGTCGTGAGAAGTGTGGGGTGCCCTTCTCCTGCTGTGTGCCGGATCCTGCGGTGAGTTCTCCTGTGCCTGGGCATGAAGTGTGTCCCTCCTACAGCCAGTAGTTCCCAAGAGTCTGCACGTGCTCTGGGTTGTTACTCTGGGGCACACCATAGGAGCTGGGTGCACCTTCTCCACATCTGCCCCAAGGTCTTGCAGCTCTGTAATACTCTACACATACATTCTGAAATTGTTCTCCCATGGCCCACCCTGGCTCTGGTGTGCTGGGTAAAGTAGGAGAAAGCAGTATTCACCCTCTGTTGAGGGGCTTTCACTCAGTGTGCTTGGACAAGATGCTGTGATGGTCATGAGCCTTTGACTGACCTTTTAGGCCCTTTCTCAGGAGAAAACACCCAGGACTCAGAAGCTTATGTAGACGCTATGGGGGTCACATGACTGGCTGAGGAACAGCATCTCTGTGGTGGAGATTTGTTTTCTGTGGATTCTTCACTGTTTATTCTCAGTCTAAACCCAGGTCATTGGGTCCAGAAACTGGGCTCTCATGATGATCTGTGAAGGAGCACCGAATGTTGTCTGAACTGAACCTATGCAGAACTGACCTCTGCAGACTCTCAGTGCAGTTATGTAATGCCTGTTCTGGGTCGTGGGGCTCTGAGCAGGCAGGCCATCACTTATATTACTTGGGTAGGTTCCCCAGTCCAGTATAGGCTCAGATTTGCTGAGGTTGCACAGCTGATGTCTAAAGACTCTACGGGTGACTATGAAATATACTGATCTAGTAAGCATTACTTTTAGCAAGTGTTAACTTTTACTACTTAGCACAAAGATTGGCAAATTGTGACCCAGGACCCAAATCTGGTTTGCTCTTTTATATGATCTGGGAGGCAAGTATGCTTTTTAACTATTATTAAGTGGTTGTTGTTGTCATTTTTCTATCACTATAACAAAATATCTGTGAGAAATACCTTACAAAGGCCGAGGTTTATGGGGCTGTGCTTAGCTCAGTGGCAGAGCTAATGCTCAGTCTGTGAGTTCAATCTCCAGCAAACCCCCTTACCACCACTCCTTCTCCTACCAAAAAAAGAAGTTGTTTTATTTTGGCTCATGGTTTTAGAGATTCCAGTCCGTGATCAGGCAGACCCATTACTTTCAGGCCTGTGGGGATGTTGAATGGCAGTGGTGGGGAATGCATGGTGGAACAAATGGCTCACTTCATAGCTAAGAAGCAAAAGAGGAAGGGGCCAGGTTTCCACAATCCCCTTCAAGGGCACGTAACCAAAGAGTCTCCCACCTGGCTGGCCCCACCTCTGAAAGTTTCCACCTCCCAGTAGCTCCACCCCAAGGACCATGCCTTTAGGTAACTTTGGGGGACATTGAACATGCAGGCTACAGCATGGTTGAAAATAAATCAAAAGAAAGGTAACATTTTGTGATATGTCGAAACTGCACAAAATTCAAATTCTTGTGTCCATCCAGAAATGCAGCTAGGCCTGTTTGTTTACATGTTGTCAGTGCCTGTTATCTTGCTACTAAAGCAGAATTCTGTACTGTTGTGGGGACTTGTATCTGAAATATTTACTGTTTATATTTACTGTTTATATTACTGAAATATTTACTGTCCAAAGCAGAAACAGTTTGCCGATGTCCTGGTTGGAGGATGTGGGCTGTGGTGGAATTTGTGCTGGTGTTTGCTAGTGTTAGGTTATGACTTTTCTTGAACCTCCTACCAACAACTTCTCAAGAGGATAAAAGTGACTGATTTTTTCTGATTTTCTTACAGCAAAAAGTTGTGAACACACAGTGTGGATACGATGTCAGGATTCAGGTGAGAACCCCAACATGCAGAACTTCGGGTGACAGTTCTTCAAGTTGTATTCCCTATGGTTTAACTTGCTGCTTTAACAAAAGTGCAAATTGGAGTGGGAAGAACAGGGGGAGATGAAACTGAAAAGGTGTCATCGAACGGAGACCAAGCTGAGCAGGGTCAGTGCCCCACACACTCCCTTGTGAACTGGAGCAAGATCTTTGAGCACAGTGACAGGGGGAGATTTCAAGCCCTGTGACTGCAGGCACAAAATAGAATCATTGCTGCATTAAAGAAGTGGGATGGAAGTTTTGGGGAACGAAGTCTGTATTGTTAAGAGACTCCTTGGAGCCCTACAAGGTGTCTATTCTAAAGGGATTCAGGACGATGCTGCAGGAGTGTGTGACTTGGTGCGGCTTCCTCAGGGAGACAGTGGCAACAGGAGGGAGACTGGCATAGGGCAGGGGCGGGGCTCATGATAACAGGGTTTTCTTCAAGCCACAGGTAGTCAGTTCTTACATGTGAAGAGCAAAACCACCCCAAAGATATAGGCATAACCCTCCACCTCAACTTCCGTCCTTGCTTTGGTGGCTTTTGGTGATAGAAATGATTGCTGTCCTGAAAGGGATGGGTCTCAGGGAGTCTCCTCCTATTAGTTTTGGGCACTAGGGATGTGTCCTGTGGCTTGGGAAACTTGGAATCCTTCTTTAGTGACCTCCATTTCTTAGGAATGGGCTGCAAATGCTGAGTGTTCGTTTCTCCCCAAAATTCATAGATTGAGACCTCATCCCTTTTGTGATAGATTTTGAAGATGGGGCAGGGTGTTTGGGAGGGCATTAGGCCATGAGGACAGAGACCTGAGGAGTGGGATTAGTGTCCTTACAGAAGTGGTCCCAGAGGGCTTTTCCACCTCTTTTACTGTGTGAGAAAACACCATCCATGGACCAGAAAGGAGCTCTCACCACACACCGAATCTGTCTGTCTCCTTAGCTTGTGAATGTCATCTTCTCTCTGAGTCTCTTCACATGGTCTGCTTCTACATGTCTCTATCCTAATCTCCTGTTGTAAGGACACCAGTTATACTGGATTAGGGCCTACTTTTGTGATCTCATTTTAATTAAATTACCTCTGTAAAGACTCTCTCCTCAAGTACAGTCACATTCTGAGGTGCTGGGGGTTAAGGCCTCAACATATGAATGGGGGTGGGGCACAGTTCAGATCCTAAGGCCCCAAAATGATTTACCTTTCATTATTAGTGCCGTGGAGCTTGGTAGGGGCGGGGAACTGAGGCTGTTTGCCATTTGTGAAGTGGATAAGGGTGGGGCATGTGCTGGGACAAGGTCCTAGAACACTTACTGATGCTCCACTGGGGGTTGACATTGGAGGACACTGGTTAGCTAAGGACCATTGCCCGCTGGTTCTGTCTTCTGGAGCCAGGCTTACCTGTGAGAGACAGTTGAGGAGCCACTATCCCCTCCTTCTGCCTATCCTTTGAGAACACACTGCACCTCCTCTCCTGGTTTCTCCCTTTTTCTTTTTTTTGAACCAGGATTGAACTCAGGGACACTCGGCCACTGAGCCACATCCCCAGCCCTATTTTGTATTTTATTTAGAGACAGGGTCTCACTGAGTTGCTTAGGGCCTCGCTAAGTTGCTGAGGCTGGCTTTGAACTCATGATCCTCCTGGCTCAGCCTCCCGAGTTGCTTGGATTACAGGCATGCGCCACCACACCTGGCTTGGTTTCTCATTTTATTTTATTTTATTTTATTTTATTTTATTTTATTTATTTATTTATTACAATGGTAAGAGATTTTTATTCAAGTATGAAAAATTTCCTCAATTTTCTGTGGTCCCATGGATCAGAGCATACAAGGTTTCTCCTTTTAAAGGCACATCTTCCTCCCAGCCTTCAGGCCCTCTCCTGTGTCTCCAGATGTGGGCTTTGGAGGTGTGTTAAGCAAGTTGATACTGAGTCTCTGGCAGCCCAAACAGAAATGGGATTACAGACCAGGCCAGATAGCCTTTGGTTAAATAGGTGACATGATAGCAGCCTGCCCCAGGAGGAACAGAGACCAAATCCAGGGGTTGTGTTTTTTTCTGCCTGTCCTTCCCTTATGCTTTGCCCTTCCCTGTACTGGAGCTGAGCTTTTGGGGGCCAGGGTGGGAACTCTGTGCCACAGGCTTAGGCCTTTGGGGTATTTCCCTGCAGCTGAAGAGCAAGTGGGACGAGTTCATCTTTACCAAAGGCTGCATCCAGGCACTGGAGGGCTGGCTCCCAAGGAATATTTACATCGTGGCTGGTGTCTTCATCGCCATTTCTTTGCTACAGGTATGTTCCAGGGGCCTGCAGATGCATGGGTGGCCTTTTTTTTCATTGAGGAAGTTGGGCAGTTAACAGAGAATGCTTGTCCAGCTTGTGTATGGTGTGAAGGGACCTGACAGAAGAAATTGGATGTTTAAGGCTGAGTGTGTCTGTGTGGTGTGGTGTGGGCTAGACTCAGGACAGACTGTGAATCCTGTCTCCCTGTGGTCTACTACCTGAAAGGAGGCTCTCTGTGGTGACAGGCTGAGAGGGGACTGCACAGACTGGGAGGGGAGTGAGACCCTCTCCAAGGGACTTAGTAGGCTGTATAAGGGTATCTGGTTGGAACAGGAGTGCATTCTGGGAGGCTGTCACCTGCTTTGAGGTTCTTCTGCTGCAAGTGGATGTAAGTGGCAGGATTCGAGATGCCAGAGCTGCGCAATGGAAGGTGATGCTATTGATCAGCTAGGGCGTGAAGAAGGACTGAGGCTCAGGTCTGTGTAGTCACCTAAGGATCTCTTCCTCCCTGTCCCTGGCACCTGGGTACCCAGTCCTCTTCCTGTTCACATGAGACCCTCTTTGTCCTTGCCCTTTGTGGGTGCTTGTTCACCAGAACAGGTGGTGAGGGAGCAGTGAGGCCCAGAGAGAGTGGACCTGCTAGTGTCCCCTAGAAGGAAAGTCAGTAATTCAGTAGTATCAGAGGAATGAGCAGCTTTTCTAGTGTTGCCCAGGGCTCATGGGGAGATCCTGGCAGTCTCTGCACAGCTCTGGGAGCGTGAGTGCCGTGTGTACATGAACACACGTTCAGAGAACATCTGACTCTGAGGGTCCTGCCTTGAAGAGGGTGACTGCAGTGGGCCCAGCCATCTGCACACACCTTCCCCCTTCCTCAGCACACACTGCTGAGTGACTGCAGAGGAAGACAGAGAGAAGCATCTAGATGAGAAAAGAAATACCCCTGCAAAGCAGACAGGAGAATCAGTTACCACAGCAAGAAGTTAAAGGGAAAATAAAAATGAAGTGCACTTCTGAAGGTTACCAAGTTCACTTTGGTCTGTTCATGTAGGAAAACTTTAGTCTAGCCTCGTGATTACCCTGTTCTCCAAGGTCAGGATGTGTTGACATCCGCACAGCCAACGTCAGTAATAACCTTGGTTTTATGGTGGAAGCCAGGTTTACAGGAAACATTTGAGCTTTATTATTTTGGGACTCAACATGATGGAGTGACCCTGTTAATTTTGGTTTCAGTCTGGGTACACACATGCATCCTGCCTGTGGTACGTGATGTGCTTACTTGTGTTAAGAGGCAGGACCAAGTGTCTTTTAAGTCTGTGATTCCTGCCTGCTTCTGCCTCTTCTGGGCTCAAGGGACCCAGTAGACTAGTCCCAGGAAACACTTTCTACCTGTGGGTCAGTTGTGCTTTGCCCCTTGCCTGAATGTTGTTCCCAGTGTGTCCTTACCCTAGCAGGGCGGAAGAGGGAAGCAGTACACAGCAGGGTGTCCACCAGCCTGCCCTCTGCTCCCTGCCCTCCTTGAGTCCCTAATGCTGATGGCCACTGACTGCTGGCTTTGGTTTCAGATATTTGGCATCTTCCTGGCAAGGACCCTGATCTCAGACATTGAGGCAGTGAAGGCCGGCCATTACTTCTGAGGAGCAGAGACAAGCATGTGCAGCTGAGCCACACTGTGGAGGCCAGAGCCCTTCACTATCTTCAACCTTATGTCCAGTGGGAGAGAAACTGTCACAGCCACCCAGAGCCAGCGCCCTGTCTTTGGCATCAGTGTGACGTGAACTGTTTCTGCTTGCTGGTGCTGAAGACCCAAGGCTCCTTCTCACCTGCCCAGACTTAAGCCTGCATTCCTGCTGGGACTTACCTAGAGGCAGGAAGTGTCTCTATGTGGGGCAGTGGTTCTGAGGGACAGACAGGGCTTCTGTGGCTGCAAGGAGTGCCTGTCTTGGTCCTCTTGGAGCCCAAGAGCATCTGCAGACCACCTGCTCCTCATTGCAGGCTTTGGGTCACTGGCTTTAGCCAAATGGACGGCCACATCTTAGGGTAGGACAGCAGGTGAGCACAGAGCTTCTCTCTCCATCAAGTCCAGCAGTATAGAGGCCTGCTCCTAGCTGGGGAGGGGACAGGGCTCAAGTGGATCTCTGCATGCCAGCGGGGTCTGTAGTGGTGTTAGGGTTGTTCGCAGGATCCTCAGCCATGTCTAAGTGAAGTAAGCCTGAGCCAGGGCATGACTGGTGCCATGAAATGCCTCGGGTGCTGCCCGCCAGGCCCCGCTGCCATTCCCCAGGACAGGAACTGCCTCTTGTTTCAACAGCATTAAGCCCTGATTGCCAGGGAAGCCGGGGTGGCCCTGTTCCCCACTGAGAGCCGGCTCTCATTTTCTTAAAGTGTGTAAATAGTTTATTTATAGAGGTAAGAATGTTCTCACACCATGTCTTCATTTCCTCTTCCTTTCCTCCAGCATTCTCCTCTAAGCAGCCTTACACAGTGTCTGGAACTAAAGCTGTCCCTTTCAGTTCCCCTGAGTGTCTCCAGAGCCAACCACAGCAGCCTGTCCTTTCCATCTACATGTGTTCCTGCATTCCCCTTCCTCCATACCCTCCCCACAAGCACACCCCACCTCCCAGCTTGGCCTCACTGTCTTCCAGTCTTGGTGCTACTAAAAATGTCACCCAGAACTTGAATCCCGACCCTCCCTCCCCATGGCCTTCCCAGGGAGCCCTAGCCCCCAGATGGCCAGCCAGAAACCTTTTGGGCAGAGCTACTGGTCGAAGCTGTATGCTAAAGGCTGGCTGGACTGACATCTGTCCCTGGAGAGAGCTGCTGTCCTACAGCCAGGTCCTGTGCTGAGCTGTGGACCCCAGGCCACAGCTGCTTAGAATCTTGGGAGATTTTATTTCTTGTTTTCATGGTGATTTCCCACAGGATATCTGTGGTCACTGTGTCCACCCTACCTGTGGGGACTCTTTTGGAACTTGCTTTTGGCTATGACATTTGTCTTATGTGCTGAGTACCCCCTGGGGTAGTAGGGGCATTGTCCATCTTTGGCTGGGTTACTTCCTGATGCTTCTCCATAACTTGTACCAGTTCTGTCCTTACTGTTCAGGGATCGAGAGCTACCTTCATTCACTTGCTGAAGTGTACATTCTAGTGTGGTGTATACTGGTTATGCTGGTGGGTGTTTGTTGATGATGATATGATGTTTTTTTTGTTTTTTTGTTTTTTTGTTTTAACCATTCTCTGTAGACTAGAAGAAGAATGCTTGTGTTTTTAGAAAGTGTGATGCTTCTCTTTGACTGCCAAACTCTTTTATGGAATATATCTTTATATTAATGCTGCTGTTTTGGTGGTTTTTATTTGGCGTCACTATCAAAATGGTTTTAAGTACCATGGTGTAAATTTGGCTGCAGGGAAACCAGCAGGATCAGGTGGAACTAGAGGTACAGAAGTGCAGATTGTCATGTTTAGTTATCCTCTGAATGAAGCTACAACTGGAGCCACTAGTTGACCTGTGGCGTAGCCACCCCTATGTGTAAGTGGGAGCTGGAAGAACTTTGACTCCTCAGGTCCACAGGAAACATTACATGACATGATTTCTTTCCAAACCCTGGCAATTCTATGGACCCAAGCAAAAGTGCTTGGGGATTGTGGGTTAGAGACTAGGTGTTGCTGCTACATGAGCCATGTGTGTTGGACTTGCTGGCCTATCTGTACTGGGTAATGGGGAGGGTGTCGGGGGCTGTGTCTGCCTCAGTGGGAGCCTTCTACCCAACCTCCTTGCCAGGGTGTTGATGACCACAGACCCTGCCTGCCAGTATTGGCACCAAGGGCTCTAGACAGCTTCTGCTGTCCCATCTGTTCATGTAGTCCTGTTGCCTGGACCCCTCTGGAATCTTCCCAGGTGGCGTGTTCCAGTTCAAGATGAAGTCTAGCCCTGATTTCCATGGTTGAGTTTCTCAATTAGTTCATAAAATGTTCAGGACATCTCATTTGACTGAGTACTGGTTGAAGAAAGAAGATAAACCAAGAATTAGGGAGCCTCTGACTTACAGCTCAGTCATCCTGCCCTGGCCTGCCCCTGCACCTGCACCTTCCCTGGCCTCTCAGGCTGGACAGAGGCCAATGTGCAACCTCTGCATTCTCTCCTTTCTTCTCCTTATAGCTCACTTTAACTTTTCACTTTTTCCTTTTTTCTGGCAGTGGTAGGGAAGGAACCAGGGCAATGTATTTGGTAGGCAAGTGCTCTACCACTGAGCCACACCTCCAGTCCTGCATTCTCACTTTAAAGTCTCTAGAGTCCTTCCTGTGACCCTCCTGCCTACCTCCTTTCAGGACTCCACCTTGCTTTCTCCCCACCCCACTTCCTGTTGCTGCCTTTCTTTTCCCTCCTACAGACTTGCTGTGGCCCCAATGCTTTCCTACCAGTCTTTCTTTCCCAGGCAACTTCTTAGCTGGGTTTTCTCTGCCCTCCTTATCCCCACCAGTACTTTCCTTTCCTCTCAGCTGGTTGTCAAACCAGGACCACCCACTCTTTAAACTCCTCTGCTTCTGAGGCCTAGGTGCTACTTATAACCCTCCTCCATCTGTCCCTCTCAGGCCTCAGCTGTGTCTGCCCCACCCTCCTCAGTGGCCTCTAGGACCGCCCACTGCCCACAGGTCAGGGCCCTGGGCCAGGCAGGAAAACCCTCTGCATTGCTGCACAAGCCCAGGCACTCAGTGTCCCCACACGAATAACAATAAAAATTAATAGATACAGTACCTTCCAGCAACACAGGAAGTGCTCAGAGTACTTAAGAATTAATAACTCATTCAGTCACCAGAACAAGTCTGAGGAAACCATTTTCATGCACAAAACGTGAACCTCAGAGTAAGGTAAGTTACTCCAAAGATTGGGAAGGGCCTGTTTATCTCTGGAAGCCTGTCCCCGGAACCTCACCTTGCAACCGAAGCAGGAGGCCAGGAGGCAACCAGCCAGCTCTGAATTCCAGATCTAATTGACTCCTGCTGAGCAGAACCAGTCCTGGAAGGTCCTCTGACTCACTGGGCTCTGGTGGATCTCCAGGCATTTGGGAAAAGTGGGAAAATGGTGTCTCTGTACCTGGACTTGAGTGCCCAGTGTGATTTGGGGGTCTGTGGGAAAGTGGGGCTTTGCTTCTCAGGAGCATAGCCCCATCATGGCCTCTAGGCCTTGGTGCTGCACAGTAGGTTCATTTCTCTGCAAGGCCTAAGCTGTGCTTTGAGACCACAAACTGCTCCCTGGTTGTGTGTGAGGTGCTTATCTTAAAGCCATGTTGCTGGAGTTGGGCTGGGGGCAGAGCTTCCACCCACTCAGCAAGCTCATGGAGGCTTTCTGTGCCTGGTGTTGTGGGGTCAGACACCGCCTTCTTTCAAGGAAGTGCTAAACAGAAGCCACTGGGGTGCTGGGCATGCATATGAATTTGGGCTGCTGCCCTTGTAGAAGGAGGGCCTCTGTCCAGCAGGAGGGGCCATTTGATGGCTTCCTGGTTAGCATCCTCAGGAGGATGGTCTACAGAAGTACAGAGAACCCAGAGGGCTATGTCAGTGACCGAGCACCTGAAGTTCCTGCTGTCATAACAAAGTCCCTCCCCGATGTCGGCACTGGGCCCCACTGGTTGAAAGCCCTCAGGTCCACCAGGGGAGAGGGGAGGAGGATCAGTACTTCACGTGGGCCTTTGCTCTGGTGTCATAATTTGTTTGTGTCTCCAGGGCTACATGGCTTTAGCTTGTCAGCCCTGAGCTGTGGGAATTGTCCCCTGTGATGGATCTTGGAAGAAGTGCTTCTGTCTGGTCATGATCAAAGGATGCTGCTGGACTTCCAGGGCAGACCGGGCCACCTGCAGGACTGTTCTCATTTACCTGGTGCTCTCTAAAGATCCAGAGAACCATATGCTTTTAGGGCATTTTGAGCTCCTTACAAAGTCACAATTAACTGGCCTTTCCTCCTCAGAGACTGCATGAAAACCATATTCATTCTCAGGAGGACTTGAAAGGACCTCAGAAATGTCAAATGGACACCATAGAACTGGGGCTGTTGTGGAACTTTAGGAAAAAGAAAGAAAAAAAAGCTCAGGATACATTTAAGTGGGTATGTTCGAGGGGGTACTGTGTGGGTCCCAGCTCTAGAGAGGACAGAGTGAAATTTCCTTACAAGGGTTGGAGGTGATTGTTCACTCGCCTTTTTTCCTGTGTTCTATGTCCTGTATCAACAGGGCTATCAAAAGCATGACTTGATAACTACCAAAATAAATTACCACCTTGGACTATAATTTTGTCACCTCAAACAACTTTTAAATGAGTCTTTTTAAAATATAAGTAAAAGCACTCTATATAGAGTGTAAAGTGAATTTTTTTTTCTGTTGCCAGAGGCAACCATGATGAAGTATCCTTCCAGCAAGTGTCTTCAGATCTTCACACAAATGGCAATCATTTTACGTAGTATCCCATGATTAACATACTGACATGTATCCTTAGCTTTTTTTTCTTTCTTTCTCCTAAAGTTCCACGACATGCATTTGCATGGTCACATGGTCCATTGTGGGGCTGTGCCACCAGCAAATGGACCTTGCCCTCAGACCAGAGGAGTATGTTTACAGTCACAGGTAATAGAAAACCCAGTTCAGACTGGCCCGGACAATGAAGGGAGGGTTTTGGCTCCTGAAACTGGAAAGTCCAGAGGTGGGGTGAATTTCAGGGCTGGTTTGATCCAAGTGGCTGGGTGAAGTCAACAGGATCTGGTTTCCTTTCTCTCTGCTCTGCTTTCCATGGTGTCCCCATATTCTGGGGCTGAGGGGGGAACCATTCCACCTGGGACAAGCCATGCGCTCCCATCATGGGCGCAACATGTGGGAAAGCCACTGGGGGAAGGGAGGCCCTCCTGCCTGTTCATTTCACTTCAACCACGTGGTAGGGAAGCAGAGTCCTGGAGGATGGGGGATGGCTGCTGGGATGCTAAAAATCCCCTTGCATTGCTGCAGATGAACACTAGGGTAGTGTGCAGGGTTTTGTTCTAACAAGGGCTTGTGAAAAAGCACATGTAGGTCTGGGGTATAGCTCAGTAGTAGAGTGCTTGCCTCTCATGCACAAGGCCCTCGGTTCAATCCCAAGCACCACCACGAAAAAAAAAAACAAAACAAACCACATGTATTTGGTTAATGGAATTACTTCTTAGTAGGATTTGTAATGTGTTTAAGGGAATTCTATCGGGGTGGGTTACATCCTAATGACTGTTGCTCAGGCTGGGTATGCCTCTTCTGCCAGGCCGCTGCTAGTGTGTGGGAGAGTGTCCTGAATCCCTGCACCCCACCACATCTTTTTGGTAGGTAATAATCCTCCTCTCGGTTCTTTCAAGGATTAAATGAGATGTGGTAGGTAAGACATTTAACATAGATCCAGGTTAGTTAGTATGATACCCCCCCCCCATTATTGCTAATATAATTTGGAGATTAAGGAGTTTGTTTTGTAACTTTCAGTCCCCACCTGCTGAGCTGGGTTACATGTCATACAGCTCAAGTTCTGAGCCTAGCGAAATGAATAAGATGAAGTGTTCATTCCTCTTCCCCTTTATGTACAGACTTCCGGGTCTGTATGGAGCCCCAGGCTTTTGAAGTTCAAGGTCTGTTTGCTTTCTGTGCCTTTGTGATATCCAGGTGAGAGGGGGTTGCTTCTTGCCTGGAGCATGGATTCTGTTAGAAACTTTCACAGGCAAAGAGGTTGTCCCTTAGCCCTCAAAAGCAGCAGAGGGGCTCTCACCTATCAGGTGTTCCAGGATTGCCATTGAAGTCCAAGGGTCCAAGAGGGATGGTCCACAGGGAATCTCTTCAAGCATAGCTATATTTTATTTTATTTCTGTTTTCTTATTTATTTAGGTTCTGGGGATGGAACCCAGGGGTGCTCTACCACTGAGCTATATCCCCAGTCCTTTTTATTTTGAGACAGGTTTTGCTATAGTTGCTGAGGCTGGCCTCAAACTTGGGGTCCTCCTGCCTCAGCCTCCAAAATAGCTGAGACTGCAGGTGTGTGCTACCATGCCTAGTGCATAGCTGTATTTTAAAGTGTGCTGCTTTTCTCTGTGAATCTCAGAGATTCCTGAAAGCTGTAGTGGTGGGAGGACTTTGTTAGTAGAGAAGGAAACCTGTAGTGGATGTTCTAAATTTTAACAGTGGTACAGGGGTCCCCAGCCCCTAGCTGGTTAATTCTTCCCTCCCTCCTCCCTGTAAAACAGTTCTTAGAACTGGCAAAGGCATTCATTGGTCTTTTTTATTTTTTAATTTTTATAACCTCCCTGTGTTAGTCAGTTTCTACCACTGAAGTGAAATACCTGACTTATAAAGAGAAGATGTTATTTTGGCTCCAGTTCAAGACTGATTGGTTGGTCCGTTACTTTGGGCCTTTAGTGAGGCAGGACATCATGGCAGAAGCATTGGCAGAGCAAAACTGCTCACCCCATGGCCAAAAAGGAAAAGCAAGGTAAGAGAGGGCTGGGGTCTCACAGTCCCCCTTGGAGGGACACCTCCAATGACCTGAGGACCTCCTATAGGGTCCCACCTCCTTTGAAGGTCCACAGCACCTTCCAATACCACCACCTTGGGGACCAAGGACTTGGTATGTCGGGGTTGTGGTTCTGGGGATGGAACCCAGGGCCTCTACCCAAACATTCTACCACTGAGTTGTACTCCCAACCCTAGGACCATGCCTTTAACACATGGACTTTTGGGGACATTCAACATCCAAGCTAAGCACCCCATCCCCCTGCCTTAAGGTCATACCAGGATAGGTGCCAGCCACTGGCCTTGAGGAAGCAATGTGGGTGAGTGTTCATTGTGGTTCTCAGGATTGAGGTTGAAACTGGGGCATGTAAGGCCATAAAGCCTGCCTTTTATCTGCTATGAAAATGCAATAATCTGATGACAACCTCAGAAAATCTACAGTAGGGCCAAAGCTGCTGGACAGGTGGGGGATGGGGAGAGAACTATTTTCACCATTACATTTAAGAGGAAATAGACTCAGACCAAGGAACTTGCCAGATGCCAAATGGCTGGGAAGTAGCATAACTGGAATTACAGCTAGGATTTCCACTTAAAGGTCTGTTGTCTCTCCCTCTGATGACACTAACTCACAGGACACATCAGTGAGGAAGGATATGGGCAGGTGTGTGTGTGGATGTAGCACAGCATAAGAGCCAGGAACTACTTCCCTTTCCTCAGAAAAATGGGAATAGTACAGTCATTCCAACATTAGCTTATGAGTTAGGGCAGGGGTTCTTGAAATGTGGTCCCCAGGTCAGCAATTACAGAATCACCTCCAGATCTCTTCAAAATGCAGATTCTGTGCACTGCCTTCTCCCAAGTATAGGGAGTCAGATACTCTGGGTTAGGGCCAGTGTTCTGTTTCATTCAGCTCGTAAGTGATTTTAATGCACACTAAAGTTTGAGAAATGTTACATAAGGGAAGAATCAATTGACCAAGCACTGTAACAAACATCTAAATTTTGGTGGTTTTGAAAAAGAAATGTTTATTTCTTGTGTATGTCACTTTCTCTGGTGGTTTCTCAGGGTTGGGGTGGCAAATCCTCTGCTCCATACAGCCTCTCAGGGACCCAGTCTCCTTCAGTCTTACACCCCTATCTCCTAGAGCTTCTTGGTGGAAGTCAACTGGTGGTTGGGATGAGGTTGAGGACCAGGGAGGAGGATATTGGGAGCCAAACCTGGATGGGATGACATCACTCTATTCATATTCCACTGGCCAGAACTCGAGCTAGTTAACTACAGGGGACTAGCAAAGACCTGGGAATAAGAAGAGAGGTCAGACATTGAACACCAGTGTTCCATGCCCCAAGTCATAGTTTAGGGACGTGAAGATGAACTGGATTTCCTGACTTCCTAAATCTCTTTGTAGGAATTTGGGGTCCGGGTTGGGGTGGGTGCTGGCTGGTTTGCCACAGCCTTTGTTCAGCTTTCTGTGTTCTATTGAGTGCTCTGAAAGCAGTGGGCTTCTCAAATTCTGGGTGGAAGAGTGGGCTGTGTCCATCCTGGAGACAGACAATACACTGATTCCTGTTAGTGCCCTCCAGGTGTGGCTCAGCTACAGTTCTTGGGAATGGCAGCTGCATGGCCCTGGAAGGACTGTCCAGTACAGAATAAGAGCGGAGCATGGGAGGGCAGGAACTGTTCTTGGCTCAGTGAGACCTGTCTTTATTCCTGGATTCACCATTAGCAGCTATGTGACCCGAGTCTTGGTTTCCTCAAATATGAAGTTGAGGTAAAAAAATTGCTAGCTTCATAATCTTGTTCTGAGAATTAAATGAGATTCAAAAAGGAAACCCCTGGCACAGACCCTCCTGCCACACAGACATAATATTGACAGTTCTTCCCGGGCTGCTCCACTGAGCAGGACATGGGGGATGGGGGTCACTGGGCTCTCCTAGTGCTTTGGAACCTGGCAGCAGGGACTCACTCCAGTTCGCAGCCACTTGCAGGAAAAGGATGGCTTCTCACTACTGGTCAGGATGGGCTGGGCGGGTGAGGCTGGGCTTGAAGTTTGTATGTGTCTTGCCTGCAGGTAAGTGAGGCAGCAGGTAGGGCTAACTTCCTATTTAGTAGGACCCAGGAGACTAGGGCAGGCTTGGTGAGAGGCTGTTCCTAACGTTGGTTGTCTGGGGCAACAGAGTTCCCACCTGCCCTTGGGATTTACAAGTATGAACCCTGGGCTAAGACTTGGTGTCTATTAAACCAGTGTTGAGTGGCTTCAGGAGAGGGATCAGATGCACAGACTTTTCTTATGAGGAGGATGGGGTTTCTAGGAGAGGTTTACAGGGTGAGGGTACAGGCTGGTGTTTACCCTTTGTGTCAGATGGTGGTGGAAAGGCTGCAGCCATCTCAATGCTTCCTCCATCCTGTGGACTCAGAGCTTCCTACTCCACTAGCGTGTGAGCAGGAGACTTAGCTCCTCTAGAAACTGTCCCTTCATTGTGTCATGGCTTCTGCCAGTGAAGCAAAGGAGTGGGGCCTGGGACACTGCAAATCTCTAAGAGCCTATATCCAAAGAGGAGGTAACTGCTAGATTTGGGGGTCTGGGAAAACTTTCTGTGGAAAACAGGCCATCAAAAGGGCCCAGGCGTCTCCCTTTTGTGGTCTCACGTCCTGCCCATCCCTGTAGCATCCATGACAAGACAGGTGGAGACAGAGGCAAACCACTAGGGTGGTCAGGAGACACTGCCTGCAGTGGTCTAAACCTTAACTCTAGGTTAAGCCAAAAGGGGGCTTTATAGGCCCCTACTCCCACTAAGGATAGGGGTATGTTCACAGACTCAGAGCAGAACCAGGGCTTTGGAGCAGGCAGGGACCTCGACACCGCCAGAGTGACCTCCCCAAGGGGCTCCTCTGCTGTCTTTGCAGGTTTGTCCCACTCCCTCCTACTGCACACAGACCTTAGTCTTACAGGGAAACTCGAGTGTCAGCAGCTCCAAGTTAGTGACTATGGTAGAAAATAAGCTCATTATCCCCCATGTTTGTATATCAATCCCAGACCCAAGTCCATACCTGTCTAGCATGTAAGTCTCCTTTTAAGCCACTAGTATGGGAAAGCTCTCTAGGCAGAGAGAATTAGCCACCACAGTGTACTCCCCTATCTGATATTATTTTGATTCAGCAAATTAATGAGGAACCAGGCCCTAGATTAAGAAGCAGACAAATAGAATTCATGTTGTCACCTAGTATGTGCTTGGCTGGTTCATACAGGCCCTATCTGTTTAATGTGGAGCCTTGACTGCTTACCCAGGTACAAATGAGGAAACTGAACCATGAAAACAAGGCCTTGGAGTTTGCTGGTTTGGTAAGATTGGGTGTGGAGTGACACAGGTCTAGTTGGCTACAACCATGAGCTCTGCTGCTGGAGTGTGTGTGTGTGTGTGTGTGTGTGTACAGTAGTTTTGTTTGTTTGTTTGTTTACAAATGTCAGCATGAGTGTCCTGCCCTTTAGAGATACTTGGATGCCCCCAGTTCAATGTTGAAGTAAACTCCAAGCCTTCTACAAGATTTTTACTAATTTTTGGTGACCATGCTTCTAGTAGCCCATGTGCCCCAAAGCACAGAGATCATTTCTCTTTAGGCCCACCTCTATTCAGCAGAATTGGATAAAGTTCACATTTTTAATAAGAAATCTCACAGCAAACATTTTGTGAATTAAATCACATTGATACAGATTTGAGGCAGGGTGGTCCACAACCTGGGTTAGATGACTCTCTCCGTCTGTTCTTCCCCTGCCTTCTCAAAAGCTCACAATCCCTAATTCCCAGCATCATTTCCAAATCTAACAAGGTATCCAGAAGGGCAGGGCTTCTTCCTTTTTTTCCACTTTTTAAATTGGAGCATTATAGTTGTACCTAATGATGAATTTGTTTTTCCATATTCATACAGGCATGCAATATAACTGGCTCCTTCCAGGAGCAGTGGTGCACACCTGTAATCCCAGTGGCTTGGGAGGCTGAGACATGATGATCACGAGTTCGAAGCCAGCCTCAGCAAAAGTGAGGCACTTAGCAACTCAGTGAGACCCTGTTTCTAAATATAATACAAAGTAGGACTGGGGATGTGGCTCGGTGGTCGAGTGCTCCTGAGTTCAATCCCTGGTACCCCCTCAAAATATATATCTCTATATTACTTTTAATAAGTCATAATTGCACTCCTTAGAAAGGAGTGTGGCTTGAACTGTTCTTTGTCTTGCTATGTAAGACTGAGGCTGTACTACATACATCCAATTTCACGGCCTGTTTTCCCCTTTACTCACTCATCTTGGGCACTCTCTTTATACCAAAGCTCTTCTCAGCTTCAGTTCTAATGGCTGTACTGCATTTTATCCTATAGATGTGCCATGATTTATTCATCTAAACCTTTTAATGAACACATCAGTTATTGTGAAAACTTCACTATTATGACAATGTCACAGTAATGATCCTTAGATATGTCATATATCTCCCTGTCCTCACACTGAGGATGTGACCACTGAGAAGTGTCCTGGTAGGATCCCAGGTAATAGACAGGGACCTGGCAAATTATCTTGGCTTCATTTATTGGACATCCATTCTCTTTGTGCTATTTTGATCATATGCCAGGTATTTAGTGGAGCTCTTTCTTGATTCAATCTACCTGTTCTTTTAACAGTACTGAAATGTTTAATTCCATATGTTGGAACACTGGCAGTATAGAGTTAAATATTCCTCAGTATTTGGGGGGCTGGTCTCATTTTTTCATATTTTTTTTCTTTCTTTGGTGCTGAGACTCAAACCCAGGACCTCCGACATGCTAGGCAAGTACTCTACCACTGAGCTACACCCCCAACCCCTCATTTATTCATTCTTTTGTTTAACTTGGGAATCATTTTATCAATCTTCTCCCCCAATTTCCTTTCAGATTTGAAATGATATTGTCAATAAACTAATTTGAGATTGTATTAGTTATATATTGCTGCATAACAAATTATCCTCCAATGCAGCAGCTTATAAACAACACACATGTCTATCATACCCCTTCTGAGGGTTAGGGATCTAGCAGCAGCTTAGCTGAGTGGTTCTGGCTCCACATCTCTCATGATGTAATGTAAGTGTTGACCAGGCTAAAGTTTCTCCTGGGCAGAGCTGGAAGACCTCTTCCAACCTCACTCATAACCGGCATGAGGTCTCAGTTCTGCTCCTGGGCCTCACAGCATGGTTTTCTGAGTGCATGATGAGAGCTGAGAGCCTGAGCTAGAAATCACGTGTCTGGTGGAAGGTATGCTCCTTTCTGGCATGTTTGATTGGTCACTCAGACCCACCCTGATACATATGAAAAGTAGATTTGCAAGGGTGAGAGATCTAGGAGGTAGCGGTCTTTGGGAACCATTCTTGCAGAAATGATATTAAAATTGGACATTTTTCAATACTGGGTCTTTTCTGATTGTGAATGTAGTGTGTTCCTAGACCAGCTTAAAGTCTAGATATGCTCTCAGCAGAAAGGTCTACTATTCCTCATTACAGGTCCCCACGTTGTTAAATTCATTCCCAATATTTCATATATCTGGTTTCTGTAGTGATCAGGATCTTGCTTTGTACGTTGTTTTTTCTTCTTCCTCCTCCCTTAAGTCATTATTTTATTTTACTCAAAAATATACCTCAAATTTTTTCTAAGTAGTTGCTACACTCATGCAGGGACACTGTTGATCCTTTGCCCATGATTTTTAAGTGGTGACAAGTAGAAACTATTGTTGACTTTCACTGAGCCCTTGGATTACAAAACTGAGATCAGGTAACATCCTATGAGTGCTCTTAGGAGCAGCTTCCCAAGTGATGATGCTCCAGGGAAGGTGGACAGAACGTAAGGAGGGCCCTCCTGTAGCTGATTCTTCCACAGTGGCTTTGCCCAGACTCAGGTGTAGCTGAGATGATAGGGTCATCTGACCATCACTGACCTTGCCTGCGAGGGACCATGTGGTCATGCTGGGGAAGCCAAAGCAGGTGACCTGTGACAAGGCTATCCATCTACCTAATGCAGCACATGACTGCTAGATTCAAGTGTCCAGCATCCTCTCTGCAGAGCCCTGTTCTGGATGCCTCCCCAGCATTTGCACAGGCTCTGGCCAGTTCTACCTGGAAGGTTCCTTCTTCATCCATTTTATATAGGTATTTATCAAGCACTGCCATGGTGCTAAGGAACATTATACATCAGTGACCAACTAGGTAAAAGGACTTACCCTTGGAATACTTATTATCTAGCAGGGAGAGAGAGAAAGAAATATTATTGCCAAATAAATAAGTAAAATGGTAGTTTATAGAGCAGAAGAAGGGAGGGGGAATCAGGAGGATGGAGGGGTTAAATGTTTAAGCCAAGACTAGAATTTGGTAACTGAGCTAAGTGAGGTCTAGGCAGAGGGATGAGCCATTATGAGGCTCTGGGGAGGAGATTTCTAGTGTATTTGCTGCCCAGAGTGAGACCAGCAGGCTGCAGCTAATAACCAGGTGGAAGGGGGTAGGAAGTGCCATCTGAGGGGTGGGGTGGAGTAGGGCTGATCATGAAGGGAGGACTTGGATTTTGAGTCTGAGTAAAATGGGTATTGAGCAGAGAGATGGCATGCTCTGATTTAATTTTAAGAGGATTTTTAGTAGAAGCAGAGATTCTGGATAAGAGACTCTGGGACCCCCAATTCTGCTCTTATCTGACCCCCTTGACAATGCCTGTGTAGTCCTTTATTCCCTCTCCCCTGGATCTGGCCAGCATCCAGTGGCTGTTCTCCCTCCTTCCTGTCTTCTTAGCACCTTTTCCACACCAGTGTGACAAAGCTGTTTCAGAAATGTCCCAAAGCCCTTCTCCAACTTAGCAACCTGAGGTGACATGGATGGTTTGTCCACCCTGACTCCCTGGCATAGGGAGGTTTGGTTCTGCCTGTGGTCCCTCTCTCAGGGTGGTTCCTTGCCCATAGGGGGCTCATCTCCAGAGGTTAGTGTTTGTAGATCACATTTTAGGACTTTTGAAGTACATTTGATTTCAGTCATGTGAGTTACCTAACTGTACCTTAATTACTCTATAAAACACAGAAAAATTAAAGTGGTCTTCCTCCCTATTTCAAGAAGAAATAGTACTAAACAATTAGATGTGAAATTATCCTATTTTTCCTTTGTTCATACAAAAGTAATCAGAATTTCTATTTTAATTTTTTCTCTCCCTTCCCATGTTCAAACATAGACTTTAAAAAATGGATTACCTTGTGCACAGTACTCAGCACGTTGCCTTCTCATTTCATCTGCCTTGGCCTTTTCCTCTCTCCAAGACTAATCCACCCCACTCTGACTGGCCTATACAGTTCTACACTGGGCGACCCCTGACCTCACCAGGGACTTTCAGGTGGTTTCCAGTCACTTGCACAATAGCATTGCATGCGTGTACCTCGTGGTGCCTGAAGGAATTGTGTTAGCCTGCAAAAATAAATACATCATATGGCCAGTGAGAAATGAAAACGGAATACAGCGGGTTGAAAAGGCATCAGGAAACCGGGTCTGAGAACCCCGGGTCCCTCGCCGGCACATCCTGTTTCCCGCACTTGCGGAGCCCAGCGGTGCCCAGTCCGGCCGCCAGAGGGCGCGCCATGCCGGGCCCAGCCTGAGCGGCAGGCGGAAGCCAGGTGGGAGGTGGCGTCCAGGACAGCCCAGCGGCCCCCACCGCTTCTTTCCGGAAATCCGATCTAACTCGCAGAACGTCTGCGATCTGCCTTGCGGTCACGTCCCCGGGATTCGGTGGCTCCTGGCCTCCTGCCCCACTGACCTAGGATTGCCAGGGAGCAACCCTCCCTCCAGCAGGTCCGTTCTGTTGTACAGACGGGGAGCTAGCCAGGGTCGTCCTCATCTGTCCCCAGCACAAGGAGGACGCCATCGCCACCCTGCCAGAGAACTGGCATTCCCACACCCAGCGGGCCAGTACTGCTGCTCTGACCAGCATCCTTTTCTGCTCTGTGCCCCTTCTTGTCCTGGGTCTCTGGGGAGTCCTGAAAAGAAGAAAGCAACTGCTGGTGGGAGACCAGACCTCTCAGTTGCCTTCCTCCCCTTATCTTCTCCCTGGACTTTGAGTTCCCCGCAGCCCAGCCACAATTAAGGCCAGGAAGGTCAGAGCAAGAGGAGGTTGGGGACCTCAATCAAGAAACTAAGGGAGTCAGGGCCCCTAGAGGACTCCTTTAGGTGGGGAAAGGAGAGAAGAAGGCAGGACAGGATCCAAGACCACAGCTCTACCATGTGGCTGGAACACCTGTGTGGAGGCTCCCAGAAGGTCTGGATCACACTGGGACAAGCTGTCTGGTCCTGGAAAAGGGGCTCCTGACTCTATTTATTTTGATCTGAGGGCTTAAAGCTGGTTGGAACCTGCTTAGTCCTTGTAGTTGTGTGAATTAACCTAACAGAGGGAGCTCATTTACCACCCTCTTCCATCACTCAGGTGCTGGATCCACCTTCAGTCCTAAGGGAAAAGAAGGGGACACAAAGGTCACCAGTCCAGCCAAGCCACAATGCCAAATTGTATTCATTTGCTTGTTTTTGCCTGGTGGGGTTACATTTTTTAAACCATCAACAGGAAGTTAGATTTGAAAATTTGGTTGAGTCCAACTGCAGCACTTTGTTGGTTGGGTTGCCACAGGCAAGTCACTCACCTTCTCTGAACCCCGTTTCCTTATCTGAGTAAAAGGGCAGCTAGCTGTAAGTACCTCTGAGCTTAGGTTTTGTTTTTGGCGGGGGGGTTGGTCTCAACAACATCAGCTCTACCCACCCTCATGGCCAAACAGGTGGCTTCCCTCCAAGCAGAAGGCACCTTCATCCTGCCCTGCCCAGGTGCTTCTGATCAGGGGACAGAGAAGAGGCAGCTTCACATTCTTCCTGTTTGGTGAACTCCAGACATGCAACAACAAGGAGATCAACACCAACCATCCAATCGGCCCCTGGGGGATTTGTCTGTCAGCACATGCTCAGCTTGAATTTCCTTATGGGGAAAGGGAAAAGAAAATCTGGCTTCTTTTCTTTTTTGGAACTCCATGATAGCATTCCTTTCAGTGGTCTCTCTTGATACCATTTCGTTCTCCTCCTTGGCTACAATACTGATAGGAGGAAAGATCTTAAAGCAAAGTTTTAAAAGCATTACCTCAGTCTGCCAAATGTGTTGGAAAGGAGAGGTTGGCAGTGGTGGAGCAGGTAGATGGTGGGGCTGAGGAGCCCAGAAGTTCCTGGCTGGCTCTTCTGGCCTCTGTTAAAAATTGGTCCCAAAGATAGGGAATTAGTAGGCAAAGCTGCCTCCTGCCTCCTCCCTCCTCGTATCTGCAGAGGAGAGATCAGTTCTCAGCTGGCCAGGGCAGTGTCATTGATACAGCTGGTGTCATCATTACCTTCCACTGACAGATCACTCGACACCTACTGGCCCAGGCAGGGCTGGGCCTGGGCCTTGCCCACCTGAGCTAGAGCGTGGACCCTCCTTGTTTTTCCAGAAATTGAGGTGAGGCCAAGACACAGGTGCTGCTGGGATACAGGGCTTGGTGACCATATCCAGAGGGACTCCTAGTGGCTGCAGGGTCCCAGCTGCTTCTTTGGTTCCTGCTGCCTGGTCCCCTGCTGTCCTGGGTAAAAGGACAGCATTCATGGCTGTCTGGGAGCTGAGGCAGAGTGATGCTTCTGCACAGAGAAGGGGTGCTGAGAGTGGCACCAGAGTGAAGAGCCAGGGTTGAAGAGTGGCCTGGGACATCCTGCCCTGCTGCCCTAGTCAGCTGCCCTGGTGTATGCATCGCAGGTGGCATGATGCTGCAGCAAATCCTGCATGACATGTACATCGACCCCGAGCTCCTCGCTGAGCTCAGTGATGTGCAGAAGCACATCCTCTTCTACAAGATGCGAGAGGAGCAGCTGAGGCGCTGGCATGAGCGGGAGGCCTGGGAGACCCTGGCCCAGGGGGATGGCCTCAGGCCCCTGAAGGTCAAGCGAGGTATGTGACTAGGGGTTCACCTGGAGGATGGGGAAAGTCAGCAAGGCTAACCTGGGCTCTTCTGCAAGCTATGCACTGGTGGGATGAGGGTTGAGAGCTTAGAACCCCTGTGCGCTGGGTGTCTGGTCCCTTTAACCTGGACTTTTGTCTTTAGATCAGTACTATAGGTTTAGACGAGAGCGGAGGCTCAGCAAAGACCCGGATGGGCTGGAGGAATATGAACTTGCTTTATCTTGTTATAGAAAGTCCCAAGTTCTGGGAAGGCACCACTGGGAGCTCAGATTGAGCTCAGGCACAGTTGGCAATTGCATGATGGAAGGAGGGCATGTACTTGACCTCATTGCTGGTCAGGCCAGGGTGCAATGGAGACATGCAGTTCCTCTTTCCTTTGCAAGCATGGCTTAATAGTTCTCAGTCCCGTCCCACCCTGTGCCTGTTTCCTCATAGAAGAGTGTGGTTTGGGTTATGCCTGGAACTCTGCTGGGCATCTGGAGAAAGGGTGTTAGGGAATGTGTTTGCACAATAAGTCACCAGCCCCAAATGAAAATAGTAACTATAGACAAGAAGGAAGGGCGCTACCTTTCAGGTAGTTTATATGCAAAGTCATGTGCTAGTCAAGCCTGTAGATGGGTCCACCTGTAAATGAAGGAGATTGTTCAGGACCCCTGGAATAGAATCTGCTGGGTACAGTTGTTTATGTGGGCACTGCACTCATTTTACACTTTGCAAAGCTCATTGCCTTTCTCTTTTCCTTTCTTGACCCTCCACTTGGCCTCCATACTATTCAGCCGGCGAAGTGCAGTTTTGATCTGTTTAAAGTGTTCAATTCAGGCTGTTTCAGGGTTGTTTCAGGGCTGGGCATACAGGCTCCTTGGGGATCTGGCTTCTGCCCTTCACTCCAGCCTCACTGCCAGCCTGTCCCCCATGTGGGCCACAGTTCCACTTGCACCAGGATGTAATTTAAGACATGCTCACTCTTGCTCTGGTCTTTGCACATGTGTGTCTTACTGTTGGGAATGAGCTTCTGCCATCATCCACTTAAAAGACCGTCAGAACCTGTCTTGTCCTCGGGGTCTTTTGGGGATGCCCCCCAGCATAGGGAGTACTTGTTGCTCCGTAGCTGACTGGCATGTGGGACTCACCCAGGCCTTGCATTTGCCACACTGTCATTGTCATTCATCATCCGCTTGCCTGGCTCTCAGTAGACTCAAAGCCACTGGAGCATGAGGTCATACTCCATTCTGCCCTTCTCCCTTGGGTCTAACACCAAACTGGTATGCAAAGTTAAATCTCTGTTTTGGAACAAGACACAGCAGGACCCTTAGGGGCAGGTTGTGGCAGGGTGTGACTTGACATAAGGTGGCTGGTGCTGAGATTGGACCCTTCCAGGCCAGGCTGCATTGGTGGCTGCACCACTAGCTGGCAAAAATGACCAGTCACCTTTCCAGCCTCACCTGACCTGCATCCTGAGGCCTCATATGTGTCTGGTGGCTCCTTTGGGAAGAAGACAGATCCCCAAAAATTTAACTGCAAAAATATTTATATGGAGATTTGTCATACATTGACATCTACATTTTCATGTATAAATTATACATTAAGCTCATATGGGTTTCTGGTGCAGAAGATTCTTTTCTAGGTAATTAATTTTCAGATTTATAAAGAAAGGAAAAGGGGGAACATGTTGAGGAATATGCATGTCCTGGATCAGGATCCCATTTAGATCCCAGCTCTGTGCTTCAGTCTTGTCCTTAGGAACTGTCTGGGCAGGCCACCAGGAGCCTGGCTCTGTCCCTGGACAACAAAGAGCTTTTTGTTGGAGAGTCTGGGATGCATGGTGCCTGCTTTATATTCTGGGGTCCTGATGGTGCAAAGACTCTGCATCATGCTTGTGAGTTTTCGATTTGCCAGGTGCCTGCCATGCCCTTAATGCTCCCATGTCTCTGTGGGGTTCAGGGCAAGTTCTTGTGACTCCATTGCAGACGGAGAAGCTGAGGCCCACAGAAAGGATGCATTGCATCCAAGGTTACCCAGCTGCTAAGAAATGGAGTCAAAATGCACACCTGTGACTTTGTCCTGGGGTCTGGTGATGGATGCATGCTTTTTCTTTCATTTCTGAACTGGGGACTTGAATTAGATGAATGATATGTGCATATATACATTTGTCTATCCATTCACTCATTTGTTTGATTCTCCAACATTATGAAGGGCTGGTTTTGATGAACTGGATGGAGCTTTGTTTCTTGAGAACTTAGGTGGACAGATCACAGGGAACACGTCCAACTAGAGAGGCAGGAGCAAGGCCTGCTGCAAGGCAGCTGTGTGGTGGCTCAGGGCAGGAGCAGGAGAGGACAGTCTCCACCCACCCACTGGAGCTTTTCTCTTCTTTCCTGGTCCCTCTCCCCCTAATTTGTCCAGGCATCTGCCATACTCTGGTGAGCTGTGTGCTGGCCTCTTGGAATCCCAAGCATGATTTCTATGGGTCTTAGCCAGCCAGAATGACACTGCACCTTCTCCTCCTGGCCACTGTCCCCAGTCCTGCCTGTCCCCTCTATTCTTCCCTCTCATCCTTTCTTTTCTGGGATTATTTCCCAGCTCCCAGGCCTGACCTCACTGTCCTTAGGGCTCAGGTAACACTCTGATGGCACTTACAGGCAGCGTAGCACAGGGCAGGACAAAGTGTGCTGTGTGTCTAAGAACTTGGCCACTCTCAAATTGTGCCTATTGAGGCTGGGAATAGCAGGGTGACATGGATTGTTCTAGTTCACAACACCTTGGGGGCTTTATTGGTCTTGTGACATACATTTGGAACTCACACACATAAGCTGGGGTGAAAGCTTAGAGCTATTACCATGAAAGCAAGGCAGGAGAGGAGGTGGGGTCACAGCTGGGAACACTTCACTCCTCTGATCATGTATCATTTCTTTTCTGTTTTCACTTTACATTTTGCCATGAAACTTCAGATGTTTTACCTGGTCATGGAAGACACAGACCCTCAGCTTGGGAGTTGGGTCATCTGTCTTGTTGATTGTTTTATCATATTTCTGATGAAGTTTGTTGTCTGGTGGGAGGTTTTATTGTTATACCAAGGACTGGGAGATGGGTTGTAACATTATGTTCCTGCAAGACTTAAACCAAACCCCTTCATTCCCATGGCCCTGCAAGAACTCCCACCTGCTTTGAGAATCAGCAACTTTGCTGTCATGTGGGTCGCTTGTGCACTTGCTTATTTATCCAGTTATCCCAGCTTCTCAAGGCTAGAGCTGTTGTGGCTTTGCAGATAAGGACTCAGGGTACATGTTTACACTGCTCTGGTGACATGGGAAGCTTTCCCGCCTGGACCTATTAGCTCTGCCATGACTGACAGTTTCTGCCAGTGTTAAATTGGTTCCTCAGTGCCTGCCGCCTCATCTGTCTGGATGTCCTCTGGAAGCCAGACAGCTTTGCTTGACCTTCTTCCTGCTTTCTCACAGTCACACTGTGAACCTGGCTTCTCACCAAAAACCCATCTTGAGGCAGAATCCTCACATCCCTCCCAGGTGACTCTTTGGCCTGCATCTCTTCCAGCTTGTGGGGTCTGGGGCTCCAACTTCCACTACCTTCATATTCCACAGCAGGGCTCAAGATGGCCTCCCACCTCCTGGTCCACCTCTCTGCCTGCTTGGCCTGAGCAGCTCCCAGATGCAGCCCTAGCTGGGGCCAGAGGCAGTCACCCTCCTAGGCCTCCTTTATGGCTCAGCAGTTCCGCTTCTGCCACTCCAATGGGAATTTCATGAATGCAGAACTTCTTTCTAGCCCTCTGTTTCCTAGGGACCATCCAGTAACCATGGTAACTTCACCTGTTGAGTGTAGGAAGGTAGAACAGGTGGTGGGGAGGCCAAGCAGAGCAAGGCCTCAGAGCAGCTTGTTCTTTGGAAGGAAGACTCACCCAAATGGAGACTTGACTGCCCTTCAAGCATCTCTGCTTGACTTGAAAGATGTACTCATATGTATTTCATAAAATCTGACAGTGGAGTTAGGATCTGAGTGCAGACCTGCCGGGATTCAAGTTTCTGATTTCTCCCTCTGCATCACACAAACTTCCCTCATCATGGCTTCTCCCCTAATGAAAAAGACTTATTGAAGTTGATCACAGACCAACACATAAAAAGCAAAAGCATAAAGAATTATAAAAATAATAAGAGAAAATATAAGAGAATATTGCAGATAGTGGAGACTTTCTTAAAATACAGGAATAAAAAAGAAAATTAAGAAAAGCCTGACTAAACACAAAATCTTAATAAAACATGCCAAACCAAACTTTCAAAAAGGGCAAACCAGGAAATAAATGGGAAAAAATATTTGCACCATACAAAACTGGCAAGGTATTAGTATCCAGCAAACCAGTTCTCTAAATCAATTAGGAAATGACAACCAACAACAGAAAAAGGGAGAAAACATATGAACAAGTAACTCATGGGGGGTAGATTTCAAATCACAATGAAGATGTAAAAAGATGTTCAACCTCATCACCTGAATGCATATTAAAACAATGGGATTAGCAAGTGTTGAAAACATTGGTAGTCAATACTGTTAATGAGGGTCCAGGGAAAAAGGTACTGTTGAAGGCTGGGGCCTTCTGGGAGACTGAGGCAGCACCAAGGCCCCTTTCAAACCCCAGTTCTTGTAATTAAGCAGAAAATTTCCAACATGTTACTCAGAATAACAGGTCTGAGTTTATTGGAAGGGCTAGGAAAGGGGGAAAGAGGACACTCTCATGGGAGGTCAGAGAGGAGAGGGACCACATGCCTTTCCTGCCCTTGAGTTTTATTAGGGGTACCAGGGAATTTTCCAAAAAGTCCCACCCAGGTCCACCTCTTGACTTTTGACTGACAGCAGGATGACACCAGACTTTCAAGTCCTCACTGCCATGACCACCCTAGGTCACTTTGGCCCATGCTGACAGGTTCTAATTGGAACTTTTTCTTACAGATTTTATAATCTGTAGGGGAATTATCCTTATCTCCCCGAGTTCCAGGATCTGGTCTCTGAAAGGGTCACAGAAGTCCCTGCTTCAGGGTACCTTGTGTTCTTATTGGCATTAATTTGGGCCAGCATTTCTCCTGCAGATAGCAGGTAGCTTGCTGAGGAATGTAACGTATCCCATTTACTTAAATCAAGCAGGGTTTCAGGTAAATGGCTTCTTGGAAAAGAAAGCACATGAGTTCTGCACAGTGAGCCCATTTTATAGAATTATTAGCTTAACCTGGTGTTCCCACCTCTTGCATCTTTCTATCCCCTGTTAATGCTATTTTCCATATAGGATTGCCAGGGGGGACATAAAGAGGCGGGAGTTTGTCCCTTTCCAGTTCTTCTGTGGGTTCCCAAAGACTGGGGCACATGGTGTGCTAGTTGGCTTTCTACCACCTTGACAAATACCTGTGAAAATCAAATTAAAAAGGGGAAAGGTTTATTCTGGCTCACACTTGTAGTTTTTCAGTTCATGTCGGTTGACCCCATTTTTTTGGGATGTGTGGTGAGGCAGAGCATCAGGTGGGGCATGTGTTGTGGAACAAAACTGCTCTCCTTGTGATGGCTGGGAAGCAACAGGAGAGGAAGTGGAGGGGTTAGGGTCCCAATATCCCCTTCAAGGGCACTCCTTCAATGACTGGAAGACCTTGCACCAGGCCATGTTGCTTAAAGTTTCTGTCACCTCCCAATAGTGCCAAGTTGGAGTCTAAGCCTTTGACACACAGGCCTTTGGGGAACATTTACAGTCCAAACCATAGCACATAGGGATGGGGTAAGGAGTGTCTAAATGAGCTGGGGTTGCTGTAGCAATTTACCACAAGTCTGGATAGTTTATATAACAAATATTTATTGGACCCTGGAATAGTTCTGGACCCTGGAAGACCAAGCTCAGAGTGCCAGCATAATCAGATTCTGCTGAGGGCCCTCTGCTGGTTGCAGACGGTTGGCATGTCCTTGTATCCTTTCGTAGCAGAAAGGCAGTGAGTTAGTTCTGTGGCCTCTTTTAAGGGCACTAATCCCACTTGTTAGGGCTCCACCCCTATGACCTAATCACCCCAAAGGCCACACCTCTTAATACTTGGATTTAGTTTCAACATATGAATTCTGGGAGTTCATTGTTGAGGAGTCTCAGGGAAGGAACAAAGGCCCATGCCCTGGATCACTCAGGTGGGTACTTGAGTTTCTGTGCAATTACTCTTTCCTTTCTTATTCTCCATCTTTCTCCCAGAGGCCACCCCAAGCCCCAAAACTGTTTGAACAGGATTGAATTTTGTTCAATTCTGCTCAGAGGGTGGCACCTCTCCTGAACGGGTGCAGGGCCCAACTCATGGATGCTGAACTGAGCTTTTGGGGTTAGTTTCTCTCCTTTTGTCTCAGGAATGCTCATGCCTTCCACCTCCCTGCTTCCCTTTCCAGCCTGGAGGTCAGCAGGGGAAGTTCTGAAAAAGGCCACCAGCTAGTTATCTCCCAGTAACCTGACCTCAGGTCTCAACTCTGGCTTGGAGTCACTGGACTGAAGCTGAAGTAACAGCTGGAAGGTGGCTGCCTGTTCCTCTGCTCTCTCTCAGAATGGTTAGCACTTCTGCTCTCTAGGTTTTTCTCACCTAAGAATTAGCAAAGCCTCCTGTGGTTTTCCCTTTTGGAAATAAATTTTTTTTTGCATTAGCCTTTTAGGTCTCAAATCTTTTTTTCTTTCTTTCTCTCCCCTTTCCCCCCCAGTACTGGGGATTGAACCCAGTGCCTCACCTACCACTGACCTACGTTCACAGCCCCAGGTCTAAATTCTTTGGATTCCTTTTTACACTGATTCCCTCCATATCCTTTCAAAGTCACATAACCTTAGGCCTCAGGGATCATTTATTTTCCAACTGTCATCTCACTGATGTGTTTTATTCTCTGGCCACCTCAGTTGGGTTCTCATATTCAGACTTGGTGAGATGCTAAAGATTCAGGATGTCTAGTCCCTGCCTGAAGAATATAAGCAGTTCCCTCCTTTGCAGCAGTTTATGCATCAGACCTTGTTCCAGATGAGAAAATTGGTCTGGTAAGAAGCAGAATGAAGACTCTGAGCCCCTCTCTGGCATATTGATTCTGCTGGGAGCTGGGTGGAGGTAGAGTGTTGTAGATTTCTCAACAATAATTGCATTGGGTACCAAGATATCATCCTTCAACAGGAGATTTGGTCTCAAGCTGGGGGAGTCATCTTACCGTCACAATTTGGTGAGAGTGGTGGGATGATGGTTTAATGTGGCCCAGCGCCATGCCTGTGTTACACAGTAAGGACAGTGTGGAATATGCCTGGCACTATTGACAGTGTACCTTATGTCCAAACCATGCTGGGCTTTCATTTGTCAGAGGACTTTGTATGATGGTCACACTGCCTGGGTTAAATTTTGGCTCTTCCCACTCCCTAACTGTGGCTGTTTTCCACTTTGGCAAGATATTCCAGCCTCTGTGTAAATGGAGGTGATGATAGGACCCATATTCCAGATTTATGGGGAAGATGAAATGAGATGGTCCCAGTGAAGTCTGGCATGTTGTAAGTACTTGGTAAACATTAGTGTTAGTACATTTCTTGTGTGCCTAGCTGAATTCTTTTCTGTTTCTCCACAAGATTCAAATTTACAAATAGAACAAAAGGCACCTAGGTTAAGAAAACACACCAGTGTTAGGTCAGCCACCTCTCCCTTGCAGAATTCTCTGACAGGTTCTTTACGATTAGATATGGTTCTACCCTTAGGAGCAGTGCTGTGGGCATGGAGGGTGAGTTATGGGCCTTATCTTGTGGTCCCCAGTGCCTCCTGGTTAAAGACTGCTTTGAAATTCTGTCACTTTATCACCAGCTAGCATTAACACATGCATTGGTTTGGGTTCTCTAGAGAAACAGAAACAAAAGGATGTGTGTTCATATAATTTATTTTTAGGAATTGGCTCATATTTGTGGAACTGACAAATCCAAAATCTGTAGGGTGGGCCAGGAGACTGGAAATTCAAGCAGGATTCTTATTTTACAGTTTTGAGGTAGAATTTCTTCTTGCAGAAACCTTAGTTTTTCACTATTAAAGCTTTGAAGTGAATGACACCCACCCCCATTATGGAGACTCATCTCCTTTACTTAAAGTTAACTGACTCTAAATGTTAATCACATCCATAAGATACCTTCACAGCAATGCTAAGGTTAGTGTGCCAAACATCTGGGCACACCATAGCCTAGCCATGCTGACACATGCAGTTCACCATCACAGTATGTAATTAATTCCACCCACATGTAGGAAGCACCTACTGTGTGCAGGGTGCATCTATTGTAAGAGATACCAGTGGTCTGCTCATTAGACTCCAATGATCAGGTTGGGTTGCCAGTATTTCAGTAAGGATGTGCCAGGAAGAGGAGGGTTCTTCCAAGCAATCTCCAAGAATGTTAAAACAACCAGCCCAGTGTGGAGTTAGAAAGCTGTCTGCAGACAGAGTCATTTTCTTCCCTGCCATTCATTTGTGGTTTTTTTCTGCACATTTATTCCTAAAGACCAGCTCCTGATGCTGTTCATCTGCAAACACAGCCCCCTTCTAATGCTATTTCAGGTCTTAATCACATGGCCTTCCATCTCCAAGATCCAGTATCATTAATGACACTCATGCCTTTGCATCTCCATTTCACGAGAGTCTGATTGTCCCAGCTCTGGTCCACATCTGTAAGTAAAGAGGCTCATGAAGGTGGTAGGGCTGCTGCCTTTCAGAGTTATGAGCTGTGAAAGGTAAAGATAAAAGGGAAGTTGCATATAGTGGGTCAACTTAATATTTCTGATGAGGGTGAACCATCTTGTCCTGCTTGACCTAGGACTTTTTTTTAAAAATGAAAACTCTTGCATCTTGGGAACCAACTTTACTCCATGCAAACTGGAACTGTTGGTCACCCCATCCATTAAACACACCTGAATGGAAACTTTGGATGACAAAGTGGGTTTCAGGAGCAGGAGACTCAGTGCCGTATAAATGCAGAGAATGAATCAAAGAGAAGAGAAATATTCCTTGGTCATTCCTGGACTCACTGTCCCTGCAGCTGGATTTTAAAGAAAACCCTGGTAAGCCAGCATGGTATAACTTGGGCTTCCCAACATTTGAGTGGAAAGTGACTTTCTATCTGGAGGGAAATCTGAATCTATATATATGAGGGAAGCCATCCTTATTTAGCCAAATCAGACTAGGTTGAGCCATGGGATGCAGATGCCTGGCTTCTAGGCACTGGTGGAAAGCATGTGGCGCTGTGTGGGAGTGGTTCCCTGTCTCCTTCTGGAATATTCTCCCTGAGATAATGGCTCCCCTAACTCCACCCTATCCTGTCCATCACAGAAGAAGCTCCTCCCAGTCTTGGCATCCCTTTACCTGTATGTTATAAATAAAAGAGAGTTGGGCGACTCCATGTTGTTGTTAAGAGGCCAGAGCTGGTATGGCCAGACCTGTCATGCCACCTCTCATTAAAAAAGAGTATTGGCTCTTGTGTGTTTATTGAGTAGATAAGTAGATAAGTTTTTTGGGTAATAGATAGAAAAATCCTCTGACAGTTAACCCTTTTTTCATCCATGTGGGATGTGGCTGAGAGGCCCCCCCACATATATACATACATTACCTTTCTCTTTCCTTGACAACTTGAATATGGGCAGGTATGTGATGAAAAATAAGAGTCAAATTCATTTTTTTGCATGTGACTATATTATTTTCCCAGTATTATTGGTTGAGAAAAAAAATCCATTCTTAATTTCATTACCTTAGCGCTGTTCATATGTTGATCATATATGTATGTGTGGGTCTGTTTCATTGATGGTTATTTCTACACCTACACAAATATCACATTGGCAACAGCTTTCTAGCAAATCCTGAAACCGTGGCTTCGCAGTAAATCTGAACAATAAATTGTGCAAATCATTCAACTTGGTTCTTTTTCAACATTGTTTTGTCTATTCTAGGTCCACATAAGTTTTAGAATTAGCTTGCCAAATTCATATAAATAGCTTTTCCAATCCATCACAATTCATGAAAAGGTATATTTAAGTTTCTCTCAGTAATGTTTTATAGATTAGGGAACAAATTTTGTTAATACCTCATAATAGTTCTTATTTCTGATGCTTCTGTAAATGGCAGTCTAAAATTTAAGTTTTAATTGTTGCTAAAATACAGAAACACAATGGATTTTTAAAATTAGTTCATTATAGTTATACATAATGGTGGGTTCATTTTGACATATACATAAATACATATGACAAAACTTGCTTCATTTCCATCACTAGTATTTCTTCTTTCCCTCTCCCTCTCCCTCTCCTGATTCCTTTCCTCTATTCTACTGGTTATTTATTTATTTATTTATTGTTTTTACATTGGTGCATCATAAAAGTTGAATTCATTGTGATATAGTCATACATGCACATAGTATAATTTGGTCAATTGCATTCTGCAGGGCAGTGGGTTTTTGTGTACTGATGTAATGTGCTGTGACCATGCTAAAATTACTCACTAGTTTGAATAGCTTTTTTGTAGTTTTTTCAAGATTTTATGTAATTTGTCACAAAATACAGACAGATTTATTTCTTCTTTTCCAATACATAAACCTTTATGATTTTTCTTGCCTTACTGCACCGGCTCGGATCTTCAGTCCAGTGTTAGATGTGGTGAGAGCAAACAACCTTGCTTTGTTCCCAGTCATAGGGGGAAATAGTTAATCTTTGATCCTTGAGTATAATGTTAGCTGTAGGATTTTCATAGGTGCATTTTATCAGGATGATGAACTCCTCCTCTATTTCTCATTTGCTGAGAATCATTATTAGGAATGGATATTGGGTTTGTCACATGTTCTTTGTAATTACTGAAATGATTATAATTCTTTTTATTTTTATTTTCTCTTTTTCCCCTTACAGATATGATTAATTACTTTGTTTGATTCTTGAATGTTGAACTAACCTTGAATTCCTGTGAAAAGCTATATGGGCATGATAAATTATCCTTTCTATATAATTCTAAATTCAATTTGCTAAGGTTTTTTACAAAAATCTATGTTTATAAGACATACTGGCCTGTAGTTTTCGTAAAATATCTTTAGTTTAATATCAGGGTAATGTTGACCTCATAAAAATATACTATTTTTCTTTCACTTTCTGGAAGAGTGTGTGTAGAATTGTCATTATTTATTTTTTACATGTTTAACAGAGTTCACCAATAATGTCTTCTGTGTCTAGGCTTTCATTGTGGGGAGATTTGAAACTACAAATTGAAGTTATTTTGTAAACAAAGAGCTAATTCAGAGCATGCATTTTTTCTTTGATGAGCTTTGTTACATCTTGCATCTTTTGAAGAATTTGTTTATTTCATCTAAGTTATCAACTTATTGTCATGAAGTTGTTCATAAAATTCTCTTGTACATAGGATCTATAGTGATGACCCTTCTTTCATGCCTGATGTTGGTAAGTTGTATTTTCTTTCTTGCTTTGGTAATTAGTCTGATGGGAAATTGGTTAATTTGCTAAATGTTTTCACAGAACTAATTTTGTTTCATTATTTTTTCTGTCATTTTCCTGTTTTGTATTTTATTGATTTCTGCAATTATATTTATTTTCTTCTTACTTTTTAAAAATTTAAGTCTTTCTTATTTTCTATATTTTTAGAAAGTATAGAAACTTAGACCATTGGTTTGAACTCCTTCATTCTCTCCTTCTCCTCTTCCTCCTCCTCCTTCTGATTGAACCCAGAGGTGCTTTACCACTGAGCTACATCCCCAATCCTTTTTCTTTTTAATTTTGAGAAAGGGTCTCAGTAAGTTTCTTAGGGCCTCATTAATTTGCTGAGCCTTGTCTTGAACTTGAACTTCTGTCTCAGTCTCCCAAGTTGCTGTGATTACTGGCATATACTACTACACCTGGATCTTCATTCAGAATAAAAGCATTTGATGCTAGAAACTTCTCTCAAGGCACTGTGTCAACCAAATCCCATAGATTATAATGTGTTATATTTTCATTTTTCTTCAATTAAAATATTTTATAATTCACTTTGTGATTCCTTCTTTAATTCATGGGCTATTTACAATCGTGTTGCTTAAGTCAACAGATATATGAAAAAATGTTCAACATCCCTAGTAATAAGAGAAATGCAAATCAAAACCACCTTGAGACTCCATCTCACCCCAATTAGAATGTCTATTATCAAGAATACAAGCAACAATAGATGTTGGTGAGGATGTGGGGGAAAAGGTACACTCATACATTGCTGGTGGGGTTGCAAATTAGTGCAGCCACTCTGGAAAGCAGTGTGGAGATTCCTTAGAAAACTTGGAATGGATCCACCATTTGACCCAGCTATCCCACTCCTTGGCCTATACCCAAAGGACTTAAAATCAGCATACTACAGTGATGCAGCCACATCAATGTTCATAGTTGATCAATTCACAATAGCTAGATTGTGGAACCAAACTAGATGCCCTTCAATAGATGAATGGATAAAGAAGCTGTGGTATATATACACAATGAAATATTACTCAGCCATAAGGAAAAATAAAATATGGCATTTGCAGGTAAATGGATGGAGTTGGAGATGGTCATGCTGAGTGAGATTAGGCAATCCCCAAAAAACAAAGCCCTAATGATCTCTCTGATAAGTGGATGATGATACATAATGTGGGTGGGAGGGAGGGAAGAATGGAGGAAGGATGGATTGCATAGGGAAAAAAAGGGGGGGTGAGATCGGCCAGGGGGGTAAGAATAATAACAGAATGAGACAAACATCATTACCCTACGTACATGTATGATTACACAAATGGTGTGACTTTACCTCGTGTACAATTAGAGAAACATCAGCTGTACCCCATTTGTGTGCAATGAATCAAAATAAATAAATTAAAAAAAAAAGAATTCTGTTGCTTAATTTCTGAATGTTTGAAGAAATTTTTTACAGATTTTTTTTTGTTGTGGATTTCTAGATTGATTCCATGTGGTGAGAGGATATTACATGTATGATTTCAAACATGGGCATTTGGCTTGTTTCCATTTTGGGGGCTATATGAATAAGGCTTCTGTGAACATTTATGTACAAGTTTGTGTATATACACGTTTTCTTTTCTCTTGGATGGAATTGCTGGGTCATTTATAAGCATTCTTTGTATATTCTAGATGATTTCTTTTTTTAATCAAAATTCTATCTATAAAAATATTAAGCATGTTACTTCAAATCCCTCCTCCTTTTAAAAGGCACTAATGCCATTTAAAGATCCCACCGTCTTTAACCTCATCTAATCCAAATTACCTCTCAAAGATCCCCACCTTGAAATACTGTTAATTTATAAATTTTGGAATTAAATTTTTAGCACATGAGCTTTTGGGTGGACATATTCAAATCATAAGCCTATGGTGTTCATAAATAATACATTGTTTTGATCCCACCTAACAAAAAATCTGGAAAAGGATAGTCCTGAGTTGTGTTAGTGACTCTGTGATACCATTACTTTCTCTGTCTCTTCTTTCAAGATCCTCAGATGGTGGCTTAGCATTTTGGGTGTCCTGGGGCTATTGTGCTTCTTGGCATCACATCTGTGTTTCGGTGTTCAGAAGTGGAAAGGAAGACTGAGTGGTGTCTCTATTAGGACAATAAAAAAATTCCCGGCCTGTCCCTGGTAATCTATTTACATTCATTGGTCAGAAACTTGTTACATGGTTACCCTTCATTGGAAGGGAACTGAAAAAATTATGAGATTTTTAAGCAGGAGGATTACTGCCTTAATTAAACTCAGAGTACTAATAGAAAAAAAAAGCCATGAACAGAGGCTGGGGAGGTAACCATAGTATCTATTCCACTTTTTTCCCATAAGATTATTTTCTTATTAATTTATAAGGATTCTTTGTAAACTCTAGATTATTTCTTTTTCAATCAGAATTCCATAAAAAAATTAAGCTCCAGTGTCCTGGCAGTGATTCTCAAAGTGTGGTTAATTAATTTCTAGGGGTCTTTGAGACCCTTCCTTGTGGTGACAGGACCAGTGTCTACAAGGTCAAAATGATTTTCCCAACAACATTAAGATGTGACTTCTTGTTGTTTTTTTTTTAAACGTTGTTTACACTTGTATTAAGGATATAAAATCAAGAGTGGATGCTATAGTTTGAATCTGGAGTGTCCCCCAAAGGTCTACGTGCTAAAGGCTGTTCCCCAGCTTGGTACTGTTGGGAGGCACTGGAACCTTTAAGAGGTGGGACCTAGTGGGAGGTCTTCCCATTGTTGGGGGTGTGCCCTAAGAGGGGCCTGTGGGATCCTGTCTTTTTGTCTTCTGGAAACATTAGATGAATGATTTGCTCTGACATATGCTTCCACCATGACAGGCTGCCCCCCTCCCCACACCAGAGGCCTGAAAGCAATAGGTCTGCCCAATCATGGACTGAAACTTCCGCAACCATGAGCCAAAACAAACCTTTTCTCTTTATAATCTGATTAGCTCAGGTATTTGTTATAGTGCTGAAAAGCTGACTAACATAGTGGTAAATCTGCTGGTGCCTTAATGTTAGCAGTATTGTATTTTTCACCATGACACAATCACAAAAAATGATGAAGTGTTCACAATAAAATGAATGATGTTTTCATCTCTTGATGAATAGTAAACCTTGTTCATTTTATTGTGTGACAAAATGGGATGTATGCACAAAGCATTTCTGTTGCATACAGAAGTATGATGGGTGTCTTGAGAAAAAGCACAGATGCTTATTTCATTACGTGATGAAGTGGCCTCTTTCATGCTTTACCATTTGTACTTTTAAAAAGGCCAACAATTTATATGCATATATAGTTCTTTTTTTTTTTATTGAACACAAATGGAGTACAGCTATTGTTTCACTGGTTGTACACAAAGTAGAGTCACACCATCTGTGCGTTCATGCATTTACACAGGGCAATGGTATCTGTCACACACTCTGTTATTAATTTTACCCCCCACCCGCCCCCACCCCTCCCTTCCCTCTATGCTATCTATCTTTCCTCCATTCTTGCCATCTTTCCCCCCCACATTATGCATCATCATTCATTTATCAGAGAGACCATTTGGCTTTTGGATTTATGGGATTGGCTGATCTCACTTAGCATATATAGTTCTTTATTTCAGTTGTGAGTATTTGAAAATAAATAAAGTAGATCTGTTACTTCAAGGAAAGCAACTGATAAAATTTATGCTACTGATAAATTCTAGTTTTCAAGCAAAAGCAAAAAATTTTGAAAAACTTACATCTGCGACAGTGAGTTTATTTGTTGTCCAATACATAATAACTTTTCTCAAGAGATTCATGCAGGTATTTACAAATGTGACTTTTCTGAAATGTAAAATAAAGTGAGTCCATGTATGAAAGGTCTGCTTGACTCATTGAACCACTATTTTCCAAAGGACAAAAGAGTAATGTTACAAGATCTTGCATGAGAAAAAGATCCATTCAAAGTGAATAACAAGCCAAATGGGGTTTCGTTTTTATTTTGCTTTTTAAATACTCGAACCTTTTATTTTGAACTAACTTTAGACTTAGAAGAGTTGCAGAGTAGTTTAGAAAATTTTGATTTGCCTCTCACCCGGCTTCCCTTATTGTTAACATCTTACATCACCATGGTGTATGGATAAAACTAAGAAATCAGCATAACTATTGAATTTTCATATAACAAAGCATAATAAAACTAATCAATATGGTCTCAGAATCCATGTCACAACTAACATTTAAGAAACTACCACTTGTTTGAGTTTTGGTATAGTAGCAAAAATTATCTTGAAAAAGGTGTTAATTGTTCTCTTCTTTTTTTTCCAACTACATGTGTGGGGGGAATACAATTTAAAAAATATATTTAAACCAAAATTACATATCATAACAGTGAATGTAAGAACAGATATGAGAAATCCATCTGATTTCAATTAGGTTGGACATGAGACAGATTTTCAAAAATGTAAAATGAGACCACTCTTTCAACTATGTATATATGTATATTTATATGTATCTCTCTCTCTCTCTCTCATACACACACACACACACACACACACACACACACAGTTCCAACATCTCACCAATCTCCTTGCCTCCAGTCCCTGGTAACCACTTTAACACTCCACATATAATGGGCTTCATGTGGAACCTGTCTTTCTGTGTCATCCAAGTTTTTCCATGTTGTTGCAAATGATAATATTTCCTTCTTTTTTGAGGCTGAATAGTATTCTACCATGTACATCTACCAAATTTTCTTTCTTTGTTCATCTCTTAAAGGACACTTGAGTTGATTCCATTTCTTGGCTGTTGTACAGAATGCTTTGATGGA
Organism: Glaucomys volans; assembly: GCA_020662805.1. NCBI lineage: Eukaryota > Metazoa > Chordata > Mammalia > Rodentia > Sciuridae > Glaucomys > Glaucomys volans. The sequence goes on along the minus strand of JAJEJO010002301.1, from coordinate 23,095 downwards.
AATGGGAGTGTAGGTGTTTCTTTGACATACTGATTTCATTTCCTTTTGATGTCTATCCAGCAGGGAGATTGCTGGATCATACAGTAGCTCTATTTTTGATTTTTTGAGCAAATATCCTACTGTTTCCATAATGGCTGTACTAATTTACATTCTTACAACACTTTGCAAATGTTCCCTTTTCTCCACATCCTCTCCAACACTTACCTTTTGTCTTTTGGTAATAGCCATTTTAACAGTTGTGAAGAAGTGATATTTTATTTGGTTTTAATTTGTATTTCTCTGATGATTAATGATGTTAAGCATTTTTACATAAATCTGTTGGTCATTTCTATGTCTCAGTTTGAGAAATGTCTATCAGGACCTTTATCCTTTTTTTATTTGGGTTGTTTACTTTTCTGATATTGAGTTTTTTGAGTTACTTGTATATTTTGCATATAAAAATTATCAGATTTGCAAATATTTTCTCCTACGTTCTAGGTTGTCTCTTTACTATTACTAATTTCCTTTACTGTGCAGACACTTTTTAGTTTGGTGTAATCCCATTTATTTGTTTTTGCCTTTGTAACCGGTATTTTTCGTTACAAAAATCCAAAAATCTCATTGCCTAGACCAATATTACGGGGCTTTCTTCTTGTATTTTTTTAATTATGATTTTTTGTTTTAGAATATGTAGTTCTTTTTATAAAAATGTTACATATGTATATATAACATGTGATGGTGATATATATGTCTAATTTTACCATTGTTTTGCCATTATTTTAAAAAGTGGCATTTTTTACCATTATTTTAAATAAACAAATATTTAACATTTTCTTGATTTTAACTTTGAATATGGTAAGTATTGATAGATACAACTTTCGTAAACAAAAGCTTCCTTTGAGGTATTGAGTATAATATAATATAATATAATATAATATAATATAATATAATATAAGAGGTTCAGAGAGCAAATTAGCTGGTAATTGCTGCCCAAAAGATGCATTATATGTAATGAGTTTATTTTATAATGCATCTTGTTGAATACAACCTGCATATTATCCCTGGGATAATTGAGAAAAATCATCATTCAAATTATGTTTTATAGGGCTTCTCTCATAGAACCCTGGTTGAGAAAGTTTATTCTAAATCTTAAGGTTAGCATATAAAAAATGTTGAACCACAATTAGTAGACAAGCCCTTGCTATAGTTTGGATCTGGAATGTCCCCCAAAGGCTCATGTACTGAGGGTTTAGACTCTAATGCAGTGATGTTCAGAGGTAGCCTTCGGGCAAGTGCTTGAATCATGAGGGCTCTGACCTCATCTGTAAGTTAAGTCATTGCTGGATCCATAGCTGAATGGACTACTGGGAGATGATAGAGACTGAATGAAGTGAGACCTCGCTGAAGGGAGTGGGTCCTTGGGTGTATGTACTTTGGTGAATATTTTGTCCTTAACCATTTCCTCTCTCTCCTCTCCTCTCCTCTCTTCCCTCTCCCCATCCTCTCCCCTCTCCTCCTCCTCTTCCCCCTCCTTCCCCTCCCCCCTCCTCCACCCCTCCCCTCCTTTTCTTTTCTTTTCTTTTCTTTTCTTTTCTTTTCTTTTCTTTTCTATTCTCTTCTTCTTCTTCTTCTTCTTCTTCTTCTTCTTCTTCTTCTTCCTCTTCCTCTTCCTCTTCCTCTTCCCTTTCTCCTCCTGCTCCTCCTCCTGTTTCTCCTCCTCCTCCTCCTCCTCCTTCTCCTTCTTGTCCTCCTTATCCTTCTCCTTTTCTTTCTCCTTCCTGGCTGCCATAAGGTGAGCCACTTTGCTCCATCACCCCTTCCATGATGTTGCACTGTTTTACCATAACCCCAAAACAATGGAGCCAGTTGATCATGGACTGAAATCTCTGAAATCATGAGCTAAAATCAGTCTTTTCTCCTTTTTTCCACTATAACCCTAGCTGCTATTATTATTAGATGCTAGATGGTTTTTATTGCTTTTATTAATAAGTGCAATTATTTGATGGTTATGTGTGTTCAAATATCTTCTCTCAGTTTGTGAGTTGATTTCTAATTGATATCTTGTATGTAGAAATTTTAAACTTTAATCTGTACACAAATTTCTCAACATTGTCTCCTATAGCTTTTTCTCTTTTATGTTTCACTGTAAAAAATTTCTTCTCTTCCCTGAAGTCATGATGATATATAGTTTCCGCTTAAAACTTTCCATTCTTTTTCACAGATTTATGAAACCATTCTTGTCAACGTCACCAGTGACTTCCATGTGGCTATCCACTGGTCCATTCCCAGTTCTCACCCACCCACCCATCACAGACAAGACACAGTTGATTCCACCCCTGACTTCCTTCTTCCTTCAGTTGGCTTCTGAATACTGCCTTCTTTTGATTGTTCTCTTGCCTCCCAAACCTTTTCCTTTTCTCTTTTGGGATGTCCTCTAACTTCTGAAGTGCTGGGTCATCCTGGGATACCATCCTTGGGCCTCTTATATTCACTTTTTAAACTGATCTCATTCATTTTCTTAACTTTAAGCATCATTTATATACTGATGAAGAATTTTCTTCCAGCTTATCCTTAGAACTTCATATTACTCAACTTCCTGTTGGATGTCTAAAAAGCATCTCAAATTTGGTGTGGCCAAAACAGAAATATTGATTTCTCTAGCCTGATTCTTCCATGTTACTCAACTCAGTACTGTGACCATGTATTTTATTGCTTAAGACAAAATATTTGAATTTTCTTCTTTTCTTTCCTTCTCAGATCACATCCACAATTTGAGCAAGGCTTGCTTTTTCCTTCAGAATCTATCCTACATCTTAACCACTTGATTCCTTCCCTAGCAGTAATATTTTAGTCCAAGAAATGACTGTCTTTCACCTGGACTATTATGAATGCTATCTGACCACCAGGTTTTCTTGCCACCCCCTGCCAGGACAATGGCCAACATGATTGGACCTGCTGCTCCACGCCTCCTTCCCTCTATCCACTCTACCTGCCACTCCCATTACGAGCACCTGACTTCATCATGCTCCTATTCAGGCCCCTGTCTCCCCTGGAGAATGTTTTAGCCCCTTACCCTGTAGGAGTCATGTTCTTCTTTGGGACCCAGATGGCGTCCAGCAGGCTGGAGACTCCCACCTGCCACTGCTGTTCAATGATTCTGTTGTGTAGAGATGCCATAGAGGTGTTTCTTGTATCCCTGTGTATTTTTCTTCTTGTTTTGTATGCATTATATGTGTTCAGGGAAGAGAGGAATATCTTCATAGGAACATCAAAAAGAAAAGCCTTTGAACCTATAAGTTTTCTTCTGAGCTTACTGAGATGTGTGCAGATTTCTTGCTGCATTTCCCCCCCTAAATAATATGTGTCTGCAACATTGATTTCCTTTAAGATTCAAGGGTTATCTGGGAGATATTTTCTAGATTTTAGAGCAGTAGGATTTTTTAATGACTATTTTCCCCCATTGTCTTCTAATTTGGGGGATTATTATTAGGGAATATGGCCTATAAAATTTTTCTCATAACTATAAGATCAAAAGAAAAGTGTACCCTCAATGTTTAAGAAATAAAGTTCTTGGGCATTGTGGCATGTGCCTGTAATCCCAGCAGCTCTGGAGGCTGAGGTAGGAGGATTGCAAGTTTGAAGCCAGCCTCACAACTTAGCAAGGCTCTAAGAAACTCAGTGAGATGCTGTGTTGAAATAAAAAATAAAAAGGGCTGGGAATGTAGCCCAGTGGTAAAGCACCAATGGGTTTAGTCCCTGGTACCAAAAAAAAAAAATTTGAAATTAGTAAATGAAATTTTATCATTCAAATCCTCTGTTATTACTTAAAAAATCTGTTTGACCAACTGACTTATGGAACAGTTATAGTAAGTGCCCACCATGAGTTTATATACATTTTCAAATTCTTCTTGTATTCTTGGTGTTTTTCTTTAATGCAGTTGGCTGTTATGTTGTTTGTTGTATAAAGTTTTATGACTGTTATATCTTCTGGGCGGGTTGTATCTTTTATTATCACACAATATTCTTCTATGTCTTGTTTATACGTTTGTCCTTGAATTTTGCTTTGTCTGACATTGACACTTCTTCCTTTTTGCTTGTCTTTACACAGTCTATTGTTGTCTCTATTTTTGACCTTTTTTAAAAAATGGGTTTTCTTTAAGTAACACGTAGCTGGATTTAGTTTTTAATCACATATGACAGTCTCAGATTTGTAATAGGAGAATTCATTCTGCCTACATTTATTGTGTTAATGAACATATTTAGGGTTCATTTCCTCTGCATAATTTTCTAATTGTTTTCTGTATCAGCTGCAGATGTGTTTGACTAGAATTAATAGAACCTACTACTAATAGTTGCTTAATTAAACAAACCTTCATGTTTATGTTACCTTATTTTCTTTAATAACTACAGAATTTTATTTCTTGAGATTTCTTGTTTTTCTCAAATGACAAGAACTCTGAAGATGTCCTGCAATGGGTGATTTGTTTAGCTGTTCAAGATTGCCAGGGGTGCATCCTGTTCTATGTTTCTGCTCCTCCATGCTCAGCCTGTGACTTTATCCTCATGCTTGTAAGTCTTCTAGCAACCTCAGGCATCATTTCCTCATTCTCTCAGGAAGATGCCAAGAGTGAAGGGCTTCTAAGAAGTTTCATCCTATGGAGGGGAAAGCCCTTCACTGGGACCTCTCGTATCTAATTTGTTAGAAATGGGGATCTTGTCACTCTTAGATCTATCACTTGCCAATGAGAATAACATTATGTGATGGGTTTCAATCCATTGTTATTTGTCCTTTGAGGCTGGGGTAGAAACTCACCTTTCCTGCAGGTGAGGTCTTTGCTGCTCCCTGAGCAACTTGGGGTTCTGTGGTGAGGGAAGATGGTGGGCTGGGAATGGATAGTGTGTCGGCAATTGACAGAGTCTGCTGTGATAGTTACACATTTTTTGTTCTTTCTCTGTTCCCTTTACATACTGTGACAGGATGGGGAAGTCTCTTGTCATTTACTTTTCTCCATTATTTATTTGAAAGTTTTCTAATTCTAGTAGTGGTGGCCTCTCTGCATTACACCTATTTCTCTATTACTATATTGCCCTTAATGTACTAAAAATATAACAGTGCCCTTCTATATTAGGGGAATTAATGGGCCTTATGCAATTGATAAACCATGACATTTCAGTAGATTAACACAACGAAGGCTTATTTCTTGACTGCATTGGTTTGGTATGGGTTAGGCAGCTCCTCTGTGTGATTTTGTTTCAGACATTGACTCATGGACCAGGCTGCTTTTTTCTCGAACTTCCATCATCTTGGAGTCATTTATTTCCAGCTGGGTGGACAAGAGAGAAAATGTAGAAAAGACATAGCAGCTGCTCATAACCTTAGCCTGGAAGTGGAACCAATCACTTCTGACACTCCACAGACTAGAAGGCAGTTGTAGGGTCCCACAGAACTGAAGGGAAGCTAAGGAGTACGGTCATTGGTAGACTAGGATGAGGAATGCAGGGGGGACATAGCATTGTCACTGTCATTGAATGCCATTCTGAGCATTTATACATTTCTTTTCTTCTCCTTATGAAATACACTCACCACCTTCTTAAAAGGGATCCAGTCACTGTATCCACCTGGAAGTCTACAGTGTCCCAGGTCCCACATTTATCTCTATAAAGTCCAAACGTGCTAAATAGATAAGTCATCTGAACATCCCTCACCTTTAAGACACAACATACAACACTGGACTGGGGCCAGAATATCACTAAGTATATTGACATTTAGGAAAAGGGAGAGTGAACTGTAGTCACTTATCTACAGCATTCTGGAGTCCTGCAGACCAGGCTCTGAGAAGTTTCCCTACCTTAACCACGAAGGAATTCCTTGAATGGACATCACTCTGCCCTTGAAGAAGTTTCTTCTCCTGGATTTTTGCCCTTGGCCTCTTCTGGAATGAGTGTTGTGGACCACACCCTCCCTGGATCAGCATTGTCTTGAAACCCCCTCCTGCTCAGGGAAGACAGCACCCAAGAGTCCTTTGAGTCTTGAACAATCAAAGGCTTTCTAGTCTACACTCAAAAACTTAGAAGGCTTCTGATATGTTGATTTCCATGCCCCAGGAACAACACCTAAAATTCTTTACTAGACATTTTCTCCAATCGACTTTACCTCTTTGTGCTTTTACCCCCTACGCCTCTCCCTGTCCTCTGCAGGACATCCATGTTTATGTTCTTGGTAAAACAACTGTGATAGCTGGCACTCAATGCACTTGGGCTAGTCTGGCTTCTCTGAGGAGCAGGAACAGGGAGGGATTCACCATGAAATGGTTTTATTAAAGGAAATGCCCATCAGATAAAGAGGGCAAGGAGCTGGAGGAGACTGGGAGAGATGTCCACTGCAGTACAGTCCTGACCTTCACTGAAGGAGAGAGGGAGGAAGGTTGGTTGGAGGTGTCCTATAAACTTTGGCAAGGAGTTGGGTGTCTCTCAGGAATGAGCCTGGCATGCTCAGTCAGACTGAAGGAGACTCTGGAAACATGGCCTTGGACAAACACAAGAGCCTAGGGATGGACTGCTTGGTCATTTATGGCCCCAGTAGTAGGAGGTTGGTGAAGCACAATCTTATGACCACCATGGAACTTTGTGTCCTAAATCATTTATTCACCTTAGAAGTTGAGTCAGCTCTATCATGAGAAAACTTTGGAAATCCCATCTCTTGTAATTTGGTCCCTAGAAGAAAGAACAGAAGATGGTTTTCTCATCCTATAAAGTCCCAGATTTCTAAATTGTCTCTATTCCCTTTCATTTCTACTCACAAAACACTCAATTTTTCTTTAGACTCATTTCTTTCTCTTAACACTTTGCCAAACACAGCCACTAGTAACCAACACACATTACCAACTTTTTATTTTTCAACCTCTTCCCTTATAATGACAAGTTCAGGAAACCTGGAGTCTGCCTTTTAAGTTACAGTGTCTGACATTTTTACCAAATATTTTGCTCTTGCATGACATGGATCTCAGCCATTTAGCCTGATAGACGTCACTCATGACTCAACTGAAAGTCAATGATGCACAGTTTCTATGGGCTCAGCAGCAGCCTGTTTTTGAGATAGATCTCCATATTAGTCATAGTTGTCAGTGTCATCTGTGCAGTAGGAAAACTGAGAAATCTTGGTGGCTGAATCTAGCCCAGGTTTATTTCTTGCTCAGGTTACAGTCTGATATAGGTCACAGAGACTTGGCATCAGGCTGCTTCATCTGGCAATCTACCATGTTTGAATCTTTTTTTTATAGCTAGTGGACAGGAGGAAGAGACTGCAGAGAAGATTCACCACCACCTAACTGCCTCAGCCCACGAGTGACACAAGCTACTTCCTACAGAGAGTGCCATGCTCTCACTGATGTTCTCTTTGATGAGAGTCTTAGAAGAACTTAGTCATAGACACTTTGGGTACCTGCTCCAGCAGGCTGCTTAGCTGTTTTGATGCTCCCCCGGGGGAGAGGAAGGAAAGGAAGGGAAAGTCTTGGACCTGCTTTCAGGCAGTATCTCTCTGGAATGGTATTTTTGGATGACAGTGCTCTGCTGAGGGGTGTCATGGTTGTGTGCCATTTTTTTATGAATGGAAATCTGATGTATTTCTTCTTCCTTCTTTGTTCCTCCTCTTGTTGTGAGGCAGCAAGTAACAAGCACATCCAGTGGCTCCTGGGAGCAGATGGTGAGGTCTGGGTCTGGGTCATGGGTGAAGGCCCTGGTGACAAGCCTTATGAAGAGATCTCCGAGGAGCTGATTGCCGAGAGAGCACGGCTGCAAGCACAGAGGGAAGCTGAGGAGCTGTGGTGAGGGGTGCTGGGGCAGGAGGGATGTTGGTGGGGCCTGAGCATGGTGCCATGGGGGTAGGTACAAGCCAAAGACCATAGGTTGTGGGTGGGAGGGAGAAGGTATCATCTGACTGACTGTTTTGAGCTCTGCTAAGGTAAGGGACCAAAGCATCAGAGTCTGGCAGCATGCAAACCTTGAGGGTTTAAACTTTGGCTCTGCTACTTACTAGTTAGCTGATTAGGTCCTTGGTTGTCACATCAGTGATATAAGCTTAGCAATGCCCTTCTGATCTGCATGCAGTTGGATTCACCTTGATTGTATATATAACATGCTTTGGCTCTTTCCTGTACATGGTTGTCATGGCAACAATATAGCATTTTGATTGGCTTTTGTTGTCTGCTTGTTCCTCTTCAGGTCATCCACATTTCTCACACAGGATGGACAGTTGAGTCCTGGGTGAGGTTTGGAGAGTGAGACTCCTTTCATAAATAATTAAAAAAAAATTTTTTTTTTTGCCACACTTGGCAATCCATGTGAAATTGACTTCAACATCTCCCCATCACCAATTTTGAATGACAATATTTTAATTATAAGCTGTAGAAGCATGAAAACAATACTGAAAACTATAAAGAATGGATTAAAAAACAACACACTACCTAAGATAACTACAGTGAGCATTTAGGTGATACATGCTCTATAAACTCTTCACCTTGACAAATTGACTAATATAAATCCACAAAGCTATTTAAGATTACTGTATAGTATTTGAGAAATACAACATGTTGGTCCTATTGATAGACACTTGAGTTAATTATTAAGCTATAAAAATTCTCCAATGAACATCTTCTACATACATCTGTGTACACTTGAGTGAGAAATGGGATTTCTGAGTCTTGTTTCCCTGGATTCCAGAATGATTTTGCTGATCTACCCTCTAATACATGAGAGTGGAAGTGCCTATTTCTCACCATCTTTGCCAGTGTTGACCTTTGCTGGTCTTCAATATTTGCCATTCTCTAGACCAAGGAAAGAATGTTCATTGTTTTTATTTGCATTTCCACTGGGACATGGTCCTTCAGTTTTTTACTTGAGCTGATTCCCACTGGTCCTCTCTTGTAAGGAAACAGAAGGAAGCAGAGATCACCAAGAAGTTCCGGGATGCTCTAGCCAATGAGAAGGCCCGGATCCTGGCAGAGAAGTGGAAAGTGGAGATGGAGGATCGCAAGGCTGCCAAAGTCCTGGAGGAACGCATCCATGAAGAATTCAAGGTGGGCCACTTCATGGGGCATCTGTGTGGGGGCTCTTGCTCTAGCCCCAAGGCTTGTGGGGCTGATCTCTGGTTTGGACCTGACCTTGGCCATTGGTTGGTACTGGGTACTTTATGAGAATAGAAGAAGGAACTTGACACGCCATTTGGTCCCATCCATTTCTTGCACAGATGAGGAAACTGAGGGTCAGACAAAGGAAGAGAATGGACAAGGTCACATGTAATACTGGTTGGGTCAGAACTCAGGTCTTCTGCATCCAAGACCAAGGATCCTGAAATGAGAACTGGAAAGAATTGGGTTTCTGGTCAGACTAGCCTGGGATCCTATTCCAACTTTACTACTTACTGCTTTGTGACCCTGGGAAGTTTACTGAACTTCTATGAGGATTGAAAGCAATGACACACACACACACACACACACACACACACACAAAATGACATGTGTGTTATATATATCATTAATATATGTATACACACACACACACATACACACATACTCACAAATATATTTATGTAGAAATATATATAATCCTAGGCCATCAAACATCCTAGAACAGTTCCTTAGGCTATTGCTCTCTCACCCCTAGGGGAGGGCATTATTTATAACCTTGCATATCTACTCATTCTGGGAGCCTTCGTAATTGGTAAAGAAGGTTTACCGTCCTCTGATAGGAAGTTTAAGTTGCCTGAAAGTACATTTTTTTCCTGATTCCTATTTTGAGTTTCTTTTTTTTCTATAGAAGCAATATATTTTACTGGATAGAAACAAAATATAGATAAACATAAATGGAAAATAATAATCATGCTAAATCTTAACAAATGTGTTATTTTGTAACTTGTATTGTCAAAGATAAGCATAGCCAGAGTTAGTTACAAGCAGTGAAAACAGATTGTTTTCAGTAACTGCTAACTGTAGGGAAAAGAGTTGAGCCCCTTCTGATTCTATGTAGAGGGGATGTGGATGTTTGGATGAAGGAGGGTGGAGGAGAGCAAGTTCTCCACTGAGTCAGAGAAGAGAGAAGTTACAAAAGTCCAGCCAGTGTGCATACGGTTAGGCGCTGTGTCTGCTAGCCGGCAGCTGGAGTATTCCACCCTGCCACAGATATTGGAGACAGAGGCCCTCTCCTTCCTGATGATTACATTTCAACAGCGTGGCTCTCAGGTCCTTGAGAGAGACACTTCTGACTTGTAAGAGACACATATTCACCACTGTGAGCTCCTTTTAGTAAACACTCTAAGAAAGGGCAGTCAGAGACTGCTGCTAGGTGCTGGTAAGATCAAATAGTACGCTTGTTCTGGCAGTATTGAGCTTTCTCAGGCAGTCACTTAAGTGGTGTCTGGAGTCACCCTAAGGACATGGTATTATGGGCTAGAAGCCAGGCTAGAGTTTGGTGTAGCCTCTGAGTGCAGTAGTTTGAAAGCAGTTGTTATGTATCTGCTGAGAGTTTTACAAGTGTTTATATATTCATGGCATTTACCCATTCAAAAATCTTTACCCCTCCATAATGATTAGATAGTGAAGACATGGGTTTTTAAAATTGTTTTATGTTGCCAATATTTTTCTCAGTATTTATTATATTTTTCTTAGTCTTGGTTATTTTCAGATGTATAGAAGCTTAGAATTTTTATTAACCAAATCTATCCATCTTTTTCTTTATCATTTATTTTATGCTTAGTAAGATCTGTACCACCACAAGCTTATAAAAATAGAAATCTATGCTGTTTCATATATCTCTCATGATTTTATTTCTCTGCATTTAATTTTCCTTCACCTTGGAGAGTGCTATGATATAAGGCTCTAACTTTATTTTTTCAAAATGATTAGCCTGTTATTCCAATATCATTTATTATGTAATTGGTTCTCTCCTTTTCTATTGGACTTGCTCCCTTGATTAGATTTTTACTTTTTACTTACTTCTGGATCTCTTCATTTTCTTCTATGAATTATTATTCTTGAGCCAGACTTACTTAATTATTATAGCTTTAAAATAAAATTTAATATCTATTAAGGTAAGAGCCCTACCATTACTCTTCATTTTCAAAATGTCCTTGGCTAATCTCACCTATTTTTTTCTGGCCAGGGAAAATTTTAAATTATTTTATGGCTATCCCCCTCCCTCCACAATAGAACTCATGGTGATTTTCACAGGGATTGCATCCATACAACAGCTGTCCTTGTGGAAAATTGGGTATTTTTACAATATTGAATCACTGAATCTTCTTCAGAAATTGATGTTTCTCCTGTTATCCAAAGCTTCTTTTTGTCTTTGTTAAATTTTTATCAAACATCTGTCTAATTCCAAACATTCTCAAAAAAGTACCTATGTGTATAGAAGTACCTATGTACTTCTGTTTTTGGTATCTTGGTAAAATTTATTATTTTCTTTGAGCGTTCCACATTTCTTTTTTAGTTAAACCTTAGGCTTCATATTTTTTGTTGCTATTGTGAATGAGATTGCTCCCATTATTTTTAAACCTATTGCAATTGCTAGTTATGTCCTGTTGTTGATCTCCTGATTTACCTTTCCCAGGAGTTATCATTTTTTTCAGAGGAGATTCTCCTGAGTTATTAAATAAAGCAATATTTATTCCCAAGACATTTTATTTAAAAAATTGCAACATGCAGAAAAGTTGAAAGAAAAGTAGATTGAATATTAATATGTTCTTTACTTAAAGTTACTAATATTAATAGTTAGCTAAATTTCGCTTTCTCTTTCCTATATACATGTGCGTGCACACACATATATCATGGTTGTTTTGTTAACAATTTAAAAGAAAGCTGCAATGATCATGACTCTCTAACCTAGGTGTTGGCCAACTGGTATCCATAAAGGGCCAGTGTTTTAGTCAGCTATTTTACTACTATGACCAAAAGACCTGAGAAGAACAACATAGAGGAGGAAAAGTTTATTTGGTTTGAGAGGTTTCAGTCCACAGATGGTCAACTCCATTCTTTGGGTCCCAAGGTAAGGCTGAATATCATGGTAGAAGGGTGTGGCAGAGGAAAGTGGCTGGGAACATGGCACCAGGAAGCAGAAGTTAAGCTTAGCTCACAAAATGTATACCAAAGACACTCCCCAATGACCCACCTCCTCCAGCCACACTCTACCTGCCTACAATTACCACTCAGTTAATCCCTATCAGAGGATTAATACACTGATTAGGTTAAGGCTTTCATAACCCAATCATTCCACCTCTGAACCTTCTTGCATTGTCTCACACATGAGCTTTTGGGGGACACCTCACATCTAAACCATAACAGGCCAGTTGGTAAATATTTTAGACTTGGGGAGCTATGCTGCCTATGTCACACCATTCACTGCCACTGTAGCATGACGGTAGCAACTACAGACAGTATTGCAAACAAATACATGGGGTTCTATTCTAATAAGACTTAATTTTACAAAATAGAGGTCAGATTTTGCATGGGAACCTTAGCTTTCAGACTGCTGATAAAACCCTAAGAACTTGAGTGTGAGTCCTGAAGAGCCAAAATAACCATTATCACGCCTATTGAAATTAGCAATAATTACCATAATAGTACATCCAATCCAATCCACAGTGGAGAAAGATTTATGTTGTTGGATTTTGCACATGATTATTTAAGTCTCTGGGGAAGAACATCAGTCACTTTTATATATCTTTAGCAATGATAGTCACCTGCTCCATTTTGGCCACCTTTCCCAGAGAGGGCTGAGTCCTGGATGCAGGTAGGCAGTTCAGTGCAGCTGGGTAGTGGATTCAGTTTACAAGGACAGAGAGGGATAAAGTTATTCGTAGAGATCTTCTATTTGATGGTCTCTTTGAATCTCTGTGATAGGAGGGGTGATAAATTGTGAGGTTCTCTATGCCAGGGCTCATGGATGAGTCAGTAAGGCCATCTGGCCTGTAGGTCACTGAGGGACTCAGATGCAGGCTTTGATGTAATTTATAAAGAAGGCCATGATACATTTGTTTTCATTTAAAAAATTAATTTGAAAAATGTGAATGTTTCATCTTTAATAGAAATATTAAAGGGCACTTGGCATGCCCTCATTTCGAGAAGCTTCAGAAATACAGGTTGTATTTGACAGCCCTGGAGGGGCTACTAAGGACAGTGTCTGTCAGGAATGGCAGATCAAGGAGTCTGGAATTGGTGGCTCCAGGTTTGTGAGCTGGGTTTTTTTTTTTTCACTAGATCTTTAATGCATTCCTTTTTTGTCATATTGAGTTCATCATCCCAGGAAATAGTTAAGCTTAGGTTAAAACATTATTGGAAAATATTTCTGTGGTGGATTACAGATGCTGTGGCAAACTTTATGCCACTTCTCCCTTTGACAGGTGGTGGTATTTATTCCCACCTCCTTCCCTTCAAGTCCCACTGGCCTTGAGACTATATATATATATATATATATATTTTGTGTGTGTGTGTGTGTTTGTGTGGTAGTGGGGATTGAACCCAGGGATCCTTTACTACTTGGGATGTAACCCCAGCCCTTGTTATTTTTCATTTTGAAATAAGGTTTTGCTCAGTTGCTGAGGCTGCCCTTGAACTTGTGATCTTCCTGCCTCTGTCTCCTGAGTTGCTTGGACTACAGGCATGTGGTGCTGAACCTGCTTAAGACTAGTTTTGTTGTGGAAGATACAGTAGAAATGGTTCTCTGTAGCTTTTAAATTTTTTCAAATTAAAAAATAATTACAAATAGTTTTTGTATTTCTAAAACATTTAAATATACAAAAACATAGAAAATAACAAAAACATTTGGATGTCCAACTCACAAATTCAACAAACATTACTGTTTTCCATATTTACTTTATATTGGAAAAAAACCCAATATTGCTAGAACTATTAATGTCCCATATTTACTGTCTCCCTAGCAAGGGGTGGCCACTCTTCTGAAGTTGTATTTTCTTTCCATTTTTACTTTACGACATATAAGAAGCCAGAGAAACTTATAAGTTACCTAATTCCCTATATATTCTCTAATTCTTTATATAAATTGTCTATCCTAATAGTTGTTTGCAAAATTTATTCATATTAGTATATAATTTAAGGGTTATATATAATAAGTTCGAATGAGCATATCATATTTTTTCCCCGATTCTTTCCTGATGGATTTAGGTCATTTTCAATTTTGGTTAGACTGTATTTTAATGTAATAGTGAACATCCTTGGACAGGCTTTCTTGTACATAAATGGGATTGGCAGACATGTTCTGTCTATGTAACATTTTTTCTTTTCTCTTTTTTGGCTATGCTGGGGATCAAACCCAGGGCCTTGTGCTAAATACTAGGCCAGTGCCCTTCACTAAGCCACACCCCAACCCACATGCTACTTTGAGGACAGTCCCTAAGAGATTTGCAGCTTTTACTTTTGCCTCTGTTGCAATGCTCCCTTTTGGGAGTTGCTGCATTGGAAGTCCTATCCCCCAGAGTACTATGCTATAAGGAAACTCAAGCAGCAATGCAGAGAGGGAAAAGCTATCCCAAGGCCACTGAGGCAACAGACACATCCCTGAATTCTTCTTGGTTCTGCTAGCCCATCATGGGCAATGAGCCCAACCAGAGGACTCATTTCAGCTGGGACTCACATCGTGCAGAAGAGTGACCCAGCAAGCCCTGCCTGAATTGTTGGCTTATACAACTGTAAGTGAATGAAATGGTTGTAGTTTCAAGAAATTACGTTTTCTAATAGTTTGTTACTCAGCAATAGATAACCAAAACCAGCTTTACCAAAGAGATTATGGACTGGGTGAGAGATGGTCTTGGATTATTTTTATTGTGCTGTCCAACACCAAGATGCTAATATTTGTGCATGTAAGAATGTACAAACAACCTTTATTAGTACTTTTCTTACTGAGAACCTAAGCGAAGGTTGTTAGGGGAGGGAGGTGTAAACTTCTTGTTCTATAAAAGCTTATGGGGTAAGAGAAACTTTGTGAGCAACCCTCAGCTCCAGCCACACCCAGGGGACTGTAAAGTGGTCCATGCAGGAGTCTTGGAGTAAACAAAA
Source organism: Glaucomys volans (assembly GCA_020662805.1). Taxonomy (NCBI): domain Eukaryota; kingdom Metazoa; phylum Chordata; class Mammalia; order Rodentia; family Sciuridae; genus Glaucomys; species Glaucomys volans. The sequence continues at coordinate 8,051 of JAJEJO010002301.1, read as the reverse complement.
GGTGGGAAGTGGAAAGGAGACATGTGGACTGAGGAATGGTCTGCTAGGGGAGGTAAAAAGCCTCATAGACTGAGAAGGTAGTTTGTGGAGTCCTTGAATGCCATGTTAAGGGGTAGACTGTCCTCTGCAGGCAAAACAGCCTGTTAACCCCAAGAGTTATGGGTGGATCAAGTTTTAAGAGCATAACTGGTGGCAATGGTGTGATCCCAGTGCTAGGATTTTTGGGAAGGGGTGCCAGTTGGGAGATTTTTGCAATGGTCAAGATGTGAGGTGATGCAGGTCTGGACAGTCATGACTATGGGACAGAAGGGAATGGACACAGAGAAACAGTGGTGAAATCAGTGGGATCTGCACTAATTAACTATTGTGGGGGGGGGGGGGGGGGGGGCGGGAAGCAAGGAGCACAGACATCCACATTCTAGGCAGAGGGATGGGTAGATGGTAGCATCCTCCTGTCAGGGGGAGATGGGCAGGAGGTGCAGGCTTAGAGAGAAGAGAACCTGCCTCGATTGGCTGCGCTGAGGTTTCAACCCCACAGAGGGAGATGGGCTGGAAGCTGGAGGCTGGAGGGGAGGAGAGTACCTGGCTGAGAAATCTGGTGGTGGAGGGAAGTTGGCTGAGCTCATTTGAGACAGCCTGGGAATGTAGGCAAGTTCTGCTGATTCTCCAGGTTGTAGGAAAGATAATATTCAAAATTCCTTTTAGAAAATGCAAGCAGGCATGGTGGTGCACATGCCTGTAATCCCAGCCCCTTGGGAGGCTGAGGCAGGAGGATCACGTGATCAAAGCCAGCCTCAGCAAAAGCGAGGTGTTAAGCAACTCAGTGAGACTCTGTCTCTAAATAAAATAGAAAACAGGGCTGGGGATGTGGCTCAGTGGTCAAGGCTCCTGAGTTCAATTCCTGGTAACTGCCCCCACACCCCTCCCTCCTGCTGGGGGGAAAAATTCCAGAAAAAGAGGTTAAAGAGGGTTAAAAAGTTTATAAGAGAAGACAGAGATATCTGGAAACCTTTCTGTTGTGGCTGGTACCATTTAAATGCAATGTACATGCATATTGAAGACTCCTTTTAGCAAAAAGGAGATCTGAGGCCCCTTTCCCTCCTCCGCCCCTTTTTAAACTGTAAGACTGCTTCCAGATGCTGCTCCTTTTGCTCAGGACCACAGAACAAGGCTCAGTGAGGCTCCTGTTCCCTCCCTCTCCCTGGGTCTGGTGACCTTCCTTCTCCACTTCCAAGTCTTCTGCCCATCTCCTACCTCCTCCCAGTCTCCTTGATAGGAACAAACACAGTTAAGAAGTTCTTTAACTTGTCTCCGTTTTCTATTCCAGGACACTCTCTTGTTCTTTTCTCCTTTAAGGTTAGAGTCTATTTTGTCCACTGAATGACATCCTCTCCAACTGCAGAAAAGGTGGCTGCCTTGATCCCAATAAGATTTTAAGTGCTGAGAAAACTTTCCACTTTTCAGTTTTCCCTTGAACATTTTAGATTTCATCTGAACTTCTCTTGCCAAGGCTGACATGAACAAGACCACGTGATTGGTTTGCCCTTTCCCTTTCATGGATCCTCACCAACCCCGTCTCACCTTCACTGTGATTAATTTACTGGCTCCTGTGCGGTGTTATGGGGCATCTGATATCAGCCAGGCCCAGTGCTGTGAACTGGGGAAGGAGGAATGAGTGACACAGTTCCAGCCTTGCCCATTTGGATGTATCATCCCCCAAAACACAGTGTTATTGGAGCCACGCAACAATGGACACGTTGCAGAAAAAGTATATGTCTCTTACATTTTCCATTGTGAGGGAGACCTGGGTCCCTGAGGACTCCTTGGGTGTTCTGTGAGTGATGGCTTCTCAGGAGAAGGGGGTTTGTACAAGTTGGACAGCTTAGAGGGCTGGAGCGGCCAGAATAAGGTTGAACCATCCCTGGGTAGAATGGGAGTGTTTGCATAGCTGCCTCTTGGCTCTGTTGGCCTTTGGCTGCTAAACCTACTAAGATGGACTCTTCTTTAAAGATCTCAATTTGGCCAAAGGATTCTGATGGTTGCCACAACAATGAGAATTTTTGAGCAATTTTAGCTATAAGAGTTGAGTCATTTTAGCATGACCTCTGAAAGAAAGATGCAATTCTGTTTATTTGTAGTTACAAAATGTTTTGTTACTCCCAGCCTTGCAAAGAGCTTACCTCTTTCACAGGAAGCAGCCAGTCATTCTCCTTTGAGAGAGAAGGTTGCTGTAGACCTCTGGATCCCTGGGTGGAAGAGAACTGGATGAACAGTGGTACTACCATTTTACATTTTGCTTCATGTTAATCACAGGTGAGGAAAGTAGGAACACTGTGTTGTAATTTGAAGTGACTTGCCATTTATCCACGGTACAGTAGCCACAACCCTTCTCTAGGGTCCCCCATCCAAAACCATATATTGAAGTCCTAACTCATTGGTCAAGGAGAAGGGCCTCAGAATGAAGCCAACGTGCCCATACCTTGATTTTGAACATGCACCCTCCAGAATTGTGAGGAAACACATTTCTGTTGTTGGAGTCACATATCTGTGCTAGGAAGCCCTAGCCAATTCAGACATTCATAATCAGCAGGAACAGGGGTAGAGCTCTGGCTCTGACAGGCACCAACTGTCCCTATCTATCTTCCCTGAGACTCAATCCTGCCTGGAAGACTCCTGTAGGCAGGTGATAGATCTGAAGTGCTGCATGGAGATCGCCATGGCTGGTGCCCTGTGGACTGAGTGATGCCTTAACTGTCCTCAGATACCAGGGAGCCCTGGAGGAGGGATGCAGAACCCACTGTGTAAATGGAGAGGGGCTGAGCCAGTTCGAGGGGGGTTTCCATATTGCTGAGAGGCTGGTGAAGGTGAAGTCAAGCTTTGAGGTAAAACTCAGCTGATTTCACTTTGGTGTCTTAGAGACTTGGGTTCCAATTCTGTATCAGTCAGTAAGTCTGCTCCAGTATTTCCCATATCAAAATCAACCCACCCCAGTCTATCACAGCCTCATGTTACCCCCCAGCTGTCACTTCCATTTGGGGCTTTTATTTCCATAGGAAATGCACATCCTGAATGGGTTGTCTGTGGTCCTCTTCACTCCCTCCGGTGTTGGTGTCTGGACAACTGCCCCTCTGCTCCACTAGGTCTGCTCTCCTGTCACCTCTGATGGCCACACCCATCAGTCTCTTGTGACTTCCTTATCTCTGTGAGGCCTGAACAGTCTTCAGCTCTGTTTGCCATTCCCTGTCCCTTGAAATGCTCTCTTCTCTTGGTTGCCCAAAGGGGACTGTCCCTTCTGGGGTTTGCTCTTCCCCTTGGTCTTCCTTTTCAGTTCTGTTTTCTGGCTTTGATTCTTTCTCTCAACCTGTAATTGGTGGAGTGACCCAAGACACTCTGATTGTCTTCTCTTAATCTGCTCTTTCTGCTGGTATCACCATTAGGTCCCATAGCTGAGGAACACCATCCACATGCAGATGACTTCTCCATCAGTCCCTTCAGGCTGATCTTCCCCCTAATCCCCAGGCTCTCAGCATTCCTCTGTCCCCAGGAGACCTTTGGGTGCCTGAGGGACCTCAAACTCATCCAACATAGAATTTAGACCTTTTCAGTTCCAGCACAGTGGGTAATTCTGTTTTACACAGGCCAGCATGGCTTGCAGCACTGGGCGTTTGCACTTGTGGTTCCTCTGCCTGGAAATTTCTTCTCCCTGATGCCCACTTAGCTGTCCTGTGCTTGTTATTGAGCTCTCAGACCACAAGTCACCCCTGAGAAGTCTTCTGGTAACACAGTTTAAAGTAGCCTTCTAGACTGTCATTTACACAGTTTTGATTCTCTGTACACTGTTTATTATTGTATGAAATCTGTTTATTATTGTATGAAATTTCTTGGCTTTTCATTTATTTGTTTAGTGTTTTCCTCTGGAAGGCAAGCTCTAAGCCAGTGGGGACTGTCTGTCTTGCTCATTGCCATATCTACTGCACCTCAAGTAGGCTTTTGAGCCTCTTAGATGCTCGATAAGTATTTGATGAATGATTAAATGAAGCCACTTAACTTCTTTTGTCCTTGATCTCTAACTCTTAGAGAGTGGGTAATTAGTAAGTTGGAACTGTGTCTATTTTTAAGAAATAAAAATTGATCATTGAATTGAAGGAAAGTTCTTCATCTAAATCATTTCAGAAGCAACACAGTTTTGTTTTTAATATGAGGGATTAAAAGTTCTGTTATTTCCTTTTGAATTCTTATTTGATCCATTAAGACACTACCCAAGGCCTGAGAAAAATTATAAACCACGTGGTTTGGAAAAAATGAGAGAAGAGTGAAGAACAGATGAGAAAATGTTCAGAAAGGTCAGAAACAGAAAGACAGGGGAAAGGTGGTGAAGGCCTCTGTGGGGTGCAGGAAGAGATGAATTCAGGGAGCAGATCAGTCCATAATCCCCAGAGATCCAGGACTTGGGAGCACCAGCTACTGCAAATGGCAGAGCTGAGAACACGGGAAGGGCTGCAGGTTTCTGTATGGAGTGGCTGGACCCACATGTCCCAATTTTCACCTGTTTCTTCCAAGATATTCCTCGAGGAGTAGGACTAAAAGGAGATGGGAAGTTGAAAGGGAGAAGTTTGGGGCTTGGACTATGAGACACATGGGCAGAGCAGGAGAGGGCCAGGTTGAAAAGATGGAGATTAAATAAAGATCTGAACTCAGAAGAGGGGGACCAATAGCCAAGGTTGCCTGTAGGGTATGCAGGGCTGGCAAATAATTTTTTGTAAAGTCATTTTCATGTTAACAATTAGGGCCATATAAAATCAGCCTGTTAGCTGTACTCTGGGAATTGAATCTTATGTGATCTTGTGTTAAAAGTTCTATGCTTATTGGCATGATTCATCTGCTTGTTAGGTCACCCTTCCAAACCAGAGCCCAGGGTGACTTCACAAGTGTGAATTCTGGAATTCCCTGGGGCATCTGGTCAACCTATTGCAGCTGGGGAGAGGGTCAGGGAACTCCCTGAGGGGAAGAAACAGGAACCAGGGCTTAGACAGGACCTCATCTGGGCACAGAGCAGTTCCCTGAAAAACACTGCTGATTTTCCCACGTCCTGGGGGTACTGTTTCTGGATATACCTTGCAGGGAGGGCTTGGCAAAGACATTTACAAAGAAGGCACTTCAAAGCATAGTTTTCCATGAAGCATGGTGCCCAGGCCAGGGTCCTCCTGGCTTGGATCAAAGGGTGGTCCTATCCATAGGCTGCCCCCCACTGACTCCTGGAATGCTGGTGGTCAGACACCCAGACAAGATAGGGAAGACCCTGAATAATCTCACCGAAAGGACCTCTGGATTCTTACATCTGCAGATTTAAGAATGGCTCAGTTTCTCATCCAGTTACCCTAGAGTGGGTCCACCTCTCAATGAAGCCTGGTTACACACTGAGCCTCCCATTCAGGTTTTACCTCTTTCTTGAATATGAATGGACGACCAGGGAGCATCAGACACCTGAGGAAAGCCTCCCAGGGGAATGGCAGGCACCACATCAAACAAATAAACTTAAAAAACAAAACCAAACACAGAGAAAACAGACCTAAATCAGAGGCAGTGAAAAAAGCCCTGGAGAGATGAGCTACTGTATTCCCGAAATAAATACAGATGCTAAGAGGAAAAAGGGGCAAGAGAAGGAGAGGACAGAAGGCTTGAACATTGTGAATGCCATAGCTGAAATAAACTCAGTAGTAGGTTTGGAAGATAATCAGTGACATCAGCCAGGGAGAAGAGCAAAAAGGACAAGATGTGGAAAACAAGAAATGATAAAGCTCTTGCAAGATGAACTCAAGGAGACCAGCACAGACAACTAGGAGTCCTATAAAGCAAAAGAGGAATGAGAGGAGAAGAAATTATGAAGAAACCCTAAGCAAAAATGAATTGCACTGGATAGACAAGAGACTCCAGACCGAAAGCACTCCAATGTGCCCCACACAGGGAATGGGAAGAGACCCACACGAAAGCACGGCGTTTAAAAACGCTCAGAACATCAGTGACAAAGAGACCCTGAAGGCTTCCAGAAAGAAAAATTGATGCCCTATGTGGAAAAATAACAATCAATGTGGCAGCATCAAATGCTAGAAGACAGGGAAGCAAAGTTTTTAAAATTCTGCAAGACAAGAATTTTTAATCCAATTCTGTGCTCAGCTAAGCTAGCAGTTATAGTGAGGTTCACGTAGCGATATTTTCAGACAAGGAAGGATTCAGAAAATGTTTCTTTGCATCCTTACCTGAGAAGCAGTATGAGACATGTTGCCAAAAAGCCAGGGAATGGCCAAGAAAGGGGCTCCCTCTCAGGGAAGGCTGAGAGGTGGGTCTTGGGAAGACAGAAGGAGAGGGGACCTAAGCACCAACCAGTTCAAATTGGACAAGAAGGAAAAATGGCACTCAGGGTCTTTGGAAAAAGGCAATTGTTATATTATCTATTATAAGAAAGAACAGTTGGTTAAATATAGAGAAATATTTACTATATCTGATAGAATTTCAGTATGTTATTAACTTCAATAGAAAACAATGAACAATGCAGGAAAAACAAAAAGAAAAAGCCATTGTATTTTCATATTTTATTGAATTTAAGATGCCATTAATCATAAAAACATCATTTTAAGAAGAAAAAGCTATTGCCCATTAAAAAGACACGTTGTAGGACATGCAAATTTTAGAGATGCTAGAAAGTTTATAAAGTACTCTTTAGAATTGGTGAAAATAGGACCCTATTTGGCTTTGCAATGAACTATGTTAACATTGTTATTGATTTAACAATAAATTATGATGAGAATTAGTTTTCTATTTTGGTTTTTGTGGTGCTGGGGATTGAACCCAGGGCCTCATGCATGCTAAGCAAGTGTCTACCACTGAGCTACATCCCCAGTCATTTTTCTTTTATTTGAGGTAAGGTCTCACTAAGTTGCTGAGCCTGGCTTTGAACTTGTGATTCTCCTGCCTCAGTTTCCTGAATAGCTGAGATTACAGGTGTGAGCCACCATGCCCAGCAAAACAAATACAATTGCAATTTTTTTTTTTTTCAGTGTTGGGGACTGAACCTAGGGCCTCATATGTGCCTAGGCAAGTGCTCTACTATGGAGCTACACCCCCTAGTTTACTATTTTGCATTAGAAGCCTTTCTAAGCTCATGATCCATGTTTAACGTATGCATGCTACTTCCATGTAAACAAAACATACACATGGATGCATACACACACACGTGCAACCCCCTCCCCACGCCTTTCTGGGACTTGAAAGTGGGATAGAAGTGGGAGATTCAGGGCCCCTAAACCAACTTGCTCTTGGAAATATCTTATCCAGATTTAAGGTTAAAGCATGTTAATATCCTGCTTAATTGGCCTCCAAGAAGACCAGGTGGCCCTCCTTGTACCCACCTTCATTCTTGTCCCAAATGAAATCACATCCAAGGATGGCCCAAGTGATCTGATCTTTGAAGAAAAGCTTTTAGCCCAGAGTCCTCTGATCTTTGAATTTACCAATTACATATTTCAACCTATTTGATTCTTACCAAGTGTATCCTTCACCATTTCAACTGTGTACGGGCTAAGACTGGAGTAGTCTCTACTGGCCCATCCCATCCTGAGATAGCTCAGCTCTGACCTACTGCAGATGCACAGAGACACTTCTACATTCTAATGTCATTCTGTCTCCATAATGTTTTAGAGGAAAGAGGAAGAGGAGAGGAAGCGAGGAGAAGAGCAGATTCGCCTCCAGGAGGAACAGAGGGCAAAGGAACTTTACTGGTCTCTGAAGCAGGCCCAGCTGCGTTGCCAAGCCAGCGAGAAAGAAGAGCAAGAGTGGGAAGAACAATGTGAGTTGAGCTTGGTTCATGGGGCCGGGAGGCCCCTGCCTTCCCCACCCACCTTCCTTCACTGTTCATTTGCTCAGCCATCATTTCAGTTGATCCACACTGCATTAAATCTTTCCCAGGGCTGACCATGTGCATGATCTTGCTAGAACCCAGATGGTAAGAGGGTCATGCTTTAGGAGCTAATGTGTCCATTCTGGAGATTTCTTTC
>JAJEJO010002300.1:0-17758 GCA_020662805.1 Glaucomys volans | reverse complement strand
GCGAGGAAGCCCAAGATCAAGGAGCCAGCTTCTGGTGGAGACCTTCTAGCTGTGTCATTCCAAGAGGGTGTGGCAGAGAGACAAAAGGGGGCCCACCTGTCCTTTTATAAGACGCACGCTCCCATGAGTTAAAACCTACCCAGTGACGGCAGCATGAACACGTTCACTCTGCACTCATCACCTCATCACCTCTTGTGAGGCCCCTTCTGACATGGCTGAGTTGGGGGTTTCCAACATGCCTTCCAAAACATAGCACTCTCCCAGCTGGAAGGTCAAGTAACCTTACTAATTCCGGAATTCTCCAGCACCATTTCCCAGGATGAGCCCTGGAAACTGAGCTGCATCACTAACCCTGACAATTTGAGACCAAAATCCAGAGCTGATGTAAATGCCCACCTTGGCCTAAGGAAGCAGACCCCGGAAGATGCTGAGTCTGGACAAACGGAAAGAGGCTCTTCTTTGGGGCCAAGCTATTAGGAATTAGAGATATGTGTTTGAATTCATTTCACTTCTCTAGCTGAGGACTTACATACTTAATTTCATTTTGAATGTATCTATGACAGAGGAGCTGAGATGCCTCCTCACACACACCCCGAATCTCCCCAAGATGGTGGCATCCATTCTATTTCCCCAGGGAGCCTTGGGTTGTGCTGTGAGCTTGTACCCCTAACTTGTCCTCTAGCACCTCTGTCCAACAGCAGGCTGCTGCTTCTCTAATGCACACACGCAGAGAGCAGGGAACGCAGAGCTCCTCCAGGTAAAATTAAATAAATATAAAGGCAGTGTGTGGAAAAGGCGGCCCGGCTAGCTCAGGAAGGGAGAGTGCCAGGTGTGTCACAAGGAGTAACGTCACATTGGCCTCCTGAAAAGTCAAGTGAGAGTGCTAAGGGGAGCCCCACCTCTTCTCTCGGCTGGGGAGATGAAGCCTCAGCTGCTCTTCTTGTGATATGAGGTGGTCTAGGAAAACCTGTTTTGTGTCACACTGTGATAATCATGTCCCGGTGGCCACCAGGAGCCAGGAGCAAGCTGAGAGGGTGTGAATTCCCACACGCTGGATTCTGCAGGCATTTCTGAGTCTGTGTTGGTGAGGAAGCTGCACAGCAGAGATCAGGGATTAGAGCAGGTCACTGGTGCTGTGTGAATAGGACAAGAAGCAAATGAAAGTATTTTGAGGTTAGAAATGGCCAGTCAGGACCCGGGAGGCGCGATGGGGTGCAGGAGGCATCTGCCAGACCAGTGGTGAGAGCCTCCCTCCGCATCAGCCCTGCTTCTCAAGTCCAGTCCTGTGGACAGCGGGTTTCTTGGCCTCTCGCCCCTGACAAACCAAATTACCACACGAGTAATAGGCCTGGCCACCGCGTTGTGGTCATTTGCACGAGCTCAGAGTGGTTGCCAGAGGCACCTCCAGCCAAGCTCCGTTCTGCTTTTCTGGCTCCATGACAAAGTGTTCCAAAGACTCACATGCATTCCAGGGTCAGAAGAAGCCTCTGCCACATGTGGTCCCAAGGCAACAGCAGCGGCCATGTCCCCAAAGTCTTCCACGGCAGGACTCCTCATCCAAGATGTTGCATACGGCATTGATCACAGACTGCAATCTGCACAGCGTTGCATAGCTAAGAAAAGTGGATTTCAGAGCAATCTAGAGTGCCTCTCCCAGATCAGGCAGCCGCATGAATTATCGGCGTTCGAGTGTTCCAATAAACTAGACTCTTTCAAGTGCTGAGATATATATGGTAACTGTATCAAAGCTGTTTTATACCAACAAATGTAAAATTGGTTGTTATAAAATCTACTATTTTGTTGTTATAAAAATAATCCTGATTTTTTAAAAGAAAGGACTCTGAATCATTTATGATTTTTATTCAAGATCAATGACTCGATTATCTAATTAAGGGAAAAAGACCCAAATCCTATGGCCAAACTGCAAGTCTATACAGGTCTCTGCCTGAGCAGTCAGAATAAATAAATATTACAGTATCAGCAAGTTTCTATTTCAAGAATAAATCTTAGTCTGCATTTTTGAAGTTTCCAAATAAATGGGATAAAAACAAGAGTACGAAATTGATGTAGCAACCTGCCTTGGCTTTATCCGCTTTACCTGAAGAAAGCAAAGAGAGCAAAGGTCACACAGCACACTCTCAGACACAGCAGTGGAAAGTGCAGGTGGGGTGCCTTAAGTAACAGACACCTGTTTTCTCACAGTTCTGGAGGCTGGAAGGCAAGGGCAAGGTGTGGGCTTCCCCCAGGCCCTCTCTGTGGCTTGCATGTGGCACCTTCTCACCGTGTCCCTCACGTGCAGTGGCCCTCCCATGCCATGCATCCCTGGTGCCTCTTCCTCAGGCATGTTGGATTAGCGCCCCACCCTTACGACCTCACTTAACCTCATGTGTCTTTAAGGGCTGTGTGTCCCACAGCAGTGACATTGGAACTTAAGGCTCACAATGTGGATCTGGGGAAAGAGCACAATTCAGTGCATAAGAGCTGAGCAGTAAGAGTACAGTCCAAGAAAAAAAGAGTTTTAAAACACACCTCTTTACAATTATCAAATAAGAGATAGACTTGTTGGAATGTTCTGGGGTCAGAAAGAATCATTTGGAATTAACTGATAATTATTCCATCACCAATTGTCCACTGATTAGAAAGATGTTTTTCAGCGACTGGAAGAATTTGCCCCGCACAAACTCTTTTTTTGGTTAGCACCAGGGATTGAACCCAGGGGTGCTCTCCCACTGAGCCACATTTCCAGTCCTTTTTGGTTTTTATTTTGACCTCAGTTGCTGAGGCTGGCCTCAAACTTGTGATCCTCCTGCCTCAGCCTCCTTAGTCACTGGGATGACAGTGGTGTGCCATTGTGCCTGGTCCCATTCAAGCTCTTAACTGAATCAATAACAAAACAATGTACTATAATATGGCACTTTGAAAAAGAGATTGAATTGGACTGGGAACGTAGCTCAATAGTACGACACTGGCCTAGGACATGAAGAGCCCTGGGTTTAATCCCCAGTAACACAATTAATAATAATTAATTAATTAAGCTGAACAAAAAAGACATCAAATGATATTTCATAATTATTCATGATTTTTTAAATTATTTTCACTTGGGGTCAATAGTTATATTTTTAGAAATACTTTATTTGCATTCATTTAATATGCTAAGAACTTGGGAATGGTAATACACTTTTAGCACTTACAGTTTTATAAATCTACTTTCGTTGGATATTTCTGTATATGTCTGCAAATGTTTGCATTTGCAACTTATTTTTCGATATGGCTGGCTTATTAATGAATTATGGCAGTGTTGGGACAATGCCTCCCACTGCAGGCCTTAGGAGCTGGCCTCTCCTGTCATGAGATCAAGTTTCTTGTCCCCGAAGGTAGCACTCTCGCTTTACCTGGCCACAGGTGGGCCTTCACCTGAACGTCCCTGAACACTCCCATCCTCCCTGCCTCCCTCATCCTGGCTCTCAGCCCTGTTGACCTCAGACCCAGGAGGATCACAGCCTCTTCCTGTTCACCATTGTGTTTGGCTGGTAATGGGTCTCAGAGAACGCTTGTGGAGGGGCTGGGTGGCCCTTTTCTCATCAGCCAAGACCTCATCTTCTGGGTGCCAACTCCTTCTTCCCTAAACATTTGAGCATTAAGTCCTCAGGCCACCTGGCTCTAGACCCTTGGCAGCTCCATGATGTCCTTCAACCATCTCTCCTTGGTCTGCTCAACTTTTCAGGATCATGCCCTTGGGCCACTTCTCTCTGGAGGGGCCATTGGTGTCTGTTCTCTGCAGGCTCTGGGGCTTGGCCCACTGGGCCTGTGACTTGGGTGGAGGACGGTGCTCCCAGGGATGCTCTTCACCCAGCTTCACACCTCTGGACAGACCCCTGCCTTCCCTGTTCTCCGTGAGGTGGACCACCGAGTCCTAGCCCTGAACACCGTGGGCCGCCCTCTCTCAGCTTGTCCCAGAGTTGGGACAACAGAGGAACCAGAGCCCCAGGACTGCCCGATCCTTCCAGACGCCAGTTTTCAGCCACCTCTTCCTCAGCTTCCTAAGGCTTCCTTGTTCCTCATGTAACTGTGGCCCAACACGTACCCGAGAAGGACTTCGCTGATCTTACCTTTCAAAACACAGAGTGAGATGAATGAGAGGAGAAAGAGGAGGAGAGGGACTTTCAGGGTCCCAACAATGCTCCATTATTTTTTGAGCTGGATGCATGTTATGCAGGGTGCTTCGTTTGTGAAGATTCAGAGAACTGGACGCCTTTGATTTTTACAGTTTTAGAACATGACACTTCAATAGCACAACCCCCAGAAAACCTGCCGCATGAGAGAAACACTGAAGACAATTTAGAAAACAGAAAACAAAGTCACCTGTACCCCCACTCTTTGCCCTTCACCCAGATCCTGTGCATCTACATCTGTGTTTCTATGTAGATCTTCCCTACATCCCACTTCTCTTGACGCTACATAATCAACATTCCCCATAAGTTAGTTGTGGCACTTTTAACTTAAACGGTTTCATATTTGACCTGTGGCTAAATAAAATGCAAGGGAAGCCATTCTCCATGTGAGCATCTGTGCTGGACCCCAGCAGACCAGACCAAATGAACTCAGGCTGAAATTCCATGAAGCCAACCCACGCTAGGTTGTTACCAGACCTTGCCAGGAATCCCAGGAGAGATGATAGGACAGCCAGTCCCCAGATGGGACAGTCTTAGCCAGGAGCAGAAGGAAGCACCCTCTGCTTTTAAAATCACAAGGAGGGCCCCAGCGGGGAATTTAGGCCCGGTCGGCACCATTCTACAGCTTCCCTGGTGGAGAGACTCCATCTTGAGCTGTCTGAGCCCTCGACCTAAGCCCACCCCTTTCGCGGGGACACGGTGCTGCGGCTCCAGGGACACGGCGCTGCGGCTCCAGGGACACGGTGCAGCATCTCCTGGTTGCCTCTGCCCAGAAACATTGATCATTCCCAACCTGGAGGTTGTGAGATAGCGGCTATCTTGGGTCACCACTTGATCAAGCACCTCTCAAACATCTGGTGAGTTGCTGGAAATCTGCAGGGACGCTCTGGGTCTTTACAGGAAAGTTGCAATCCCTTTGATTTGCACTACTAGAGGGGAGGATATATGAGCAGCATGGGAAGACCCGGGAAGAAAGTGTCCCAAACAAACCTAGATGATACATCAAGAGAACCCAAAGACAGCACGGTAGAGGGAATGACAGAAAGGGAGTTCAGAATGTTCATAATTAAAATGATCCGAGAAGAGAATGAGGTGACAAGAGAGCAGATTCAGGCTATGAATAATCAGCTAATAGAGCAATTTCAGGAAGCAAAAAATCATTTCAATAAAGAGATAGAAGTTCTGAGAAAAAAGCAAACAGAAATCCTTGAAGAAAACAAGGAAATGAAGGAAACAATCAACCAAGTTAAAAACTCAATAGAAAGCATAATTAACAGAATAGATCACTTGGAAGACAGAACCTCAGACAATGAAGACAAAATATTTAATCTTGAAAACAAAGTCGAACAAACAGAGAAGATGGATAGGAATCATGAACGAAACCTCCAAGAAATATGGGACATCATGAAAAGACCAAATTTAAGAGTTATTGGGATTGAGGAAGGCACAGAGATACAAACCAAGGGTATGAACAATCTGTTCAATGAAATAATATCAGAAAATTTCCCAAATATGATGAAGGAGATGGAAAATCAATTACAAGAGGCCTACAGGACGCTAAACGCACAGAATTTCAACAGATCCATACCAAGGCACATTATAATGAAAATACCTAACATACAAAACAAAGATAGAATTTTAAAGGCTGCAAGGGAAAAGCAGCAGATTACCTACAGGGGGAAACCAATACGGATATCAGCAGATTCCTCAGCCCAGACCCTAAAAGCAAGAAGGGCCTGGAACAACATATTTCAAGCTCTGAAAGAAAATGGATGCCAACCAAGAATCTTATACCCAGCAAAACTTACCTTCAGATATGATGAAGAAATAAAATCCTTCCATGATAAACAAAAGCTTAAAGAATTCACAAAGAGAAAGCCTGCCCTACAGAACATTCTCAACAAAATATTCGAAGAGGAAGAAATGAAAAATAACAACTCGGTCACCATGGGGAGGAACTACCCTAAAGAAAGAGTCAATCAAAGGAGAAACAAAGTTAAGCTAAAAACCCTAAAAAAGCTAAAATGACAGGAAATACAAGTCATATCTCAATAATAACCCTGAATGTAAATGGCCTAAACTCATCAATCAAAAGACATAGACTGGCAGACTGGATTAAAAAGAAAGACCCAACAATATGCTGCCTTCAAGAGACTCATCTCATAGAAAAACATGCCCACAGACTAAAGGTGAAAGGTTGGGAAAAAGCATACCATGCACACGGACTGAGTAAAAAAGCTGGGGTTTCCATTCTCATTTCAGACAAAGCAGACTTCAAACCAAAGATAGTCAGAAGGGATAAAGAAGGACATTTCATATTGCTTAAAGGTAGCATAAATCAACAGGACATAACAATCATAAATATTTATGCACCAAACAATGGCACATCCATGTATGTCAATCAGATCCTTCTCAATTTCAGGAATCAAATAGACCAAAACACAATAGTACTCGGAGACTTTAACACTCCTCTCTCACCGTTGGACAGATCTTCCAAACAAAAATTGAATAAAGAAACTATAGGACTCAATGACACAATCGCTAATTTGGACTTAACGGACATATATAGAATATTCCATCCATCAAAAAGCGAATACACTTTCTTCTCAGCAGCTCATGGGTCCTTCTCTAAAATAGACCATATGTTATGCCACAAAGCTACTCTTAGCAAATACAAAAACATACAGATACTACCTTGTATACTATCAGATCATAATGGAATGAAATTAGGTATCAATGATAAAGTTAGAAACAGAAACTACTCCAAGACCTGGAGATTAAATAATATGCTATTGAATGATACATGGATAACAGAAGACATTAGGGGGGAAATTAAAAGATTCTTAGAGGTCAACGAGAATAAAGATACAACATATCGAAATCTCTGGGACACCATGAAAGCAGTGCTAAGAGGAAAGTTCATTGCAGAGAGTGCATTTAATAAAAGAATGAAAAGTCAACAAATCAATGACCTCACATTACAGCTCAAAGCCCTAGAAAAAGAGGAACAGATCATCACCAAAAGTAGTAGAAGACAGGAAATAATCAAAATCAGAGCTGAAATCAACGAAATTGAAACAAAAGAAACAATTCAAAAAATTGACGAAACCAGAAGTTGGTTCTTTGAAAAGATAAACAAAATTGATAAACCCTTAGCCACGCTAACAAAGAGAAGGAGAGAGAAACTCCAAATAACTAAAATTCGTGATGGAAATGGAAATATTACAACAGACACAATTGAAATACAAAACATAATAAGAAGCTACTTTGAAAATTTATACTCCAACAAAATAGAAAACCTGGAAGACATCAACAGGTTCCTAGAGGCATATGAGCCACCCAAACTGAATCTGGAGGACATACACAACTTAAATAGATCAATCTCAAGCAATGAAATAGAGGAAGTCATCAAAAGCCTACCAACAAAGAAAAGTCCGGGACCAGATGGATTCACAGCCGAGTTCTACAAGACCTTCAAAGAAGAGCTCATTCCAATACTCCTCAAAGTATTTCATGAAATAGAGGAGGAGGGAACCCTTCCAAACTCATTCTATGAAGCTAATATCACCCTGATACCAAAACCAGAGAAGGACACATCAAGGAAAGAAAATTTCAGACCCATATCTCTAATGAACATAGATGCAAAAATTGTTAACAAAATTTTAGCGAATCGCATACAAAGACATATTAAAAAGATAGTGCACCATGACCAAGTGGGTTTCATCCCAGGGATGCAAGGTTGGTTCAACATCCAGAAATCAATCAATGTAATTCACCACATCAACAGACTTAAGGTCAAGAACCACATGATTATTTCAATAGACGCAGAGAAAAAGCATTTGATAAAATACAGCACCCATTCATGCTCAAAACTCTAGAAAAAATAGGGATAGTGGGGACATTCCTTAACATTGTAAAGGCTATTTATGCTAAGCCCACAGCTAACATCATTCTAAATGGAGAAAAATTGAAAGCATTCCCCCTGAGAACTGGAACAAGGCAGGGATGCCCTCTTTCACCACTACTATTCAACATTGTTCTTGAAACTCTAGCCAGAGCAATTAGACAGACCAAAGAAATTAGAGGAATACAAATAGGAAAAGAAGAGATCAAACTATCCCTATTTGCTGATGACATGATTCTCTATCTAGAAGATCCTAAGAATTCCACCAGAAAACTTCTGGAACTCATTAATGAATTCAGCAAAGTAGCAGGATATAAAATTAATGCTCATAAATCTAATGCATTTTTATTCGTAAGTGATGCATCCTCTGAGAGAGGAAATTAGGAAAAGTACCCCATTCACATTAACCTCAAAAAAAATAAAATACTTGGGAATCAATCTAACAAAAGATGTGAAAGACCTCTACACTGAGAACTACAGAACACTAAAGAAAGAAGTTAAAGAGCATCTGAGAAGATGGAAAGATCTCCCATGTTCTTGGATAGGCAGAATTAATATTGTCAAAATGGCCATACTTCCAAAAATGCTATACAAATTCAATGCAATTCCAATTAAAATCCCAATGATGGACCTTATAGAAATAGAGCAAGCAATCATGAAATTCATATGGAGGAATAAGAGACCCAGAATTGCTAAAGCAATCCTTAGCAAGAAGAGCGAAGCAGGGGGTTTCACAATACCAGACCTCCAACTATACTACAGAGCAATAGTGACAAAAACAGCATGGTATTGGTACCAAAATAGACAGGTAGATCAATGGTACAGAATAGAGGACACAGAGACAAACCCAAATAAGTACAGGTATCTCATACTTGACAAAGGAGGCAAAAACATGCAATGGAGAAAAGACAGCCTCTTCAACAAATGGTGCTGGGAAAACTGGAAATCCATATGCAGCAAAATGAAACTAAACCCATATCTCTCACCCTGTACAAAACTCAACTCAAAGTGGATCAAGGACCTAGAAATCAGACCAGAGACTCTGCACCTAATAGAAGAGAAAATAGGTCCAAATCTTCATCATGTTGGTCTTGGACCAGATTTCCTTAACATGACTCCCAAAGTGCAAGAAATAAAAGCACGAATCAATGATTGGAATAGAGTGAAACTAAAAAGCTTCTTCTCAGCAAAGGAAACAATCAGCAATGTGAAGAGAGAGCCTTCAGAGTGGGAGAAAATCTTTGCCACACACACTTCGGACAGAGCACTAATCTCCAGAATCTACCAAGTACTCAAAAATCTTTACACCACGAACACCAATAACCCAATCAATAAATGGGCCAAGGAAATGAACAGACACTTTACAGAGGAAGATCTACAAGCAATCAACAGATTTATGAAAAAATGTTCAACATCACTCGTTATAAGAGAAATGCAAATCAAAACCACCTTAAGATTTCATCTTACCCCAATTAGAATGTCTTTTATCAAGAACACAGGCAACAACAGGTGTTGGCGAGGATGTGGGGAAAAGGGTACACTCATACATTGCTGGTGGGAGTGCAAGTTGGTGCAGCCACTCTGGAAAGCAGTGTGGAGATTCCTTAGAAAACTTGGAATGGATCCACCCTTTGACCCTGCTATCCCACTCCTTGGCTTATACCCAAAGGACTTAAAATCAGATTGCCTCAGTGATGCAGCCACATCAATGTTCATAGCTGCTCAATTCACAATAGCTAGATTATGGAATCAACCTAGATGCCCTTCAGTAGATGAATGGATAAAGAAACTGTGGTATATATACACAATGGAATATTACTCAGCCATGAAGAAGAATAAAATTATGACATTTGTAGGTAAATGGATGATGTTGGAAACTGTTATGCTAAGTGAGATCGGCCAATCCCCAAAATCCAGAAGCCGAATGGTCTCTCTGATAAATGAATGATGATGCATAATGTGGGGGGGAAAGATGGCAAGAATGGAGGAAAGATAGCTAGCATAGAGGGAAGGGAGGGGTGGGGGCGGGTGGGGGGTAAAATTAATAACAGAATGTGTGACAGATACCATTGCCCTGTGTACATGCATGAACGCACAGATGGTGTGACTCTACTTTGTGTACAACCCTTGAAACAATAGCTTTACTCCATTTGTGTTCAATGAATCAATAAGTAAATAAAAAAAAATAAAGAAAGAAATAAATAAAATAAAATAAAATAAAAAAGAAATCACACCTAGAAATCTGGCTGATTAAGTCACATAAAACTCAACTCCTTTGCCCTTTTAAGAAAATGTGTTTCTGTCATCAGCTAATTTAATAAAAGGTTTTTGCTCAAAAAATAAATAAATAAATAAATAAAAAATAAAATAAAATAAAATCACAAGGAGAGCAACCTGAATCCTTACTGATCTGCGCTCTGCTCCATGGTGTTTCCATGTTCCTGCTCAAGCTACCTTACAAAATCCACTGCCTCACCATGCCCATCGGAACTCCTGTGTCTAAATGGGATACCACAGACTCACGAGTTGCTAGTAAAAGTCACTTAGATCTTTAGACTAAATTTGACAAATGCTCTTTTTAAAAATTTTTTATTTCTTCTAATTGTACATGAAAGTAGAATGCATTTATATATTTTGATAAATCACACATAAATGGAGTATAATCTCTCACTTTTCTGATGGTCCATATTGTAGGATCACATGGGTCATGCAGTCATATATGCATGAGGTAGAAATGTCTGTTTCACTCTATTATCCATCCTACCCCAGACCCCTTCCCCTCCCTTCACTCCCCTCTACCTAATATAAAGTAACTCTATTCTCCCCTAGTCTTCCCACTTATTGTGAATTACCACCCACATATCAGAGAAATCATTCAGCTTTTGGTTTCTTGGGTTTGGTTTATTTTGCTTAGCATAATATTCTCCAGCTCCATTCATTCACCAGCAATAATTTCATTCTTCTTTAAAGGTGAGTAAGGCTTCTTTAAAGCCATCATATATATATATGATGAAATATATATATCACATTCTCTTTATCCATTCATCTGTTGAAGGACACCTAGGTTGGTTCCATAGTTTAGCTATTGTGAGTTGAGCTGTTATAAACATTGATGTGGAAGAAACAATCAACAATGTGAAGAGAGAGCCTACAGAGTGGGAGAAAATCTTTACCACATGCACTTCAGATAAAGCATGAATCTCTAGGATACATAAAGAATTCAAAAACACCAAAATACCAAATAACCCAATCAATAAATGGGCTAAGGAACTGAACAGACACTTCACAAAAGAAGAAATACAGTCCATCAACAAATATATGAAAAAATGTTCAACATCTCTAGCAATTAGAGAAATGCAAATCAAAACTAAGATTTCATGTCATTCCAATCAGAATGGCAATTATCAAGAATACAAGCAGCAATGAGTGTTGGTGAGGATGTGGGGAAAAGGTTCACTCAAACATTGCTGGTGGGAATGCAGATTGGTGCAACCATTATGGAAAGCAGGATGGAGTTTCCTCAGAAAACTGGGAATGGAACCACCATTTGAACCAGTTATCACACTCCTCAGTTAGTATCCAAAATGTTCTTTTCAAAACCACTGTGTGGTACTATGTAACAGTTCTCAGCATGAAAGAAGTCTATTGTCTGAGGCTGGCTTGGGAGGACCTAAGGAGGAGGCCAGGCCCTGGGGTAGCTCCTCCCTCCCAATCCAGTCTGTGGGAACTAAATGGAGAAATTGGTAAATCTGGGAAGCACAGTCTCCTCAGTGAGAAATGGGTTTTTGTTCAAAGCAATTTTTAGCATCTCACAGGCTTTTCTCTCTCATCAGTCACTAACTAGCAAGAACTCCCACACATACTTGCTGCCCTGAGACTTGGATTCCTGTTCTCTGAAGGAAGAACCCACACTTCATATGGTTCAGGATTCAGTGTGATGACGTGTCAAGTGTGCAGCATACAGTAGGTGCTCAAAACCCTTAGATGAATGGTGAAGAGGTAAAGGGTTGTTAGGGTCCCTTCCACCTAACACACAGACTGGAACGGAGAAATCCAAATTTTAGTACCTGCACCCCGACCACCAATTAAAAAGGTTCAATTCAGCCCTCTGAGCCTGAGTTTGGGAAAACAATACCTAATAATGGAGTTGTTGGTATTAATTTATGTATATAAAATGCTGGGACACGATGCCCTTTTGATAATCAGAAGCTATTTTCTACTATTCTATGTCATGTTCAATTTGCCCAGTCAGGACACTGGAAGCCAGATCTCTTTCCTGCCAACTTTGAGAAAGTTACCTAACTTCTCTGAGGCTCAGTTTTCTCACAAGTAAAGTGATAATGAGATATAGTATCAGGTATATCATACCATCATCACAGGAATGGATTTTTAAAAGAAGAACTGAATAGAACATTCTAGATCCTAACATAATGTTTGGCTCCTGGTTAAGTTCTCAGAGTGTTTTAGTCCGTTTTTGCTGTGACCAAACTACACGAGAACACCTTAGAGAAAGGAAGTTTACTTGGGGCTTCTGGTTTCAAGGGTCCAAGTCCTCAGATGCTGACTCCATTGCTCTGGGCTGGAGGTGAGGCAGCACATCATGGGGAAGGGCCCAGCAGAGGAAAGTTGCCCAGCTCATGGCAGGGTCAGGGAGCAGAGGGAGGGAGAGGGGGCCACAGGGAACAAGGGTCTTTGCAAAAAAAAAAAAAAAAAAAGCCCCCAGTGACCTCCTCCAGCCATGCCCCACCTGCTTACAATCACCACCCAGGCATTGTGTCTGGGATGCACTGATCAGGTCACAGTGCTTAGAATCCAGTCCCTTTACCTCTGAAGATTCCCGCATTAACAGCTTTGGGTGGGCACAGATTTTGGCAGAGAAAATCATTGGAATTCCTGTACCAGTGATGAAAGGACAAAGGTCCCCGCAGGAAGTGTGTCTTTTAGGAACAGGCAGCTCTTGGCGTCTGGCATTTGAGAGGTGTGTTCCCATCAGTTGAGAGGCCGCCCCCCCTGAACACCAGGGCAGGAAGGCTGCCCCACCCAGCCCCAGATCCTTTCAGGTAGACAGAATAAAAGTCAGCTGGGACCCCTGCCCTATGCTGCTTTAGGCCCCTTCACTTCGAGTTCCTCCAACATAAGTGGGCACAACTCTCCTTCATATAGCCCAGCCCAGGGAAGGCACCTGCCGGCTTTGAAACACCAGTTCTTTCTTATTCTGTGGCAAGTAACCTTAAAAATAAATAAATAAATAAATAAATAAATAAATAAATAAATAAATGCTCAAACCTCCAGAACCCGGCCCCATTCCTCTCTGTGGCCAGGCCACCTGTGTACACAGAAGCTGCCTCCACGTCCTGGCCCTGCTCCCTGCTCACCGAGCCTGGTCACCATCTGGTGTGTTCCTCTCTCCCCATGGTCCTCCAGCCTCTCCACCTCACCCCCACCCAACCCCTGGTGGAAATTCTGCCCATTCTCTCAGAACGCTCTGGGCTAGGGAGATCCCACCGTCTCCCCACATGGTGTTTCGGGTTCACTTCATCCAGGCAACTTGTTCTTTTCATTTGACACTTACGCATAGTGGTCATTTTTGTGTCAATCCCAAGGTCTACAGCATTGCAAGATCACAATATCCTTTAGGACCAGGAGGACCGTGCCTAGCCTGTATTTGAACAGTGCACACACTCAAATATTTGCTGAACTTGGGATCACTTACCCAGACCAAGAAGCCAATCCACAGCATTATTTAAATGGTTCTTTCAGTTTTAAAAATTCAGTCCAAATATTCATCCAGCAGTTGTTTTCTGCACACTTCTTTTTCTGCTAAATTTTTTTACTGGTCTTGACAAAATTTCAAGATGGTGTTAACGAAACAAAGGTAGAGCTTGACTGAGAAGATAATTGCACAAACGTGGATGCAGGGAGCCCGCAGTGAACTGTGGGCCACAGGAAAGTCTAAGGGAATAGCAGAACACATGTTCCTTCTCACTGCAGTGAAATGGTGCTCAGAGAAATAGGGAACACATTCAAAAACAAGATCACATCACCGGAGTCAGATCACCAAGGTAGCTGGGTGCAGAGCTGAGCAGTGCCTCACCCTGGTCACCTGCCTGGGCACTCGGTCTGTGGTTCTCCATCCTGGCAGCACATCTGAGTCACTGAAGGGGCTCCAGAAGACAGTGCTCACAGGGCATGCCCCAACTCCATGAATGCTAAACCTTAGGGCTAGACTCACAAGTGGACTTTCTAATGCTCCATGGGTGATTCTAGCATGCAGCCAACTTGTCAACCAGTGAATTTGTTAGCCCAAGGTCATCTCCTTCATGATTTCCTTCCCTCTGTCTTCCTTTCCCCAGTTCATTCCAAACCTCACCCAGAGAACTTAAACTCAAGGAGCACGGGAGAAAAGTATCCTCACCTGGAGATGATCCCCACCACCACCACCATATGGATGTTTGGCAGGATCTGGAAATACTTTCAATGGCGACTCTCAGTGAAGCAGTATTTCAGGAATAGCCAGGGTGCTGCCAAATATCCAAGAATGCACAAAATGATCCCCATATCAACTGCCAATGGTGTCGAGGTTCAGAAACCTTGGTCTTCAGCCAGGAGAGACGTGTTGCATGGCTGAGCCCAGGGACTTCTTCCTCTGGACGCAGCTCAGGGCAAGAGGAGGCTGTGCACAAACTTGACTTCCTGTCCACTTTACCTTTCATGCTATGGCCACTGGAGCCCATCTGCAAAGAATTTTCTTAAATTCCACCTTGGGTAGTTAATCTGCTCTTACTGAAATAAGTCAAATATGAGGATGGGCTAAAACCATGAGAAAACAAAATTCCTGAGAGACTGGGGATGGGATAAGGGAAAGAGAGTAAATGTTATTCGCCAAGTTCATAAACTCAGCAGGTATACTACAGCTGTGCAAGACTATTAGCCCATGGAAAATTAATTCTAGTTTTCATTCAATAGTAGCAACTGACATTTAGGAAAAAAAAACACTCAAGTAATTTTGAACAGCACCATCCCAGCCAATGCCGGCTAGTTGACTATCTGGGGAAGGCACTGTCAATCACCTTGCCTGCGAAGCAGAAAAACAGTCATTCCAGAGAGCTTGCAAATCACCCAAACAGCAGCCTCCTTTCTGTTCTTTTTTTCCATTTAAAAGCATTCAAGAATCAGCTCTATGGAAAGCTGTCCTCTGAAAATTTGAAGATAGAAGGTTTATTAGTTCTCTTCAGACCAAAAGAGGGGAAATACGGCAGTGGCCACAAGGCAATGAGGTGTGTGTTTCCCTCACGCTGTGCCTAATGAATAGGAGAGGCAGACGAATCAACCCAGGCGAGGAGAGGGAATGAGCTGCACAGACCTGATTTTCAGGCTGTAAGTGACGGGTGCCAGAGCCCAGGAAAGTTCCTGATTCCTCACTAAATAAAAATACCTGCCTTAGGAAAGAACGTGGCTATGTGTTCATACCAACTAGACTTAGGGTTCTGAAGACTAGGCCTCTGCCTCCTAACACCCACAGACACCCAGTTTCCATGGGAGCTCAGATCAGTGGGGAAGAGACCCTGGTCCTGCTTCAGGACGGAAACTGCCTGTTCTGACACTGTGAATGTGAGCAGGCAAAGGTTTCACAAAGAGCACGCTTTTGAGGTGCAATCTCTGGATTTAGAAAGTCAGCTCCTTCCTGTGATGAAATCTTTAAGGCAGACTCAAAACTGCAGGCCCTCTTTTCTGTTTCCATAGCAGAATGCATGTGAGAAAGGATTGTGATTAGACACGTCCAACGCCAGGGCTGTGTTCCCAGGCCCATTGCTCCCTGCAGCTCTCCAGGGTTCCCCTTCTCACGCCATTTCACCAGAGTCCTTCTGCTCTTGAGACCACAAGAGAAGAAGCAATTGAAGATCAGTGTCATGGTGGAACACCAAGATTGCGGAGCACAGATCAGTAGACCAGTAGATGCTGCTGCAGCACCTTGTGTCTTGGTGTCTCCTCTGCACGGATTCTGGGTGTCTTGGAGGTCAGAAGAAACAGGACCCAGAATGCCTGAATTTTTATTTTGCTTTGTTTCTATTTTATTTTTAAAATAAAAGTTGTATATATTTATGGTGCATTTTGATAGAAGTACCCATTATTGAATGGCTAAATCAAGTAAATGAACATAGGCATTGCCTCTCATGCTTTTTGGTGTTCAAAACCCTTACAATCTACTCTTAGCAATGTGCAAGTATGCCAGACATTGTTTTTAGCTACACTTACCATGTTGGACTCTTGATCTATTGAACTCATTCCTCCAGTCTTCCTGGAGTTTTGTGTTCTGTGACCAACACCTCCCCAAACCCTCCTCCCCCTGCTCAGCCACGGATAGCCACCATCCCACTCTCTACTTCTAAGTTTGACATTTTTAGATTCTGCATATAAAAGAGACCATGCATCTGTGCCTGGCTTAGTTCACTTAGCACAAAGTCCTCTGAGTTCATCCCTGCTATCATGAATAACAGAATCTCTTTCCTTCCCTTTTAAGGCTGAATAATATTCTATTCTCTGTGTGTGTGTGTGTGTGTGTGTGTGTGTGTGTGTGTTCACATTTTCTGTATTCACCTGTTGACGGCCACCTAGGTTGATTCCTTATCTTGACTTTGGATGATGCTGCAACCAACCCGGCAGACCTGACATGAAGACCAATGTGGATGAACAGCCACACTCTTGAGATGGTTTCTGAATTTTTCCTTCTACTCTATATAACCCTGGAACTGAATGGGACCAATCTGATCCATAGGAACATCAAACCAGGGTTAGCACAATTTAATTCCACGGATGAATGGAAAATAAACAGATTGGTCAATGGGTACATGAAAGAATGGAGAAATGGCTACATGAATAGGCCCAGATGCCTAATTCCACAAAAATGGGGAGAGTACAGGGTAACATTGTTAAAAACAGAAGTGCTTCATTCCGCCAGGTGGAAGGCAGGACAGATGCAGGAGACCTCAAGACAGAGGCTTTACATTTGCAGGAAAAATGAGGGAACTGAGACCATCCTGCTAAATGAGTTAAGCCAGACTTGGAACATCAAGGACCACAGGTTTTCTCTCAAATGTGGAAGCAAGAGAGAAATGAGGAAAGAAAAGCGAACTCATGAAAATAGAAGAAAGACCTGTAGAGTAGAGAAGGGGGAGAAGGGAGGGAAAAGGGAGGTGTGGGGGACTGGAATAGAGCCCTGGAATAGAGGGGGCTGGAATGCTACATGTGCATACAAATATATCACAGCGAATCCCACTATTATGTGTAACTAATGCCCCAATGACATTTTCTAAAGAAGATCACTTAGAAGAAAGGTTTGAAGTTTTTAAATAAGAGGGAGAAAAACCAGAATTCAAGGTGCAAAGAACAATGAGTGGTCTGGGTGGGAGAGGACAAAGGGATAACAGGAGACCAGGATTTGTGTAGGAAAGGACAATTTGCAAGCCACTTCTGTCACTGCTTGAGTAAATTCTGGGCTTCTTTACTCCTCAAACACAACAATACTGTCATGGCAATAATGTCCCATGGGAGTTTGCATTTCTTGTCGTATCTTGTGTCTGGTTCCTCTACCATTCTGAGATCAAGCAATGACGGCTCTTGCTAAGGGATTTGAACTTGGTTTTACTGGTGGGTCGAGTTCCTGAAGGATTTTGAAGCAGGT